>CAJQZJ010032237.1:3268567-3353971 GCA_907164525.1 Lophiomys imhausi
CACACACACACACACACACACACACACACACACACACACACACACACCACTTTGAATAGAAAATGGTGATTCCATTTTCACCACATCCTCAAGAGTAACTATCATGTGTGCTAGAGGACCTTGGGGGAGCTGCACCCCCGCTTCTTTGCATGTTCCCTTTCAGGATGTGGGTATTTTTTTAAAATGAGAATTCTATGTTGGAAGGACTGCTGTTTTACTTTATATTTCTTCTGAGACAGATATGACTTCTAAACTGCCTAGACACATCATAGTTTAGCTTATGCTTGAAGATTTCCAGTGAAATCCACATATCACACAATATGTACAGAAGAGTTCCCATTAGGTAAAGTTTCCAAGATCAGAGATATCTAGAAATAATACAGTTTTGTAACTCTGGATAAATGTTGTGATTTCCACTGCACTGAAACTGAGCTTGAATAAGCTCTCAGTTTTATCCAAAACATGTTACTCCTATCACTCTATCCATCTGCCCCAATCTCCTCTGATATTTATAAAAAAAAAATCTGAGCCAGCCATGATAGCACACACCTGTAATCCCCACAATTGGAGGCTTAAGCTGAGGCTGAGATTCTCATGATTGAGGCCAGCCTGGGCACGTAATAAGATCGTGTCTCAAAACCCAAACCAATGGAAAACTTCTGGGACTGGAGGGAGAAAAATCACCTGTACCAATAGCAACTCTCTGGAAAAGAAATATAGAACTAGTTCATAACCAATCTTAGACCCAACGCAGGCTTCTGTACCTTCTGTCTGTGCCCATACTAGCATTTCATAGGGCATTTGGAATTTCCTGTTTAAAACAACTAGCTTTAGATAAATAAAGAGAGCAGGTTTAGAGTTCTCTATTCAAAGCTGTGTGTGTGTGTGTGTGTGTGTGTGTGTGTGTGTGTGTGTGTGTGTATCTGATGTCAATCACAGGAAGGACTCACAGGCTTTCCAGAGACCAATTTCTCACCAGACTGGAGAATATGACTAAGTATGTAGGAGTCACTTTTCACCCAAATTCTGTGACCTTTTATGAGACATCACATCACCCCTTCCATTTTCTGATATGGCATACTATCAGAAAAGACATTCTGTATTTTGCTCCTAGCTAGACCTCCTGTTAATTATATGCCTTAATGGTCAATTGTCCCACACTGGCTTTGAAAATCTGTATGGATTTTATTAGAATTGTTGTTTGGATTTCAGTAATTTGCTTAACAAATTATATAGCCAAGGAAAGAAAACAGAAATATTCATAGGTTTTAGGTAGTCTTTCCCAGAGCTGTTTTTCTCTATAGGCACTATGATTTTTAGGGATTTATTTTGTGAAATATGAGATTTCTCAGAAATGTGTATATTCTGTTGTAGCTGTTATGACTTGTAGTTTAAGTCAAATGCTGTCAAAAATTTACAAAAATAGCCATAGGTTTCTACCTGAGTCCTTGGAACCTTTCTTTTCCCTGGTGTTCTAAGCCATCACGGTGTGACTTTCTGTGGCTCCGTTTTCATTCATTTCTCTCGGCATTCATTGGGCACTTGTAGTCTGCAGTTATATATGTCTTTCACTGTTGGAAATTTCTTCTTGTATAATTTCTTTGATAATTCTCCTTTTATCATTTTTATAGAACAACTATTAATACAATGAAAGCAGAAGAAAGTTTAAATTAAAGTTTCTCGGTTATGTAATTCAAACCATAGAAATAGAAGTAGAAGGAGACAGACGGCAGATGTCAGCCAAAGACTTGGCAGATACTTATCACAGGACTCTGAGGTTTAGTGCAAGCAATTCTTGCTATTATTTATTTAAAGTTTTCAATGGCTAAATTAGCCAAAATAACTCAGAGTATTTCAAAAGGTCATTATTTGTACAGTGCTTCACTTTGAGCAAGAGGAAAATTTGGCTATTAAGAGATATTAGTAGAGGGCAAAACTGAATGGAGACACCATTTTTCTGGGGAGTCCATTCTGTCTCTTCACATAGGTTGTATGGGCAGAGGTAGAAGGATCTGTAGTCATTGTTTAATGAGCAGCTTCTATTAGGTCCTCTTTTGTAAGTCCAAATGCCCATCATTGCCTATGTTCAGCCTAATATACCTGCTCTCAGATATCCTTTTTTTTAATGTTTATTTATTACTTCAGGTTACATCTCCATAACAGTACCCTCTTTCAACCCCTCCCAGTCCTGCCCTCCCACCCTCTACTTGCATCCCTTCCATCCCACTCTTCCAGAGTGGAGTGTACCTACATATCAGTCCCCAGTCATATGAGGGCCAAAAGCCTCCTCATACACTAGGGGCCTACAAGGCAGCCCCACTAGGGCAAAGTGTCTCATTGACAGGTGACAAAGTCTATGTTCATGTTCCCTTTGGTGCATTGGCTGTAGTATTTTGCCACATTGCCAGACCCCCATTATGACTTGGCAGTAAGAACAGATGAGTCAATCAAGGTGGAATTTCTGTTTTTCCTCTTATGTTTTGCTATAAATTTCCAGATAAAAGTTTTTAAAAGGCTTTCAGAGATGCTCTTATGCTTAAATTTTTAGGCTGGATACAGATGTTTTTCCTAAAGCTATATCATCTGGTTGGAGGGACAGGAGTATTAGAACAAAGTAGTTTAGAAAAAAAATCATAGAGCCATCTGGCTGCAGGGATAGGTCCCTGGGGCTTCTGGTATCTTCTCTGTCTGGGAAAATCATATAACTCTATATTGTAACTGATTTACCAAGTTATAACTTACATAAGTAAAACATAGGTAAACTATGTATTTAAAGAATATAGCATAATGTGTTGGCACATAATAGCGAGACCATCATCCAAATCTAGATATCAAATGTGTCAGTCACAGCCATACTTTGTTCACTCCCTCAGCAATGATTCACTTGCATCCCTGTCTAAGTCAGCTTCCCTCTAGGGGAGCCCATTCCCATGGAAACTGAGTTCTTCTTGGTCAGTACCCATTAGTTTGCATTTTCTAGGATATTATAAAATAGAATCAGAAAAGCATAACATTTATACCTTTCTCTGTCTATTTCTTTTCCCCAGAATCATTATTTTAGGAGCAACTCATATTTTTCAAGCATTGATAGCTTATTCCTCTCTCTCTCTCTTTCTTTCTCTTAAGCAGGACTGTATTGTGTGGCTACAAATCTGTTCATTTTCCCCCCATTGATGGATGTTAACTTTCATTACAATTTCAACAATTATAAATAGAATTTTCATGAATATCTACAAATGACACATTTAAAATTGTTTAATATGTTACTGTGCTTTCCCTGCAAATCTGTGGACATTTCTAATCAAACAAAGTGATTGGTTATTAAAGTGTAAAACAAGTCATTACATATGTGTTTTTATACAAATGCAATCCTTACATGTCTAAATGTATATTGTGCTTAAGAGGTTTATTCCTATACTCTCCTCGCATAATGAGATCAGCATAAAAAAATATACGAATGTTTCGGGGATATTTTAGTATTTCTGCTTTAGATTTAGCTGTGGTAAAGAAGCATAATACAATGTCCCCCACATAAGATCAAAAAGCAATAATTCTGTATTCTGTCCTCTGCATGTTGAAATGTAGATTTCAGAGACATGAGAGTCACAGGCACAATGAAGGATTATCCCATATTTTCAGGCTCTGAAATGAGGGGTAGAGTTTACTTCCCATTCAGTGCCATAGCACATGGTTCTCCAAACACACAAAAAATTCAGTGAGACAAAAAAAAGCAAATCCCCATTATATTGAAATATTATAGGTAGCTGTGTGGAAATGGAGAGGAGTATGTGATGGAAATTACTGAAACAATGGAAAACATTGTAAGCACAATCCCAACACTGTTCCAATACGGTAGGAGCTGGTACTGGAGGAACAGATCAAGAAGGCAGAATCTGTCATCTCTTATTCACCACACTAACATCATTAATGATGATAGCATTAACAGTGCAGCAGCCCACCCCTTGACTCTTCCTGTGTTATTCTCTTGTTTTTTGTGATACTTGATTTGGGTGATCTCTTTGGCTGAATCTTTTCTGTCTGCCTTTTAAATCTGAATATGCCTAGGATTTGATCTTGTTTGCTTCTTATTCAGCAAATTCTATAGTTGATAGATACTATGTATGCCCATAAGATGAACTACTTGGTAAAAAGGAATATGATTTCCATGTATGCCTTGTTGCAAATCCCTTCCCTTAACACTGACCCCTATCACCAATTACCAACTTATCATCTGAACTTGGTTGCCCCAAAGTATCTCAAGATTAATCTATATAGAATGGAGTCCATTGTTTATCTTTTTCCTCCTTTACCTACTCCCTATATATTTTCCTGTATTTAGTGCTGAAAATACTTGTTGAAATACCTAAATAAGATAAACATGAATCAATAAAGTTTTACGTTTCCTTCACACTGTTGTTCATTCGGACATTTTTGACCTTGACATCTTAATGTTATACCTGTTCACATTTCTACAACAAGAAATACTTAATCACATACCTTGTTTCTTACCTAGTCAGTTGTTTGAGATGCCATATTTAAGTTTATAGGATCCAACTTTAAAGATAAAACTATATAACGAAAGATAATTTTGTTGTTCTGTCACTAAATTGCTGAAAATTTATGTAAACCAGATATCAAATTTGGACATCTGAACTGACATTTATTTCAGTTCTTTCATTAGATGGTACTCTCTGCACTGAACAGACAACTCATGCAACAGATAACTGCTTTCTCATGAGGGTGTTAGGTCTATCCTTCTCCCTTTCTTAAAATACTGGAGATGATACATTTTTTTTCCTAATTCCAACAATTTCTCCATGTTGACAGACTTATCTTAAACCATTTGCATACAGTCTATACAGTCTCCCAAACACTGAGGGTACCATTTCCTGTTGTGTTGTGACCCTAAGAAGACTTGGTCAATGTAATGTTGCCCCCAGTTTCAGCATCTGTGATAAATTCTGCCACGCCTGGTCAACAGGTTTCTCTGCTGGATGTTTGAGAGGAGTAAATAATTAATAGAACCAAACAGTCCTGGAAAAATAATCAAAGCTTGGCAAATGTTGTTCTTGCATTTGTCTCCACTCTCTGTTCCCATTAAATAACAGACAGGAATTTGGATACATTATTGTATAATAGAAATGTGGAGAGGGGTTAAGTAAAGACATATTAATCAAAAGGAACGAAGTTCGGCTGCAAAAACATGAGACCTGGAGACCTACTGTATAGCGTAGTTACTAAAGTAACATACAATCAAAACCTCAAATGACTCTATTATGGTCATTTTACTGAAATGGATGAGCTGTCACAGTGTATTGTAAATACTTACATTTATATCCACAGACTAGTTCTGCCCTCAGCCTTGGTCATAGGAACTTCTATTTGTATTGGCAGATACAGAGATTCATAATTGGTCAAAGTACTGAGAATAAATGCTGTGAAGAGCTCAGCCCAATACAAGACATTTGTGTGAAATTCTCTGAGGTTTAAGATACACTTTCACAAAGGAGCAGAAAGGATGTCAGAGCCCCTGAATGAGGAAAGATGCTGAAAGAGACTGTTCATGTCCAGAGACACAACACAACCATTACAATGCCGAGCTTACCATAACCATGGTCACCTGCACAAGAACCATGTGAGATTAGGGCCTGAAACATTCTACAATGAATCTAGGATGGGCTTGGGAGGCTCCACTCCTCTTTGAATACCCATTGTCAGTTAATGGCTACCAGATATGGGGGGAAGTTATTTCTTCAATGAAATCAGCAACTGATTAATTGGCTGTGCTCAACTAAATGACCCCCAACAAGTGCTCATGAAAATAACCCTAAGTAAACTGGGTGGGTTACACAAATACATCAGACCTAGAAATAAGAGGGAACTGGTTGGGAGGAAGAACGAATTCTGTAGTAAGGTATATAACACAGGATGTACATGATCATACTATTATATGCATATATAAGACTGTCAAAGTATAAATAAAATAAAACTATAATAAAGTATACATTACATTAAATGTTTTTATATTATAAAAAATTAGAAAACAATAAATTTTCCATTGTCTAGAAATAGTTAGGTTTGGTTTAATGGGTAGAAACTAACTACCACACTTATCAAGTTGTTTATGTTAATTATGTACACTTTTTTGGACATAAGAAAATAATCCTAAACTTTAAAAAACAAAAGGAGAGATTGTGTTTTCTCATGTATATCAGAACATACATGTACACACATGTTTATATATACTTATATATTTTAGTATATATTACATATAAAATATAAAATTTATATATAATTATAATATATAATATGTGTAATATTATATATAGTTATATATATTACATATATATGCTGATCTCACCATAGCAGTGGTTATTTTCACAACAATTATATATAGTTACTATACTATACAACTATATATAATATATAATCTATTATACTCTAGAATTTAACTATACTCAGTGTTTGAACACCCTTACATCTGAAACAAATGAACTGAGAACTCATTAGATGAGCTTAATATTACAAAAAAGAATGAATAAATTATATTTAATCAATTCTTGATATTTGGAAGGAATTGCCACGAATCCTTAAATCCCTGAATTCACAGACACTTAGTGGTCTTTGATCTCCCATTGAATAACTAATGAAGTAGGAATGCACAAGAAAATACCATTGTATTTCAAACTTTATATTGGTAAGCAAGAGGTTACATTGTGAGCAGGACAATTCCCTCCTAATCTCACCCCTACACATTTTCTAAACCACATCACAAAACCCATGCCTCTGCAGAATTCTCAATTTCTCTGTTATAAGCTTTACCACATAACTGGTGAAATGAACAATCAATCTGAAAATGGCAAAGTCCTCCTGTAAAGATGACACTCTTAATTAGTCAATGGTAAGCTTCTTGAGGTGAGAGCCTGAGCTCAAATGTTTTTGTTTTCTCCTTGACAGTAGTCATGAACACAGTATGTGTTCAACTGAAGTGTTTGATGAAGAACTAAATAAATTCTCCTTGTAGAAATGAAACATAGAATGGTAATTGCCTCAGGTAACAAAAGCAGTCAGCAGAGCTGACTGACAATGGAGACCATCTTTTTCTCCAGCATTCAGCTGGCATAGAATATGTCCAGAACAAGAGCATCTAAGTACAGACAATAAATCATGTGATCTAACACTTACCTTTTACCTCTGTGCATTTAAAATATATTAGTCATTTTTACCTTCTGTGGAACTGCTTTTTTGGGGGGGATTTTATAGAAGCAGTTTTCAGGCTGGTAAGTTTAATCTTGGTTGTCAATTGGTATTGAAAGATGCCTAAGGGATAAGTAAATTATATGTCTTCATGTGTTTCTGAGGGAGTTACCAAAGAAGGAAATATGAGGGCTTTGGTTAATTAATGATTTAATCTACTGATGAATTCAGTGTTTACTGAGTTGATGACTGGACTGTGGTAAGACTAGAAGATAGGGCCTAGTTGGAGGAAATGGTACCTAAGAACATACTTATAAAGAGAGGATCTTGGCCTTGTCCCTCTTCTCTTTATCTTTACTTCCAGGATACTGTACCAAGAGCAATTTCAACTTGTCATGATATAAAAGACTAAAGACAGCCCACCATGGACTGACACCTCTGAAACTGTGAGTCAGAACAAACCTTTTATCTTTTAGTTGACTTTGTCAGGAATTTTGTCATGAAATGACTTACTAATACAGAGGCTAGCTTGTTTCTTTTGGAGAGAAAGCACAAAACCTAACTCATACAATGAATCATTTTTGCCCTACAAATCATAGAATTTGACTTCATGCTCTATAAAGTGTAAAGCAGTCATAGTACTGACCTTCCATGCAGATATTTAGTAAACTAACAAAGGAACAAACAAACAAGCAATATGTGTGTGTGTGTGTGTGTATGTATGTGTGTGTATGTTGTGTGCATGTGTGTGTGTTTGCGTGTTAGGTATGCATGCTTATGCACATGTGTAGGCAGGTTCACTTGTTTATCATATGGATAGATGTCAGAAGAGAATATTGGGTGGCTTCCTCCAACACTCTTCTTCCATTCTTTTGAGGCAGGGTCACTCCCTGAGCCTAAGGCTCATGACATCTCAGCTATACCATAAGCCAACATGGCCCGGCAATGTTACTATGTCCACCTCTATCTTAACTCAGGTTTACAGGAATTTAGGGATTCTTGACTTGTCATGTGGGTACTAAGATCCAAATTCTATTCCTCATGACTATGTAACAAGTACATTTAACTGCTGATTCATCAGTTCAGTTCCAGATATTTAAATAAATGAACTTCCTTCATTTTCCAAATGGCTAAAGTAACAGAATTAGTCCTAAATCATAAAACCTTCACTTTCTTATCTTGCTGATTTCTGAGGAGAGATATTAAGTATGAGAGGTATTTCTCACTACTCTGAATATTACAAAGAAAAGACAGGAAACATCTGATAGCTTGTACAAGAAACACCATGAATTTGTCAACATTTCCTGCTTACATGTAAGGCTTCTTCTGCACTTTTAGTTTAATCTCAGGCCTCAGATTTGCCTCCACAGCCTGATGGGAAATGAACAGTTACTTACTCAGACATCTAGTGAGTATTTATTTAGTATTTGGTATGTAAAAAACACCACTTCAGTTTCTAGTGAGATAGATAAAATAAACGATATGTTTCCAAACATCTTTTGATATACAGAGTCAAAGTTTTATATCTCAAAGAGAAGAAAATAACATTTTAGAGCTACACTATTTTAAAAAGTGTTCATGTTCATAAGTCTTCAGATGATGTCCTGTTGATCCTCAAAGGTACCTACAAAATGCAAAATTATCTTTTCTGAGAATACTCTCTGCTTTATAGAGACTCGTGTTAACTTAGAGAAACACTGTAGCCTGGGAAGCATTGTCAATTGCACTTTTGTTGCAAAGGAAACAGCAAACACCTTTTGTTCCATTTTTTTTAAAGGAGTGGGACATGAAGTAATTCTTGAAATAGAAAATGGCTCTTAAGATATCATGTAAGGTAATCATGGCCTTCAGAAAAGACTATATCCATCAAGCCAAATAATTAACAAGACTCTTTAGTATGTTGAATCTAAATCATATTTGGTCCAACAGATAACAGTTTCTAATGTCAGTGAATACTTTCTTGGGGAAAACAGTGAAATCTTCTTGATGAGAACTCTAGGTATAAGCCTCCATCTTTTTAGTTAGTACAGGTGAAGACACTTTAGCTGCTATTCTGGGAAGAAGAATGTTAGAGGCTTCCAGTAACTAAACCATTAGTGCATCTATTGAGGTTTATAAGATACTAAATTATACTTTAGAAGATAATTGGTGCATGCGAGAAACTGAAAAATAATAATTCAAGTGATCTTATGGTCATGTATGTGGTCAAGTAAAGAAAAGAAAGTCATGGGAAGAAGAGACTAGGATAGAGATTTAGGGAGAGAACGTGTAGGCATGAAGCAGAGTAGAAACATGGTGAAAAGGAAATCAGAGCAATGTAAATGAACAGATTTACTTAGGCACATAGATTTTAGAGTAGGGTTTGCCTTTGTTTATTCTCATTAATAGGGATATTGAGGCAGGAGCTAGACACAAAAACAAAAAGAAAGTAGAGCTCATACTGAAAACTTCAAGTGCCTCATATGTTACTGAGAACAGAATATGTGGTTAAAAGGAATGTTAGGATTTCAACAGTGTGGCCAAGAACACTAGGGATGAGAAGCAGAAAATATTGCTTGGTAGGAAGATAGCTAAGCAGATATGATGAACACAAGCTCTGAGAAACAAGGCCAGTGATGGCAGGCTGGCTAGCCTCAACAAAATCTGTGAAAAACAAATGCTAGGCACTGTGAATTTTTAAAAAGTATATATTTTTGCTCCTACTACATATAGTAATAATGTACTACATTATTAGTAATGATATATTCTAACAAGCGTTTGAGACCCCAGACTAGACCATAGACAGAGTTAACTAAGAACAAATGTATCTGCTTCTTTGAATATGAGAGGATCAAGAGAGCTCAGTATAATTAGCAGCTATTGAGATATCTGCAAGGTCAAACGTAGCAACATTAAGCCATGACTAACAACTAGTAGACAGTTACCATCCACAGCTGACAAAGCACTATAGGGGACTGACAGAGAGTTACTCCAACCAGTCCTTACTGTGTAGGCAGGGTGTGAGCAGAGCACAATGATCCAGAGGTGGACTATATAAATTATGAGATGCCTCCATTGGCTTGGCCCATAGTAGCCCAGAGAGCTAACCAATCTTACAGCAATTACCTTAGCCTATGTCCAGTTTTTGGCATTGCACCCCCCCCCCAAAAAAAAAAAAACAGACAAGGAAATTTGTTGGCTTTTCCTCCCGGGGAAACTCCTCCAACTCTCAGGACTTGCGTTTTTCTCTAGTTTTTCATTTTTGCTCGGTTTCTCATATTCTGCCTGGTTCATAAGGCCCCAAAGACCACCCAGAAACCAACTCTGATGTAATTGTATGACGGTTGTTTATTCAAGCTTTAGCAGGGACTCACAACTTTCATTGACACCGTGGTTAGAGTTGCAGCCCCAAGTTCAGAAAATATAGGGTTTTTATAAGACCTTAAACAAAGAAAGGGATATCTAGCATTGGATGACATTGGGACTGACAAACCTATCTATTCCTATCTGGCCCATTGTTGTTGACAGACTGTTATTGGTCAGCTGGACCAGTAGAAAGTCTATTTAGACTCTTTCGGTGCTTTCTCGAGTGAGCTGTCCGGTTATGACTAGGGAATTCCCTTGCAATGTAAGGTCAGGCATATTTTGACATTTTTTCCTGGAACTGGAGGGTCAGCTCTGAGTCAAGCCTAGTACAAAATGGAATCTTTTACCAAAATGGAGTTAGTCAGGCTCCACACTCACTTTTCCATTATTGTTTTGCATGTTTTTATGAGAATATACATCTTTAATATTCACTGGTGTGAGAGACTTAGAACCACTGTCTCAGCTTACCTTGGGCATTGTTGAGTTTTCAGAACCTTAATTTCTTCATGAAAGCATAAGAGGGAGGTCCTGTCCTACTTAAAATGCCAAATCAATGTGTTAAATAGTTTCAATGAGAGTAATCCATTCTCTGACTAAACATTTACTTCACATGGAAACATTTCTGAACAGACAAGAAAAGCTCACAAAATTCATAAGCTCAAAGACCTCGGGAAATGTAGGTAACAACTGCTGGAGGGAGACTCTCTGGGTCTGATATATCAGGATCTGCCTGAATATTTTACAGGAAGCTCCTACAGTGTAACCTGGGATTTTCTGTGCTACAGCTGCCCCTGAGTGACCTATGCTCCCAGAAGCAATGCTAGTGAAGGTGCTTACTTGGCCGGGATCATTTCTTTGGGCTGTAATCAATGTCTTATTATGGATTAATAGACATCCTTCCACTTCTCTCTGAGGAAAATATACCACCATTTTATTAATAAATTACTATTTAAATGACTACATTTAGCAATCAAAAAAACCATCATCCCCTTCTGGCCATTATTATGTTTTAGTTAATTTGGTTCCAGATTCATTTTGAGAATTTTTTCAAAACATATTTTTTTCTGTCCCAATTTAGAGCTGGTTATTAATTCATATGAATGCTACAGTTTTATGTTGCCTGAGAAGTATATTCCATGTTAGTTCTCATTTGTTTCATCAAATATATCTACAATAGTTCTAATGCCTCATTTTTTTACCTATGAATAAATTAACATCCATTTCTATCATGAGTTATTTTGTTGTTAAGATCTTCATACACAGCATTATTTTTATGTACTGAAGTCACAGGGGCAGGGGAAGGGGCAGTGTGGCAGAATCTGAAAACACAGGATTTTGAATTGACTATATCTGGTTTTGATTTACAGTTCTGTCATTTATAGCTTGTGATCTTAAACAATATATCTCACTTGCTTTGAGCTCTAGTTTCCTAAACTATAAAATTAGCATCACTATGGTTACTCTGTAATACTATTTTGAGAATAAGAATTAATACTTGAGAAGTTCTCAAAATGCTCCCTGGCTCTTAGCTGATGCTCAGTGAATAAGAGTTGTTACTTTCAGTATTATTACTAATTGTTAGAGTTGATAATTCTGTGGTTTTCCTTAGGGATAAAGTGATGGTGCATGATGCTGTCTCGTGGTGACTCAGAAGATTCCATGGGGAACATATGGAAAAGGAACTCAAATGGAAATTTGTAGCCTGATTTAATAGGATGGCATGCCAGCTCCAATGCTCCCTTGCAGCCTCTGGGAAACAAGGAGCTATTCATAATTATACAGCAAGACAGTATTTTAATGAAAGAAATCAACCTCAGTATTTTCAGGCTTTTGCTATCAGATGTCATGCCTTTCATATCCATCTTTTGTTTTTTTCCTGTAGCTTTCCACTTTCGTAGATGTAATTTCTACTTAATTTTATGAGTTGACCCGTTACTGTCAGTCCCTTCTCACATGTAGATCATTCTTCCTTGGTTACATACACACAATAAACATTGCAGTACCTAACTACACATCAAGCAAACAGAAGCAAAAGTAAGGAAACTCTGAAATCCAAATTCCAAATCTTTGTCTAGCACTATGAATTACATAGCTGACTCCTAACAAGAGATTTTAAACTACCTAGGGAAGTATTTTATCACTGAAAGCTGAGTGTGTGTGTGTGTGTGTGTGTGTGTGTGTGTGTGTGTGTTTCCCTTAAGCTTTTTGAAGTTTTTTTTTTTCTCTCAACAAATGGAGAGGGTAGGAAGACAAACACATTGGCTAGAGTACTTTGCTTTTAGACAACCTAACTTTCAGCTCATTCCTGGCCTGAGTAACAATTACCACAGAGGTTCATGGTGAAAAACCACGTTTCCATATGGCCTACAGCTCTAGTTAGTTGATTAAGTTCTGTTTATACAAGATCACAAATTATGTACGTTAAGAAACAAACGCACTGTGGAGTGACTGTGAGGTCCCGCAGCCTACTGTGACACACAGACGGTATCTGAATTTCTGCAGTGAACACTGAGAATAGTCACCACTCTAAACAGCTCACAGTTCCCGGGAACACAACCCTGAGATCAGCCCACTCAGTCGGTCACCATCTGGAAAGGAGCACCAGCCAGAGCAGATCTAGCCCACTGCTCCAGCCACAGATCAGTGGTCCATCTGCCTGAGATCCCGCCTTCACGAGGACCTGTATACCCAGCAGGGAAAAACAGCCAGACCACAAGAGCAAAGGTGGAGCTGCTGCGAGAGTGACAGATAGGGCAGCCGGGTTGGAAGGCAGATTTGTCCTTCACAGGGTCCAAGCCCTGGGTAAATTGTGGGGTTATTATTAGACACTTTTGCTAGTGCTGGCCCTTCCAGCAGGAAATCAGAGCTTAAGCATATATAGTTCCACCCCTGGATCAGTGAGGTTTCGATCTGGGGGACACTGCTGAGTGACTCACCTTAAGGGCGTGGAGTCGGGGCCTTTCAAGACTCTAGCAGGTGGTCTCAACCCCCAAATTTTGAACCTCCAGCAACCACAGAATCTGTGTCTGGACACACAGGACCATTCCAGCAGAGCCACTGTAGGCTGAACACTCGGTATGCAACATAGAGAGCTCTGACTTGTGAGCAGTGAAACAATCCCAGGCCATTCCTCATTGCCTGGGAATAGGCTGCACCATTTCACAGTGCTTCTGGCTATCAGATGCACATTGACCCTGAGAACCCCCTGTGAGAACCCGGGGAGTACCACAAACACATCCGACATGTAAGCTGCAGGGGAGCTACAACACCACCCAACAGCCTGTGGTCTATCAAACTGTACTATCATCTATACAAAGATCAGTTGGATTCCAGGAACTTACAGAAACACATCCCCATCACAACCCCTCACCTGAGTCCCCAAGTGGGACAAAACAAGAAGGTTGAGCTCTGGGAGACACACTGAGAACTTCCACACAAGGCCCCATCCAGCCAAGTGGAAAGCGACTGATCACCAAGAAATATGACTGCTACACCAAAGCGTCCCCTTTTGCTCCAAGTCCAGAAGGCAATAGGAACAAATAGCTAAGAACAACCAAATGACAAAAGGAAAGAGAAAAGCAGAATCAACAAAAGCCAGGATATTATGACGCAAACAAAATGCCAGTTTTGCCAGTACAGCAAGCACTGACCACTTCACCACACCTGAAACACGTAAAAACGATGACAATTCTACAGTCTGGAAAATGATAGAGTCCTTTCAAGAAGAATTTAAATCTATGAAGGAATTCAAAGAGTCCACAATTTTATAAGCAAAGGCAACAGATAATACTATTAGAGAGCTCCAAGCCAAAGTGGCTCAACTTGAACACGAAAGAGAAAAGGCAATGAAAGATTTAAAAGAGATGAAAGATTTCCAGAAAAAGACAAGCAAATTGGAGCAGGAAATATACAAAATGGATAAAATCTTTCAAGGCATGAAACTGGAAATGGAAGCAATAAAGAAAACACAGTCAGAGTTAAGAGTGGAAATGGAGAATCAAGGGAAGAGAAGAGGAACTACAGACATGAGTATCAAAAATAGGATACAAGAGATGGAAGACAGAATCTCAGGCATGGAAGAATCATTGGAAGAAATCAGTACAACATCCAAAGAAAATGAGAAAGCTAAAAAATCTCTCACCCATAATATCCAAGAAATCAAGGACTCAATTAAAAGATGAAACCTAAGAATTATAGGCATAGAGGAAAGAAAAGACTCCCAACTCCAAGGTCCAGGAAACATCTTCAACAAAATCATAGAAGAAAACTTCCCAAAACCTAAAGAAAGAGTTGCCAATAAAATTCCAAGAGGCTTACAGAACAACAACAGATTAGATCAGAAAAGAAACACCCCTCACCACATAATAATTGAAACTCCAAATGTACAGAACAAAGTAAGAATACTAAAAGCACTAAGAGAAAAGGTCAAGTAACATATAATGGCAGACCCATCAGAATTACATCTGACTTCTCCTCAGAAACTCTAAAAGCTAGAAGGGTCTGGACAGGTATCCTACGAGCCCTGAGAGAACATAGGAGCCCAGCCAGACTACTATACCCAGAAAGACTCTCTATCAACATAATTGGAAAAAACAAGATATTCCATAACAAAATCAAATTTAAACACTATCTACCCAGAAATTCAGCCCTACAGAAGATCCTAGAAGGAAAAATCCAACCCAGAGAACACAACTACACCCAAGAAAACAGAGGAAACAGAAAATTCCATGGCAACTGAACCAAAGAAACACAAGACCACCACCTATACCAAAATAATGGGAAATAACAACCTCTGGTCACTAATATCCATAAACATCAGTGGACTCAACTCTCCAATAAAAGGAAACAGTCTCACTGATTGGATCCTTAAACAAGACCCAACGGAGGAGTGTTCATCTTTCTCCACATCCTTGCCAGCATGTGCTATAATTTGAGTTTTGGACCTTAGCCATTCTGACAGGTGTGAGATGGAATCTCAGAGTTGTTTAAGTTGCATTTCCCTGATGAGCAAGGATGTTGAACATTTCTTCAAGTGCCTCTCAGCCTTTAGAGATTCCTCTTTTGTGAATTCTTGGTTTAGCTCTGTACCCCATTTATTAATGGGGTTATTTGATTTTTTTGGTGTTTAATTTCTTCAGTTCTTCATATATTTTGGATATTAGCCCTTTGTCGGATGTTGGGTTGGTGAAGATCCTTTCCCAGTCTGTAAGCTGCTGTTTTGTTCTAAGGACAGTGTCCTTTACCTTACAGAAGCTTTTCAATTTCATAAGGTCCCATTTATTGTTTGTTTTAGCACCTGAGCTATTGGTGTTCTGTTCAGGAAGTTGCTACCAGTGCCAATGAGTTCCAGGCTTTTCCCCACTTTCTCTTCTATTAATGTTAGTGAGTCTGGAATTATGTTGAGGTCTTTGATCCACTTAGACTTAGGTTTTGTACAGGTGATAAATATGGATCTATTTGCATTCTTCTACATGTTGACATCCAGTTAGACTAGCACTATTTATTGAAGATGCTTTCCTTTTTCCATTGTATGGTTTTGGATTCTTTGTCAAAAATGAAGTGATTGTTCATGTGTGGGTTTATTTCTGGGTCTTCAATTCGATTCCATCGGTCAACTGGTCTGTTTCTATACCAGTACCATGCTGTTTTTATTACTATTGCCCTGAAGTAGAGCTGAAATCCAGGATGGTGATACCTCCAGGTATTCTGTTATTGTACATGATTGATTTAGCTATTCTTGGTCTTTTGTTATTCCATATGAAGTTGAGAATTGTTTTTTCCAGGTCTGTAAAGAATTGAGTTGGTATTTGGATAGGAATCGCATTGAATCTGTATATTGCTTTTGGCAAGATGGCCATTTTTTATTATGTTGATCCTACCTATCCATGAGCAAGGTAGATCTTTCCATCTTCTGATATCTTCTTCAATTTCTTTCTTCAGAAACTTGAAGTTCTTATCATACAGGTCTTTCACTTGCTTGGTTAAGGTACCCCCAGGTATTTTATATTATTTGTGGCTATTGTGAAGGGTGTTGATTCTCTTATTTCTTTCTCAGCCAACTTATCTTTATTGTAAAGAAGGGCTACTGATTTTTTGAATTGATTTTGTATCCAGCCACCTTGCTGAAGGAGTTTATCAGCTGTAAGAGTTCTCTGGTGGAATTTTTGGGGTTACTTATGTATACTATCATATAATCTGAAAATAAGGATACTTTGACTTCTTCCTTTCCCATTTTTATTCCCTTGATCTCCTTTAGCTGTCTTATTGCTCTAGCTAAAACTTCAAGTACTATGTTGAAGAGATGCGGAGTGAGTGGGCAGCCTTTCCTTGTCCCTGATTTTAGAGGAAATGCTTTAAGTTTCTCTCCATTTAGTTTGATGTTGGCTATTGGCTTGTTGTACACTGCCATTATTATGTTTAAGTATGGTCCTTGTATGTCTGATCTTTCCAAGACTATTAACATGAAGGGGTGCTGTATTTTGTCAAAAGCTTTTTCAGTGTTCAATGAGATGATCATGTGGTTCTTTTCTTTCAGTTTGGTTATGTGGTGGATTACATTGATGGATTTTCTAATGTTGAACCACCCCTACATCCCTGGATGAAGCCTACTTGATCATGGTGTATGATACTTTTGATGTGATCTTGGATCATGATTTTTGATCTTGGATGCAAGAATTTTATTAAATATTTTTGCATCTGTGTTCATAAAGGAAATTGGTCTGAAATTTTCTTTCTCCATTGGGTCTTTGTGAGATTTAGGTATCAGAGTGACTGTGGTCTCATAGAGTGTTTGACAGTATTCCTGCAGTTTCTATGTTGTGGAAGAATTTGAAGAATATTGGTGTTAACTCTTCTTTGAAAGTTTGGTAGAATTCTGTGCTGAAACCATCTGGCCCTGAGCTTTGTTTGGTTGGAATATATCTAATGACTTCTACTTCCTTAAGGGATATAGGAATGTATAATTTGTTTACCTGTTCTTGATTTAACCTTGGTAGGTGGAATCTATCAAGAAAATTGTCCATTTTATTTAGGTTTTCCAATTTTGTGGAGTGAAAAATTTTGAAGTAGGATCTAATGATTCTTTGGATTTCCTCAGTGTCTGTTGTTATTCCCCCCTTTTCATTTATAATTTTGTGGATTTGGGTATTTTCCCTCTGTCTTTTAGTTAGTTTAGCTAAGGGCTTTTCTATTTTGTTGATTTTCTCAAAGAACCACCTCTTGGTTTTGGTGATTCTTTGTATTATTCTTTTTGTTTCTAAGTTGTTGATTTCAGCCCTGAATTTGATAATTTCCTCTTGTATATAACTCTTGGAGTGTTTGCTTCTTTTTGTTCTATCTCTTTCACGTGTGCTTTTAGGTTGCTAGCATGGGAACTCTCCAGTTTCTTTTTGAAGGTACTTAATGCTATAAACTTTCCTCTTAGCACTGCTTTCAATGTGTCCCATAAGTTTGGGTATGTTGTGCCTTCATTTTCATTGAGTTCTAAGAAGACGTTAATTTCTTTTTTTATTTCTTCCCTGACTCAGAGGTCATTGAATAGAGAGTTGTTCAGTTTCCATGTGTTTGTAGGCTTTCTGATGTTTTTGTAATTGTTGAAGTCTAGATTTATTCCATGATTGTCTGATAAGTTACAAGGGGTAATTTCAGTTTTCCTGCATCTATTGAGGCTTGCTTTGTGACTGACTATATGACTGATTTTGGAGAAGGTTCTGTGAGGTGCCGAGAAGAAAGTGTATTCTTTTGCTTTGGGGTGAAATGTTCTGTAGATATCAATTAGACCCATTTGATTCATGACATCTGTGAGGTTCATTATTTCTCTGTTTGGTTTCTGCCTCATTTATCTGTCCAATGGTGAATGTGGTGTGTTGCAGTTTTCCACTATTAATGTGAGAGGTTCAATGTGAGATTTGAGCTTCAGTAGTGTTTAACAAATGTGGGTGGTCTTACATTTGGGGCATAGATATTCAGTATTGAGATGTCATCTTGGTGGATTTTTCCTTTGATGAGTATGAAGCGTCTTTCCCTATCTCTTTTGAATAATGTTGATTGAATGTCTAATTTATTGGACACCAGAATGGCCACTCCAGCTTGCTTCTTGGGTCCATTTGCTTGGTATATCTTTTTACAGCCCTTTACTTAGAGGTAATGCCTATCATTTTGGTGAAGTGTGTATCTTGTAAGTAGCAGAATGCAGATTCTGTTTGGAATCCATTCTGATAGCCTGTGTCTTTTTATTGGGGAATTAAGTCCATTGATGTTGAGAGATATTAATGACCAGTGGTTGTTACTTCCTGTCATCTTAATGTTGGTTGAAATAGTGTGTGAGTGAGCTTTTCTTCTTTTTGTTTTGCTGCAAGCATGTTATTTGTTTCCTGCACATTCTTGTGTGTAGTTAACCTCTTTGGGTTGGAGTTTTCCTTCTAACATCTTCTGTAGAGCTGGATTTGTGCATAATATTGTTTGAATTTAGCTTTGTCATGGACTATCTTGCCTTCTCCATCTATGTTGATTGACAATTTTGCAGGGAATAGTAGTATAACCTGGCATTTGTGATTTTTTAGGGTCTTCAAGACGTCTGTCCAGGCCCTTTTGGCTTTCAGCATCTCTGATGAAAAGTCAGGTGTGATTCTGATAGGTTTGCCACTATATGTTACTTGACCCTTTTCCCTAGCAGCTTTTAATATTCTTTCTTTGTTGTGTACATTTAGTGTTTTTGATTATTATGTGGTGGGAAGATTTTCTTTTCTGGTCTAATCTATTTGGAGTTCTGTAAGCTTCTTGTACAGTTATATGCATCTTTTTTTTTTTTTTTTTTTTTAGAGTTGGGAAATTCTCTTCAATGATTTTGTTGAAAATATATTCTGGTCCACAGAGCTGGGATTCTTCTCTTTCTTCTATTCCTATTATTCTGAGATTTTGTCTTTTCATTGTGTCCTTGATTTCCTGAAGGTTTTGTGTCAGGACTTTTTTTAGATTTGACATTTTCTTTGACAGATGTATCAATTTCTTCAGTTTTATCATCTGTGCTTGAAATTCTTTCTTCCATCTCTTGTAGTCTGTTGGTGATGCTGGTGTCTGCAGTTCCTTTTCTTTTCTTGAGGTTTTCCAGTTCTATGGATGTCTCAGCTTGTATTTTCTTTATTGCTTCAACTTCCCTTTTCAGGTCTCCCATTCCTTTAAGAGCTTAATTCATTTCCATACTCTTTTGCAGTATTTGGTTTTTGCTCTCTGAGATATTTATTTTCCTCCCTTAGGCCTTCTATTATTAATATAAACATAGGATTAAGCTCATTTTCCTTTGTTTAAATCATGTTAGGATGTCCAGAGCTGTCTGTAGCATTATAGCTAGGCTCTAGAGACATCATCATATTGCTTTGGTTTTTGTTTGTTTGTTTTTGTTTTATTTATTTATTTATTGCTTCAGGTTACATCTCCATCATAGTGTCTTATTTCCACCCTTCCCATTCCCGCCCTCCCACCCTCTAACCCCTAACCCTTCCATCCCACTCCTCTGGAATGGAGTGTCCCTACATAACATTCCCCTACCCCAGTTCAGCAGTCATATGAGGGCCAAGAGCCCCCTCATACACTGGAGGTCTAAAAGTCAGTACCACCAGGGAAAAGGGTCTCAATAACAGGGAGAGAAAACAAATCAACAAACAAAAAATGTCTATGTCCATGATCCCTTTGGTGCATTGGTTATAGTATAGATATCCTGTACTATATAGCTAAATTCTGACTATAAGTGAATAGATGCCTTGTGCATCCTTCTGAGTCTGGGTCAGCTCACACAGGATGAGCTTCTCTAGTTCCATCCATTTGGCTCCAAACTGCATAATTTCCTTGTTTCTGATCAGTATCCAAAATCAGCTCCAGACAGACTTAGAAGGAGCTGTGAGAGTGGCAGAAAGGCGGGAGGCCAGGATTGGAAGGCAGATTTCTTCTACATAGGGTCCAAGCCCTGGGAAGATTGTGGGGTTAATATCAGACTCTTTTGCTAGTGCTGGCCCTTCCGGCAGAAAACCACCTCTTCAGCATATATAGTTCTACCCCTGGAGCAGTAAGGTTTTGGCCTGGGGGAACTGCTGAGTGACTCAGCTTAAGGGCTTAGTGATTAGGGCTCAGAGGACCACCTAGACAGGCAGAAGTTCATCTGGGCCAGGAAACTGTACTTCCTCCCCATGGGAGTCGGATACTTTCAGGACTCAAGCTGGTGGACTCAACCCCCAAACTTTGGAACTCCAGAGTCCACAGTATCTGTGCCTAGACACCCAGGACCATACCAGCAGAGCCACTACATACTGAATACCTGTCTGCAACACAGAGAGCTCTGACTTGTGAGCAGTGAAACAATTCTGGGCCATTCCTCATTGCTTGGGAGTGGACTACACCAGCTCACAGTGCTTCTGGCTATTAGATGCACATTGACCCTGAGAAACCCCTGAGATCAGTTGAGGAGAACCACAAACACGTTCCTGAAATGTAAGCTGCAGGGGAGCTACAACCCCACTCAACAGTCTGTGGCCTGCCAACCTGCACTGTCATCTATACGAAAACCAGTTGGATCCCAAGAACCTACAGGAACACATCCCACCACAACCCCTCACCTGATTACCCAATTGTGACAAAAACAGGAAGGGGTGATCTCTGGGAGACACACTGAGAACCTCCACACATTGCCCCATCCTGCCTGTGGAAAGCTACAGATCACCAAGCTATACGACTGCTACACCAAAGTGCTCCCCTTGGCACCAAGCCCAGAAGGCACCAGGAACAAACAGCTAAGAACAACCAAATGGCTAAAGGTCAGCGAAAGAACATATCCAACAAAAGTCGGGGAAATATGACTCCAACAAAATGCAGCTATGCTAGTACAGCAAGCTCTGACCACTCCACCACAGCTGAAACACATGAAAATTTTAGACAAATCTATATTCTGGAAAGGGATAGAGTACTTTCAAGAAGAATTTAGATCTCTGAAGGAATTCAAAGAGTCCACAATTCACAAGCGAAAGCAACCAAGAATACCATTAGAGATCACCAAGCCAAAGTGGCTCAACCTGAACAGGAAAGAGATAAGGAAATGAAAGATTTAAAAGATATGAAAGATTTCCATCTCCATGAGTTTAAAGGTCTATATCTGACTCAACATTCATACTAACTTGCAACACACTTTTAAGAGTATCTTCTTAGATCTATAACACCCTCTTGATTCCTAAACAACTCAAAATTTAACTATGAGACTCTAGCTGTCTATTCTTCAACCACCTCAGAGACCTGAGAGGGATAAATATATCTGCTTATATAGGAAGTGCAGGGCCTGCAGCTTCCAAAACTAAGAAAGGACATACCAATGACTGCCTGGACAGTTCCCATTAGATAGTAGAATGTTAAAGTCAGGGGCCAAATATGTATAAACTGGACATTGGGAAGGTATACTGGGCCATTTAACTCTCATAAATATGGCATACTTATATCTGTTGTTTTGTATAATACTTACTGTTATAAGAGAAGGAACCATCTGTTGGACTGAAAGGGGAAACTTCTGGGGGGAAGAGGGTGGAAGGGCGGGATAGGAAGGGGGAATAGGGAGGGGTTTGTGACTGAGATGTAACTTGAAGAAAAAAAATAAAGTATTTAAAAAAAAAAGAAAGATTTCCAGACAAAGACAAGCAAATTGGAGCAAGAAATGTATAAAATGAATAAAATCTTTCAAGACATGAAACTGGAAATGAAAGCAATAAAGAAAACACAGTCAGAGATAAGAGTGGAAAGGGAGAATCAAGAGAAGAGAACAGAACTACAGACATGAGTATCAAAAATAGGATAGAAGAGATGGAAGACAGGATCTCAGGTATGGAAGATTCAATGAAAGAAATCAGTACAACAACTGAAGAAATGAGAAATCTAAAAAAGTTATCACACATAACATCCAAGAAATCAAGGACTCAATGAAAAGACGGAACCTAAGAATTACAGGCATAGAGGAAAGAGAAGACTCCCAACCCCAAGGTCCAGGAAACATCTTCAACAAAATCATAGAAGAAAACTTCCCAAACCTAAAGAAAGAGATGCCAATAAAATCAGAGGCTTACAGAACACCAAACAGAGTAGATCAGAAAAGAAACTCCCCTCGCCACATAATAATTGAAACTACAAATATACAGAACAAAGAAAGAATATTAAAAGCTGTAAGAGAAAAAAAGTCAAGTAACATATAATGGAAGACCCATCAGAATTACACCTGAATTCTCCTCAGAAACTTTAAGTGCCAGAAATGCCTTGACAGATAGATGTCCTACAAGCCCTGAGAAAATATAGGAGCCCAGCCAGACTTCTATACCCAGAAAAAGTCTCTATCAACATAGATGGAGAAAACGAGATATTCCATAACAAAATCAAATTTAAACAGTATCTACCCAAAAATCCAGCCCTAGAGAAGATACTAGAAGGAAAATACCAACCCAAGGAAGATAACTACACCCAAGAAAACAGAGGAAACAGAAAACTCCACAGCAACTAAACCAAAAGAAACACAGAACCACCACTTACACCAAAATAATCGGAAATAACAACCTTTGGTCACTAATATCCATCAACATCAATGGACTCAACTCCCCACTAGAAAGACACAGGTTTACAGATTACAATCGTAAACCTCTAAGAGTTGAAATAATTTGGAGCTAAGGTAAAATATTTGAGAAGGGTGGTGTTAGCCCATGCCTTTAACTCCAGCTGAGACAGAAAGATAACTATAGAGTTATTTGTCTTGTAAATTCTAGAGTTACAAGGAACAGGGTGGTTTTGGTGCACATACTTAATCCTATCACTTGAGAGGGATACACCCTTAATCCCAACATACTGGAGACAGAGACAGAAACCTGCAGATCTCTGAGTTCAAGGCCAGCCTGACACAAAGCAAGCTCCAAATAGAGATAAATTTAGATCCAGGGGTGGTAGTGCACATCTTTAATCCCATCAGTTGGGAGGCACATGCCTTTGATCCCAATATTAGACTATAGAGACAATCACATAGGATTTGGAATGATTTAATTCTAAAAGCTACTCACAAAAGGCATGCTGAAATTCAAAGTGAATTGTCCTTCGAGATCTCAAAATATATACCCTTAAAGGTTTGCTTTGTTGCACAATATCAAAATAATTTCTTTTTCAGGCTCAATTGAAAGATAATACTTTTTATATTGTCAAAAAACCTAATTTGCTCCAGGCAAAATATTACCCACCACCCCCAAAAAAAGTAGTGTACCAGAGTTAGGATTAGAGCAGGGCTCTATTCTTATCTTTCTAGGAGATTAAAAACATCCATCTAAGGAATCCAGGGAAAACGGGACAACTGAAACCTCAGAAGAAAACACATCAGACATCCAAGAAGACAAGTAGCCCAGATGATCCAGCCTCACAGACTTCCTCAATAGCTGTTTCCTCAAAAATCTACTACAACAACAACAGCAACTCAAAATCACTAACATTGTTCAACCCCACAGACTGTTCTAGCAAGAACATCAGTAAAGCCCTGAAGTTCAGCTTCTGTCTACAAACTTCTTAGGAAACTTAAGTAGCTGAGCACAAAAGGACTGAACATCAAGTGATTCTATTAATATGTCTAACAAAGTTTCCATTCTTATTTGAGCCCCAAACAGGTTTCCTACATCCCAAATTAGCAGGAAGTCATTTTAAGAGAGCAGCGTCCCATCTCCAGAAGGTGGGGGTGGGTGTTTTTCCCTCTTTTGGTCAATTAATGGTTATAGATAATCTTGTTATTTAGGGGGAGAGATTACAAGCTGCTAAATCGTCTTGTTAAAAAGGTTTTGGAGGTTAGACCCAGGGATTTCTCTCTTTTTCTTTTCTGTATCCTTCTTTCTCTCCTATGTAGGGGTGAACAGACTTGAGAAAAAATGGGACATAGATATAGTAAATGATCAAGAAAAAAGGATTATTAAATATGCCCTTATATCTTTGTATAATGATACAAAATTAAGATTATATTTGGCTGAATTGGTATTGATCTTTGTATGTTGATACAAAATTAAGATTCTATTTGGCCACATTAATATTGATATTTGTATATTAATACAAAATTAAGGCTAACTCTTTTTAAGGTACTGTACCTAGGTAACATTTAAAAACAAAATGTGAAGTTTTGGCCTTTGTCTTAAACTGTTTAGGAAAATTAAGAAATGCAATAATCAGTCAAGCATGTCATTTTGTTAGGTACTAAGGTAGTCTATCACAGTTATTTTCTAGGTTAATCAGAAATCAAGTTGCTAAGAGACAACAACTCTTGCTTATCCAAATATAAGGAGATATATAAGTGGTCTTCAAAAACCTCAAGAGATCAGTAGAATATGGCATTCAAAGACGTTAACTTAAGAATTTTTTTTATATCAAAGATTTTAACTTAAGAATATTTTGATGTCAGCTCCTGATAGCACCCCCTGTTCCTCTCCAAGTAGATGATGAGCATCAAAGAATCTCCAATTGGAGAGGGTTGAATTAGTGTAGAACCTGTCACTTGGCAAGAAAAATCCCTTTCTTCAACTGTAGACAGACTGCTGTCTGAAAAGGACAAAACTTGGAAGCAGGGAAGTCGACAGCCTAGCTCTGCCAAGACAGGGTAGGAAAGTCCTTCATAATTCCTGCTTTAAAATAATTAATGTTGTCAGAGAAACTGGGCAAAAAGGCTGAGGACTGATGCTCTAATGTATGGAGAGAAATTTGGAACTGTCTAGGCAGCCACTGGTATGTCATTTCTTTGTTTTGGAAGCTGCTGGCCTTGCACTTTTTGTATAATCAGATATATTTATCCCCCTCAGGTCTCTGATGTGGCTGAAGACTAGATAGCTATAGTCTTATAGCTAAATTTTGAGTTGTTTAGGAGTTAAGAGGGGATTCTGGATCTAAGAAGATATTTTTTAATTGTGATGCAAGTTTAGGATGGAAAGTGAGTTGGATATAGAACTTTAAACTCATGGAGATGGTTGGATAGTAGAATGTTAAAGTCAGTTGCCAAATATGTATGTACTGGACATTGGGAATGTATGCTAAGCCTTATAATTCTCATAATTGTCACCTAATTATTTTTGTTGTTTTGTATTGTATTTGTTGTTGTAAGAGAAAGAGCCATTTGTTGAACTGAAATGGGAAGCTGTTGGGGGTAAAAGATATACCTTAAACTTAAAAAAAAGGAAGTGGATGGGGGTGTTAAGGGGGAAGAGGGTAGGAAAGTGGGACCACAGAAGGGAGTAGGGAGGAGATTGTGATTGAGATGTAACTTGAAGAAATTAAAAAAAAAAAGAAAATTAAAAAAAGAAAGAAAGAAAGAAACTCCAAAAATCTACCCAAACAAAAAATCTAAACAAATGTATTTTTTCAAAATGTCACTAAAATGTGTTTTGTTTATCTACAGAACAATAGTTAAAGGAGGGATATGACCTTACTGTAATTTTGGCTCCTTAATTAAGATTAGCAAACCACTATGTACTTGTAATTTGTTTCTTATGAATGAGTGGCAGTTGTGAATAGTTGGAATTTTGTAATACTCTTAGTGAAAAGTATTTATTTTTATTTTTGTATTGAAAATAGATTTTTATACAATATATTCTAATAATGGTTTCTTCTTCCCCAATCATCCCCAATTCTCTCCAATTTCTCACTCACACAAATCCATACTTTTCTTTCTCATTAGAATACAAACAGGTATCTAAAGTAATAATAATAATAATAATAATAATAATAATTCAACAAAAAGGAGCCATAAAAGCCTAAGAAATACAGACACACACAGAAAACCCATAAAAACAAGATTGGAAACCATAATATATAGGCAAAGTATTTTTAAAGGAAAAAATGTTTAGGCAAAGCACTGTGAGACAAAAAAAAAAAAAAAAACCTTCAAAAATACCATTGAGTTCATGTTGTGTTGACCCTCTACCTCAGGGCCTCGGGCCTATCCATAAGTGTGGTTTGTATACCCATGAGATTCAGCTGGAAAAACTAATTTTCCCATTATGAGTGGTAGTTAATCAGAGGTAGCTTCTAGGTTAGGGATGGGGCATGTCTCTATTTCCCCTCTCAGCACTGGTACCCCATCTGTCATAAGCCTGTTCAGGCCCTGTGGATGGCGCCACAGTCTCTGTGAGGTCATATGTCTGTCAGTCCTGCTCTGTCTATATGGACTTATTTCCTTGGTGTCGTCCATTCCCTCTGGCTCTTACAATCTTTCTGCCTCTTCTTCCTTAGCTATGATGGGAGGGATTTGATGGCAACATCCTATTTAGAACTGAGTGTTCCAAGGTCTCTCACTCTCCATGCATTGTCCCATTGTTAGTCTCTGTATTGAGCCTATATACTGAAGAAGGAAGCTTCTCTTATGATGGGTGAGTAAGATACTGGTCTATGAGTTTAGAAAAATGTCATTAGGATTATTTTATTACTATGTTCCTTTAAAAAAGAATAGTATTTAGTTTTCCCCCAGTAGATGGCCTCTCTAGTCTCAGGTTCTTGGATACCCAGGCAGTGTTAGGGATGGGTTTCATCTCATGGAATGGGCCTTAATTCCAGTCAGATAGTGGTTGGTTATTCCACAACTTTTGTTTCACTATTACAGCAGCTTAACAGGTCACCATTGGAGATCACAGAGGGGTTTCTATAACTGAGTTAGTTTTATCTTTCTCCTCTGGTAGTGTGCAGAGGGCATTTCAGGATCATAAATGAGTCTATACGGCTGAAGGCCTAGGTAGGCCCCAGCTTCACTTCTCAGTTAGTCTTACAGGTGTTGTCTTCAGCAGTAGGTCCTTGTCATCAATATTTGGAGAGTAACCAACAATCTTGGCAATATACTGGATGTTTGGGATCTTCCATGGGGCCTACTTTGGCAACATTATCAGCACTGAAAATTTATTTGATGGTGAGAGGAGTCCAATTGGGGCTTTGTTACCCCATTAGTTGATGATTCTGATTTAGATTTTTTCATATGAGCATATGTTTTAAAAACCTTTTACTGTATTAGGTTTCCATATTACCCCTCAAATTGCTCTTAGTTTTAGCTACCCATCCCCTTGCATAGCCTTTTAATCTTTGTGTCAATTTTTTTCAATGTATGTATAACAGATATCAATGAAGTTAAAGAAAAGCATCTAGAAATCATTCAAAAAAACTTTTCACAAAAACGTGTTCTTTCTTCACTTTCCTAAAACTAAAATAGAACTAAATTAACTTCTCAACAAACTCATCTTCTACTAAAGGTATGTACTGCTAATTTGGAGGATTTTCTTGTCTTCTCATTTATTCTGTCACCTATTGTCAATTGTTTGCAAACATTTACACACATTAAGTGGTCCTCTACTTGAAAGCATCCAATGTTCTGTTTTATAGTTTTCTTCTTCAAAGTAGCAAAGGGAGTAAAGGAGAGGAGATAAGGGGCACATGGACCTAGATATTCTGTATTGATAATGAGAGTATTGAGGAAGTGGAGAGAAAGTTGGGGTTTGGAGCATGAAGACTGAAGCTCAAGAAAGCTATTGCTAAAGGTGTATGGTGATAATTCATGCTGTGTTTTTAACACTTTAAAATTGTTACTATGTGAGATGTTTTATTGGTTTATTAATCATTTCTTCTTGATTGTTTTCTCTCCATGAAAACTTAATACTGTAGATATGCTACAAATCTGTTTGATAGTAATCATTTCTGTTCTATACTTCAAAAGGTTAAGAATTATTTTATTGCCAACCCCCCCCCCTTTATTTGCTCTCAATGAATATCCAAGTTCCATATGAGCTTCAGGAATTTGAGAGATGGATGATAGAAGTGATGTGGAACTGGATATGTAATAGAAGGTTGATGGAAAACAGGGCTTCTGGGCTATTTTAACAGAAAACTA
The DNA here is from genome assembly GCA_907164525.1 of Lophiomys imhausi. Classification (NCBI taxonomy): domain Eukaryota; kingdom Metazoa; phylum Chordata; class Mammalia; order Rodentia; family Muridae; genus Lophiomys; species Lophiomys imhausi. Next base: position 3,297,009 of record CAJQZJ010032237.1, read on the forward strand.
CAGAAGCAGTTTTTGTCTGGAGAATATGGAAGAGGGAACTCACTGTGTTCCTCCAGGAGCTACATTGACAGTGTGAGGCTGTTTTAAGGTATGAGTTCATAGAGAGGGTAGCTTTCTTTGCATATGAAATTCATTCCTTTGTTCCACTAATGTACATGCATCAGTGTCTACATTAGGGATTAAAGTGTTAGCCCTGGCAATAGAGTCTGATGTGCGAATGCTGAACTGTCATGAGTGATGTTTCTAATTCAGCTTCTCAAATAAGCTTTTGCTTCTGCTCCTCATGATACAGTCAGCTTTGGCAGGGGTCTGCCCTTGCAGGCTCATGGATGGATAGTTTAAAGCTTAGGGATGAATTTAAAGTTTACGACTTTTTTCAACATTGGAGAGTCCACTGGAATAGAAAGAATACATTTGTAGAAAGTGATTCAAGAGAGCATAGGAGTCATGTGATAAGGTTGGCCACTAGTGATAGTGAGAGAGCAGGGAAGTGTTCACAAGGAGCATTCCTCCTGGAGATGATTTAGCTCTTTCCAGGGAAGATGTCTCCAGTCATGGAGAAGGCCAAGTTTCTAAGATTCCTAACCTCACTTGAGAAAATTGTGTCCTTCCCACATTAGAACATTTTTTGATCAAGAGACATGCTAATATTAAATCATTGGGCTAGAAGTGACTCAAGTAACTCAGTGGCATTAACAGAATCTAGCATACAGGACATGGCTCAAAGTTCTGATTAGGAAATAAGATTAATAAGATTCATTTGTCTGTCTAGTATAAAATGTTCCCTGCTCCCCTCTCTCTGACTCCTTCTCTCCCTTTCTCTCTCTCCTCTCTTTCTTTCCCTCCCTCCCTCTCTCTCTCTCTCTCTCTCTCACACACACACACACACACACACACACACACACCACCACCACCACCACCACCACCACCACCACCACCACCACACACAGTTGTTAAAGATCTGGATGTCTACACTGATTTTAGCCAGATCCCTCAACAAGTTAAATTTTCAACACTCAGAAACACTGAGAGAGACTTTCTTATTTTCAGTGGTGGTAGAATATGAATTACAATGTAATAGAAGTTGTTTACTTTTGTGAAGGAAAGGAAATGGAATGAAATCAACTGTGGGTTTTTAATGCCAGCTTTTCCTATTTAGAAGATTGTTACTGGTGATATGGCAGAAAACACATAGCTGTATTAACAGGGTCACTCAGTCACAAAATTCTGTTTATGTGGAAAATGACAGGCCCAGGAAAATGACACTGTGTGTTGACAAATAAGGCCAGTGCCCACCTTTTATTCTTATGACTTCTTTCAAATAGTCATGGAAGGCTGGGAAACTGAATGCACAGTTTACTGATGTGTAGAATCCTGGAAACAGCATTTCATAAATCATAAGTATGTACCAATTCTTCAATTTTTATTACACTTAATTTTTCTAAATGATGGCAGAAAATATAATTAGGTAATAGAGTTTCAAATATGTATTCATGTACAAATCTAAAGGAATATGCTGTATAAAAAATTTCAAAATGAACATGTGCACTTGAAATATTATTAATATATTTTCTTTTCTCTTGGAAACAAAGACACCAAATACTCATTTACATCTTTATGAATTTTAAATATATTTAAGGTTTAGTTGTTAATTGAGGTACAAGATAAAAATAGATAGGTTTATTATAATGGTGTCCCAGAAGGAATAACTATGGACACTTGGTCAATGATGAACCGACTATAGTGGTATGGATTAGAAAAGTAAAAATAAGATTGCCTTGTCTTAGCTCAAGCAGGAAAACAAATGCTGGTCTGTGACTCCATAAATTGTTCTAAATGTTTAACATCCCTGGAAGAAGAGGCAAAGAATGATGATACTATTTTCAAGAGTATAAAACCAATACACTGGGGCAAGAGATTTTTTTTTTTAGACTTAGAGACTTACTCCATTGCTGTTTACACTGTGACAGGCCCTCACTGCCTAGTCTCCCAGTGTGCCAATACAAACACCAGTGACCATTTCACTTCTTTGTTTTAAGGAGCTAGATATCTGATCGGACTTCACAGTTTCATAACTAACTGGCATGTTGTGTCCATGGCTATATAAATACTTTATGACATTTCATTTTCATTGACTATTGATAAATAACATGCATTTTTGAGAGTTTGCTGTTTTCTACATGGTGGTAACTACTAGGATCTACAAACTACTCTTATTTTTGAAAAATTTCCTCTGACCTCTATATGTGTGCTGTGGCATGCATACACACACCTACAGATACATATAATACATACACAAACATACACACATATACACACCATAATATAAAAAAGGCACAAAAACAAAGAAAGCCTAAATCAGTGGTTCTCAGCCTTCCTAATGATATGAACTTTTAATACAGTTCCTCATGTTATGGGGACCCTCAGTCATAAAATTATTTTTGTTGCTACTTTATAATCTTAATTTTTCTACTGTGATAAATTGTAATGTAAATATCTGTGTTTTCTGATGGTCTTAAGTGACCCCTCTGAAAGGATCATTTGGCTTCCCCAACATTGTGACCAACAGGTTGAAAAACACTGGCCTAAAGGGATCCTGTTCTTCATCCATATTCTATTTCAGTTCCAGATTAAGAAAGCAAGTGATGGGAATATTCTGTTACTACTATATCCCATAGGTTTTTCTGAATAGAAAGATAAAGAACATATTTTTAACAGAACTCTTGTTGTTTCCAGTATCTAGACCATTCTTGTCCTGATAGTCAACTTCTCTAAGGCCAAGTTTGCCTAGTGGTTCACTCTGCTTTTTTGTGCCACTTCAACCAGTAATAGTTGCTACATTCTGTAGCTCTCTAGCTTGCAGAAGGTTGTTAAGATCAAGAACTTTGTCATTCTGCATCTTCCAGGAAGCTGGGTCCTTGTTGGGTACAAAGCTGAAAGTGTAGGCTTCTCCACCCGAAGGTCTGAGTACTGTCAGTTTCCAGGTGGAAAAAGATGAAACATGGGACAAGATCCCAGAGAGACAGGAAAATGGATTTTCTACTCCGGAAAATGTTACAGCTCCCAGATAAACATGTGAGAGAGAAAGAGAGAGAGAGAGAGAGAGAGAGAGAGAGAGAGAGAGAGAGAGAGACCTTCTATGATATGCAGTTTAAGGTCACAGCTCTTTTAGCTAAATTGCCAGCACCAGGCCTGGAGGCAGCAGGGCACTTGAGGCCCCTAAGCAGAGCCAAATGGGAATGGGAGTCTGACCTCATTTGGTTGAGACTGTGAGGCGCTGTCTCCAGCATCAGTGACTCTGGAAATAGTTGTACAATCAAGGAGCAGGCTCTGGAGATGGTCAGGGGATGGCAGCAGTGATGGAAGAGAGAGCTTAGAGCCTGAGCTCCCTGTGGTGAGCAGGACCCTAGGTAGGCAGGCAGATCAAGCAGTGACTTCTTCTGGGAGGAAAAAGTCCTTCCTTCCTGAATGAATGTTACAATCCTAAATAAATGGCAAGTCTCAGACAATTTTTGATGAAGTGGATGGTGGAATTGCTTACTTTGCTAACAGGAACATTATAAACCTTGGGCAGTGGGAGAAGTTTTGGGGGCGAGGCCTTTGATTTTCTGAGGCTAGGAGTGCAAGGGATGCTTCATTTAAGAAAGAGCTTATGATAGCACCAGTGGTCCTATAATAAGAAGGGAAACGAAGTACCTAATTGTCCTGTGGGCAGCAATTAGTGGGTGAAGAATGTTAGAGGGAACTGTGTCAGAGGTTACACTCCAAGTATGACTAGAGGTATGAGCAAAGGTCATTGGCTGAAAGCTAAGTGACTAAGATATCTCATTAGCATGGGGAGGCATTCCAGGAATCCATGTGCTCACTGCTCAGGTTTCTTATTGGGAGAAAGAGTTGAACCTCTAATTTCCATGAGGGCTATGCAACAGTCCTCAGATGGGTGTGGGGTTTCTCCAGATCAGGCAGAGAGGAGGGAACTACACTGAAAAAGGGAGTCCACCATTTAGTACTGATTTCAGGGACTTTCTAGTAATGTCAGAATTTGACCTTAAAAACAGGGTATCCTGACAGAACTTTAGTTTTTACACATGATCTTTCCCATATAGAAAACACGATCTTTTCCATATACAAAACATACATCAACATACACTGAGCACACTAATACTGTTCTTAGATATGATCACAATCATATTTTAATGTTTGCTGTAGTTATTAAGACATTAGAAATATTGCAAATGTCTTAAATTTATAAACATATAAGCCTGTTTGTCTCTATCATTGCATTCATTATTTTTCCCTGAATATGCTTGATTTGTACTGGCCCTATTCTTTAACCCCTATTAAAAATTTTCTTGTTTTATAGTAGTGTTTCTTAAATAAGAAATGGCATATCACTAAAAACCAAAAGTTTACTGTATGTTTTAAAAGTGTTCAATTAAAAAAACCTTGGTGGATTATTATGGTGATAATTCCTTTGGAATTTGGTTTCTGTTTGTGATAAATTCCTTTTAACAAATAGAGAAAGAAATTATATATAGATAAACAAAATTTCTGCTTACAACAGAAGGTTTTACTAAATGCACTCAGTCTAAGATGAGAATGGTGACTCCACTGTGACGTTTAAAATAGTAAGTTTGTTGAACTTGGGGGAAACAATTTGTGAGATGGAATTAGCTTTAGAGAAAAGTTTGAAAAATATATTTAGAAATTATGTGTTAACGATATCTTTAGGAGCTGAAAAAATTAAGGCTGGTTGAAATAGATGATATTAGTTATTTAAATAAAGGATTGTCAATCAAACTAGATATATGTACACACACCTACAGCCACCTGAGTTTTATAAAGGTGCAAAAAAAAATTGGAGAAAAGATGCCATCTTTGGTAATGGCAAATGACACTTGGAAAACTGCATATCTACATGCAGAAGAATGCATTTCTATCCTTCCCTCTCAACTTGCATACAGATCAACTGCAAATGGATCAGATATGAAGGATAGGCATGAAATTCTGAACCATCTAGAAGAAAGAGTAGGGAACACACTTTAGGATGTAGGTTCAGGTAAGGACTTTTCTGAATTGAATTCTAATCTGCCTTCAAATAAGACAAACAATCAAGAGTCAGACTCCATAAAATTAAAATCCTTCTCTATTACAAGTTGAATTGTTAATAGACTGGAGAAGCACTGTGCATAATGGACAAACAATCTTTGCCAGCTGCACATCAGACAGAATATGCAAGAAAGTAAAAAACACCGAAGACTTAGACAATATACAACCCCTAAGCAATTGAACAAAGATTTTTAAAAATAAGAAATTCAAATGGCTAACAAATGTGTGAAAAAGTGTTCATCATCTTTAGCCACCAAGGAAGTGCAAGTTAAAATCATTTTGAGAATTCATCTTACCACATAAGTTCATCAAAGAAATTTCTCTTTGCAATTGAAAGAGAATGTTGCAGTAAGCCACAGCCTATCAAAATGCAGAGAACAAGTGAAATGGTGCCCAGCTTCAGGCGATCTCTACTGAAACTGCAAATTAATTAATTAATGTAGTTATTAGTAAATATAAACTGTAAGATTAGGCCGGCAGAGCATCTGGCAGCGTGGGAGAGAAGCGGCGGCCTGGCTGGTGTGCCTTAACCGGTTGCCTACGTTATCCTGGAGAAAGAGCCCTGGGACCAAGGACCAAGGGTGGCCTACACCACCTGTAACCTAAACTATGTTAATTAATATAAGTTGTTAGATTAGGTCAGTAGAATTACCAGCTGCTTGGCAACAGCTTCGCCTGGGCCCAAAGGGAGTCTGAGAGTCTGGAAGTCCAACGGTCCGGGGCTGCTGGGACTGAGGGCCTATAAGCCAGCACAAAAGGAGACAGACTCTGGAGAATGCTGGAAGGTAATCGCAGGCACATGGTGGTTTGGGATTAGGTGATCTGGGTTAATTTAGAGTAGCTAATTGAGAATCTGCCCAGCTAAGGGCTGTGTTAAAACATTAAAGGGTCTTGGTGTATTTAATTATTGGGGAAATGACTGCAGCGGTTTATAGGCCTTCGGTCCCAGCAGTCCCAGGCCATTGGACTTCCAGACACCTGGACTCCCCTCAGGCCCACGCGAAGCTGCCGCCAAGCTGCTGGTAATTCTACTGACCTAATCTAACAATTTATATTAATTAACAGAGTTTAGGTTACAGGTGATGTAGGCCACCCTTGGTCCCAGGGCTTCTTTCTCCAGGATAAGTTAGGCAACTGGTTAAGGCACGTGAGCCAGGCCGCTGCTCCTCTACCAAGCTGCCAGATGCTCTTCCGGCCTAATCTTACAGTTTATATTTACTAATAAATACATTAATTAAGTAATTTGCAGTTTCACTCTACCACAACACAACTCCAAACCTAACTAAGGGTCTGGCATCATAGTGGACAAGAAGAAGAGAAGGTATAAGAGTAAGAGGAATGGAAGTTTGCTGTGAGAATTAGGCTCCTATCAGTGTCAGAAAATCTATACCCATGAATTCTTATCAACATAGTTGCTTAAATAAGACCTGAAAAAGGATGAGACTATACTAACATGGAAGAAGGAATCCCATGTGGCCTCAACCCTAGACAAGAGTTACAGACAACTGAGCAATACTGAGAATGGGATAAATAATCTTCCCCAGGGAAGATTCCCTAATTGGCTATCCCATACCAAGTGGTCAGCTGTAAAACCCATACATGCAAGGAACAAACAGACTGAGCAAGTTGTATTTATGGATCATATATTTATGTATTTAGGAATATGTGTGCATGTACGTAACAACAATTAAATAAATAGAGGCCACAGCTTTGAGAGACAGAGAGAGAGAAAGACAGACAGACAGAGAGAGAGAGAGAGCAAAAGCATGCATAGATAGGGTTGGAGGGAGGAAAGGGAAAACAGACAACAACAACAAAATAACCATTTTAATTTAAAATTAACCTGGGCCCTTAGGGGCTCATAGAGAATAATCCACCAACCAGGGAGCATGCATGGGACTGACCTATGTCCTTTGCACATATGTGACAGTTGTATAACTTGGTCTATGTATGAGATTCCTAACAGGAGCACAGGCTGTCTCTGAATCTGTTGCCTGTTTTTGCGATCCTTTTCCTAACTGGGCTGCCTCATCTAGCTTCAATAGAAGAAGATGTACCTAGTCTTACTGCAACTTGATATGGCAAAACTAGTTGATATCCATGGGAGGCCTCCCCTTTTCTGAAGAGAAAGCAAGGAGGAGTAGATGGGAGAGGGGAGGAGGGAGAGCAAACTGTAGTCAGGGTATAAAGTAAATTAATAAATTAATTAAATAAAAAGGACAAAAATGCTTGTGAGAGTGTGGTGAAAGAAAAACCCCTCAGACACTGAATGTGGGAGTAAAAATTAGTGAAACTACTATTTAAATAAGTGTCATAAGCTGGGCATGGTGGCACATACCTATAATCTCAGCATTTGGGAGGCGGGTATATCTCTTGAGGCCAGCATAGTCTATATAGTGAGTTTCTAGACAGCCAGGGCTATGTAGAGAGATCCTGTCTCAATAATATATGTAGTGTATAGTTCATCAGAAAACTAGAAACAGATGTAGCATATGTCCCATATATATCACTCCTGGGAGTGACAAAGTAATAAAAATGTATCTAAAATATGACTCTATTAACTACTACACAAACATGTTTATTTATATTCATAGCTACAATTATCACAGTAGTTATGATAAACAGCCTAGAAGAGTCCATCAACTGATGAATGGATAATGAAATGTGATATATACATATTCATGTATATATGAATTTTTCAACTAAAAAGAAGAAATAACCTTAAGGAATTTTCAGCTAAATGGATGGAGCTGTAAAATGGGCTGAAAGAGGTTACTCAGATCAAGAAATATAAATGTTATGTGATCTCGATCTCTCACACATGTGGATGTTAGCCCCAAATTTTTAGATTTGTGTGGTTAATTTGCAGTGCTTTATAGAATCCAGGAGACAAGAAAAAATCCAATTTGTTGGAAAGTGGAAGAAAGATCTTAAAGGTGGAAGAATAATAAAGCACACATGATAGGGAAGGGAAAAGGGGAATGAATGATGGAAAGGGACATTTAAGCAGAGAGAGGAATGGCATAGTATAGCAAAGAAGAGTATTGAAAGGAAGATACAAACAGTAAGAATATTTGTAAAAAACATATTTACCTACTGTACTATACATTTCTTACATATACTCATACTTATATACATGGTTATACATATAAAATTGCCAAGAATTACCCTACACAGAGGTTATGTTCATCCTAGAAAGCCATAAGCTGCCAAATAAAAAAGCTCAATTTCAAGCCGTGGGATAATTTGTATCAATTTGTTGGTCAAAGGTGTGCTGGGGACCCCCAAACAACACAGGCTATCGACAATGCTCTTAGTTACCTACCAGACTTGATGGCAAGAGCCTATTGCAGAAGACACCACACACTGGTGAAAAAAACGTGGAAAAGTCTAGCTGGTGCTTATCAGGAATATTTGTCTTTTCCGGATAGCTTCATAGTACTGGAAGGTGCAATTCAGGCTATAGGGGGAAGAAACTTTGTGACAGTCTTACTCCATGAACTATAATAATGACTTCCCAATATTCATATGTCTGTGAATATTGACATGGATGTTGAGAAGGTAACCAAACACTTTTTTTTGCTCAGATTTAAGGTTGGCTTCACAGAAGGAAATACATGCTGAGAACCACAATTCTGGCTAAGAACCTATATTTAGGAAGCTCATATGTCCCAGAGGCAAACTTACTCTTATTATTTTGCCACATGGACATCTTAACAATTTGTCTTCTTAATTTGTATTTCTATACCTGCAGTTTGATATGGACCTCAGGCCATTAGAGAAGTTTTATGTGCAATGGATACTGGTTAACAAAGAAACTCACAACTGGTCCAACCGTGGTATTGGCACAAAAACAGATACATTGGTCAATGTAATTGAATTGAACACCAAGAACTAAGTATACATACATATGGGCACCTGATTATTTTTAATAAAGAAGCCAGAAATACAGACTGGAAAAAGACAACATGTTTAACAAATGGTGTTGGTCAAATTGGATGATTGTTTATGAAAGAATTCAAATATAGTCATACTTATCTCTATGCAAAAATCTCAATTCCAGATGAATCAGACTTTAACATGAGGTCAGATACACTGAATCTGATAGAAGGGAAAGTGGGAAATAATCTTGACCTCATTGGCAATGGAAAGGACTCTTTGAACAGAAAACAGATAGCACAGGAGATAAGAACAACCATATATAGACTTTATGAAATTGTAAAATTTTGTGTGGAAAAGGACACCATTACTTAGAAAAAACAGGGGGCTATGTAATGGGAAAATATTTTAACCAAAACCAGATCTGATAGAAGGGTAATGTCTAAAAGAAATAAGTCAAAAATTGATACCAAGAAAACAAACAATTCTATTAAAAATGAGGTACAGATCTAAACAGAAAATTCTCCAAAGAGGAAACTCAAATGACTGATAAGTATTTAAAGAAATGTTCAGCATCCTTAGTTAGTTTAATGGGAAATACAAATCAAAACTACTTTGAGATTTCATTTTGTACAAGTCAGAATGGATAAGATCAATAAGTCAAGTGGCAGCACATGCTGGTGAGGATGTGGAGTGAGGGCAACATTCGTCCATTGCTGGTGGAGTGCAGACTTGAACAGCCAGTATGAGATCAGTGTAGCAGGTCATCTGGAAGCTAAGAATTGATGTATCTCAAGATTCAGCTGGAGCACTCTTGGGCATATACCCAAAGGAAGCTTTATCCTACTACAGAAGACACTTGATCAACCATGTTCACTGTTTCTCTATTCATAACAGTCAAAATTTAGAAATAATCTCTCAACAGTCAAAATTTAGAAATAATCTCTCAAAAGATGAATGGATAAAGAAAATGTGATATATTTACACAATGGTATATTACTCAGCCATTTAAAAAATCACAAAATTACTAAGTAAATTAATGGATCTAGAAAATATAATCCTGAGTGAGAGTAACCAAGATACAGAAAAACAAATACGATATATATTCATTATTATGTATTATATTTTATGTTATATATTAATATTATTTATATTTTCACTTACATCTTTCATTTCTTTCAGCTATAGAACCCAATCTGACACAGACCCATGCAGGCTCTGTGTGCTTTCTCACAGGGAACTAATTAATTAAGAATTATATATTAATAAGATATATTTAATATTATATATTAAATATAATATGTATTCATGGCATGTATATGTATTATATGTGAATATTAGCCATTAGGTTTTTGATAAACAATCTACAATCTGTAGAACCAGAGGGGTTAAGTGTAGACTAAGGATCGAGTGGGGAGGAATGAATCTCTATAGGAAAGGGAAATAGAATAGATAGTTACTGGATGGGCAAGGGGAGGGAGGACTGTCTTGGGAGGCTGAAAGGGGAAAAGAAAGGAAGAGTTGAGGTAAGGGAGAGAATATGGAGAGGGAGAGATATAACTAAGGGCATTTTGAGGAGCTGTATGGAAACATAATGCAGTAGTCTTTCTAAATTTTATGCATGTACGAAGGTGATCTAAATGAAATTACCAAATAATGGGGGAGACAAAGCCCCACTAGATATCTCTTGTCACAAAATGAATGTTTTAGTACCAGGAATGAGTAATTAAGTTGTTGGACAAAGGGACCCTATGGAAACTCCAAACAACCCAAATTATTGATGAGGTCATTGTTTGCTCTCTAAAAATTGATGGTAAGGCCCTATTGCTGAAGAGACCTACAAAACTCATTGAACACAGAGAAGTCAAGCTGGTACATGGAACCTTTACCCCTACAGACTAATGCTTTTGGTACACAAAAGTGGTCTGCTTATCAATTTTAGGAGTTCCCTGGTGGAATTTTTTGGGGTTACTTATGTGTACTATCATATTATCTCTGAATAGAGATAATTTGTCTTCCTTTCAAGTTTGTAACCCATTGATCTATTTTAGTTGTCTTATTGCTCTAGCTAGAACTTCAAGTACTATATTGAGTAGATATGGGGAGAGTGGGCATCCTTGCCTTGTCCCTGATTTTAGGGGAAATGCTTTAAGTTTCTCTCCATTTAATTTGATGTTGGCTACTAGCTTGCTATATATCCTCTTTATTATTTCTAGGTATTGTCCTTGTACGCCAGCTCTCTCCAAGGCTACACGAAGGGGTGTTGGATTTTGTCAAATGATTTTTCAACATCTAGTGAGATGATCATGTGGCTTTTTCTTTTAGCTTATATGGTGAATTACATTGATGGATTTTCATATGTTGAACCACTCCTGCATTCCTAGGATGAAGCCTATTTGATCATGGTGTACAACCTCTGTGTAAATCAGTCTGAGATATCTTAGAAAACTTGTAATAACTCTACCTCAAGACCCAGCCATACCACTTCTGGGTATATATCCAAACGATTCCTCATCAAACCACAAAGACATCTCCTCAACTATGTTCATATCAGCTTTATTTGTAATAGCTAGAAACTGGAAACCCAGATGTCCCTCAACTGAGGAATGGAGTAAAAAAAAGAAAACAAAAAACTGTGGTACATTTACACAATGGAATACTACTCAGCCATCAGAAACAAAGAAATCATGCAATTTGCCACCAAATGGATGGAACTAGAGAAGTTCATCCTGAGTGTGCTAACCCAGACCCAAAAAGATGCACATGACATCTATTCACTTATAACTGGCTTTTAGCCATATAGTACAAGGTAATTATTCTACAACTAACAGACTGAAAGGAACAGGAACATAGACTTTGTTACTTGTTAGTATGATACTTTGTCCTAGTGGAGCTGCCACGTAGGCCCTCAGTGCAAGGGGAAGTTCTTAGCCCTCCTATGGCTGCTGAACTGAAGGGGGCTGATATGTAGGGCACCCCACACCTGAGGAGTAGGATAGGTGGGAGAGGGGTAGAAGAGTTGGCTCAGAAGGGGTAGAGGGAAGGGACTGTGATGGAGATGTAAATTAAAGTAATAAATAAAGATTAAAAACAAAGTGGTCTGTATGCTACTAAAGTAGGAAGTTAAACACCAACTGAACTACAAACTTTTATCTACAATGGTAATCTGCCTGAAAAAACAAACTCATGCAACAGTGACATGAAAATTGTAGGAGTAATTAACAAATATCTGGTTTGATTTGAAGCCTACCCCATAATTTGGAACCAATACCTCTTGGGTGGCCAAGAACCTGAGACTATCTAGGCCAAGAATCTAGGAGAAAGCTAAATACTACTGTTCTGATAAAGGAACATAGCAATAAATTGACTCCTAATGAAATTGTTCTAAACTCATAAATCTGTGCCTTGCTTAAACATTGCCAGAGAAACTTCCTCCTGTGGCAGATGGGATCAAATACAGGGACCCACAGCCAGATAATGTGCAGAGAATGAGAGACACTCAGCCTTAAATTGGATATCTCCATCAAATCCCTCCCTTCAGAACTCAGGGAACTTTGAAGAAGATAAGATGGAAAGAGTGTGAGAGCCAGAGGGATGTAGGACACTCAGGAACAAAGGCTTTCTAAATACAGAAAGACCAATGCACATGTGAACTCACAGGGCCTGCATGGGTCTGTGCTAGATGGGGTTCTATAGCTAAGTGAACACATAACCCCCACCCTAACTCTAAAGCCATCTCCAATTGATAACCACTTTCAAATGAAAAGTTACCTTTCTTCAAGGGAGTCTTTCTGAGAGAAAGACCACTATTAAGGGTAGGCCCCATGTCCATCAATAGATGGCCAACACAAAACAAGCTCGGGATTTTCAGAGGTTGTTTGTCTCATAATGTCAGGACAGTTTTTATTTTTTATTTTTTTAATCTTACAGGTCCTTTGCATATATATTATGGCTTCCAGTTTTGTGCTTTTATGGAATTCTGTGTGTGTGAGTGTGTGTCTCTGCATCGATATGAGTTTCTTTTGCTTTACTTTTGACTGTTTTGTCTCTGTTTGTTTGTCTTTGTTTTATTTATTTTGTTTTGTCTTATTTTATTATTATTCTTTAGATGCCTGTTTGTTTCCTAGTGAGAGTTAAAAAGGGTGTGGATCTGGATGGAGGTGAGATAGGGAGGAATTGGGAGAACTAGGAGGATGGAAAACTGTAATCAGAGTATATTGCATGAAAAAAAATCTATTTTCAATAAAAGTAAGAAATATATTTAAACTATGTAAGAAAACTCATGATTTTATAGATATAAAAATTGTAATTGATGAATAAAATTTAAGAACCAGACTTTTATGATGAACAACAATAGTTTTAAAATGTAGATAAAATTGTTACAAAGGTAAATGAGAAAAAAGGAAAAGTATATTTTAAAAAATATTAGAAGTGAGGAAGTAGATAAAAATCACAGATACAGCAAACTTGTTTCAATGCAAAAAAAATACCATCTGTTGAATCAGAAAATAAATCACATTATAAAGTTACAATCATTAAATGGGGCCATTTCCATGAATGAATAAACTTACAGACTAATGAAACTATGGGAAATATCCAAGAAACCCTAGATACTCATGTAAATTAGTTTATACATATGGCAATGTAAACCAGCTAGACAAAGCAAGATAAGTAACTAAAGTATGGAACTTGGGGGGTCAATGAGAGAAACAACACAGACACACACCTACACACACACACACACACACACACACACACACACACACACACACACACACATATGCACACACGCATGCACGTGCGTACATGCATGCACATACACACAAATACACACACTTTATATTATCAAATGTCATTCTGAAAATGATCCAATTCATTTCACAGAGAAGTAAAACAGTTTTATTAGAATTATTCAACAAAAGTAATGATGTTTATTTAGAAAACAACAGAACGAAATATTATTTGATAAAACTATTACTTTTGATTTGATAAAATCAACTACTTTTAATTGCTAATATCTCAGTTATTTGACTTGACTTTGAACTTGCACACTATACTCACACAAAAATAAGGTTTTGAAATATAGAAATAAATGTGTATGTTAATGCATTGTCTTTAAGGAACTTTAATTATGACCTGAAAATGACTGTGCAAAGCAAAACTTATGTGATAAGGGCAGGTCAGTTATATAGAGTCAAATCAGGCCACAGAAACCTTCTTTACTGCCATCACTTCCTGTAAAAATGGTTTCAATGTCTTGCTAACTTTTTGTCACTCTCATCACAGAGGAAAGCAACTTCAGGGAGGAAGGATTCATTTCAGCTCATGGTTTCCTCTTGTCCATATGGTTTGTCCATTGTGGGTTTGGGGTGAAAGTACACTCCTCATGGAAGACTGCAAACTATACAACAGTAATAGAAGACAGGACCCGAGTAATATACACTCTACAAAGATAAAGTACTAGTGACCTACTTCTTCCAACTAGGTCTCAACTCTTTTTTCACTGCCTCCAAATCATACCATCGTATTATGAAACCATCAAGGGATTAGTTCTTTGATTAGGTCAGCCTATGAGGAACCTGTGCTTTCCAAAATTCTATCAGCTGATAACCAAGCCTGAAGCAGACATTGCATATTTGAACCATAATACTGCTATTGTCAGAGGAAAATTTCCTCTTTGATTCTTTGTGTCATAGTTGATTAGCCATGCCTTCAGTTTGGATTCCTGCCATAGCTGCCAAGAAGAGAGGGAAAATACCTGCTCAATTTCAGCTTCTGTAATGAGAGGGCACTGCAATGCTTCCAACAACTTACTCTTTAAAATTAGGAAGCTCCACGAATTTGTACAGTTGCATGTGAATATTGTGTGTGAATGGGTATATGTGCTAAGACTGCATCTGAGATTATGATGTTATGGGTAAAATGATGCTGTCAATACTATATGAAAAATATATATTGACTTGGTCTTCACCAAATGTATACTAAATACATAGCTGTGTTTCCTACAAATAACTTTTCCTCATTGAAGCATATGCAGGTTGAGAGACAAAATTACCCTAATGATATATCTAAGTTATATAAATGTTTTAAAGCTCCATATATTATGGATTTAGATAATAATTGCTGGAGATTTGGAAAGGAGGGGTATAAGTCATAGCAACAGTTGAGATGACACCATGGAGAAAGGACTAACTTGAAATGGACTTTGAGAAATAATAATTATTACATATTGCCTGTGTTGATACAGTTGAATATTTTTGGACAAGTATATGTTATAGTAATAATTATAAATATATTTTGATTGCTCACTAAATTATATAGAGCTCATTTTTGTGGGAATCAAATTTTTCTCAAATAATGCTCAATTTTCCTAAGAAGAACATAAGCTAGAATAATTTAAATTATTTATAAACTTACCAGTTAAGGAAATACACACAAAACTTCATATGCACATTAGAGTACACATATTCTAATGAATTTTCACAAATGAGTGCCTCCTATGCGACCCACACAGATAAGAAATAAACAATTTCAGCCAGACGGTGGTGGCACATGCCTTTAATCCCAGCATTAGGGAGGCAGATACAGCTAGTTGTCTGTGAATTTGAAGCCATCATTGTCTACAAAGTGAGTTCTTAGAAGCCAGGACTACACAGTGAAACATTGTCTCAAACAACAATAACAAAACAAACAAACAAACATGAAAATATATTATCTCTCTCATCCTAAGAGCTCAGTTGAATTCGTCAAAGCCACTGTCTTTACACAGGTGAGTGAAATGCTGACATTCATCATCATAGTGTTACCAAGGAAGATGATTTATTAATTTATATAAATACAGGTCTGAGAGATGAGTCAGTTGTTGAGAGAGAACCTATGTTCCTAGCACCCGTGCTATGTAGCTGAGGGACACCAGAAATATCCATCACATTACACCTGGTACAGTTAGACTCTAACTCCAGTTCCATGAGGTCTACCACCCTCTTCTGGTCTCTGTGGGAAACTGTATTCACAGGAACATAAACAGATAACATGCATGCACCTATCATTAAAATAACATAATTTTTAGAACAAATTCATACAAATAGTGCCATAACCATGTATTTTTTTTCTCCCAGCATTACATTTGTGGTATTTGGCCTTGTGTGTATAGAAGGGCTTCTTAGAGAGATTTTCTATTCACAGTTGTGTCTGGTAGTCTATTCTATGACTTTAAAATCTAACCTATTCAGCTCAATAATATTGCTTCCACATTTGGACTTTATCAACACTGATGATGTAAATATTTTGGGGGTGAATATGCACAGACCTATTTGGTATACATACAAGAATGAAATTCCTGGCTCCAAGGGTTTGCATGTATTAAGATGTAGTATATATTGGCAAGATGTTTTTAAAAGTATCTGCATCAGGATTGGCATGGCGAAGAATGCCTATAATTCTGCTTACTAAAGAGTCTGAGGCAGCAGGACAGTATGGATTACATTATGAGTCAAACACTACTTCCAACAAGCTCCCTAAAATAAAAAGTGTTTGCTTGAATGCTCTAGTTTGCATTCCTTCCAACTTCCTAGGTGACCGGGCTCTCTGACTCCTTGCTGATACTCACTTGTCTATTATTTGTTTGTTTCACATCTGTTGTTCTGGGGTTTATCTTGTGGTTCCTTGCTACAGAATGAGCCTAAGTTCTTGGGAAATCAATGAATTAAAGGATCTTTTCATTATCTAATTAGACATTTTATGTCTTGATTCTTTCCAACGAAATATATCTGCTCTTATCTTTTGAGCATTTATCATTTAATCATATGTCATTGATTTTTAGTAATTCTTTTATTTTGGAAGATGTTCTTTTATATCAGCATTGGAAATATTTGGTTCTCACTTTTTCACCCTTTGATCTGTCTTTTGACAAAGAATTTAGTTTTATTTGCTTTTTGTGTTTCAGAGTGTGAGACTGGGTGTGTGTGTGCTCTGTTTCAAGTGTAAAGTTATGTTGAAATTGATCAATTGATCAAACATTAGTTATTGACAAAAACCATTATCTCATGAACATACTGCCTTGGAATGTTTTCATTAATCAAGTGACTGCATATGCTTAACTCCCCCTGTCCCCCATACTATTTAAATTTGATTTTGTTATGGAATATCTCCTTTTCTCCATCTATGTTGATAGAGAGTTTTTCTGGGTATAGTAGTCTGGATGGACTCCTATGTTCTCTCAGGGCTTGTAGGACATCTGTCCAGGCCCTTCTGGCACTTAAAGTTTCTGAGGAGAATTCAGGTGTAATTCTGATGGGTCTTCCATTATATGTTACTTGACATTTTTCTCTTACAGCTTTTAATATTCTTTCTTTGTTCTGTACATTTGTCCCCCATTCCCCAGCTATAGAGTTCCAATGGTCAGCTCATATAATCTTGATCATTTTGAAAACACAATTTAGATGGGAGATGATGATAATAAATTAATCTGGGGCATGTAATGGTAGTTAGATCAATGTAAGTTAGATTTAGTGAATATATGAAAGGCTGTGATCAAATTTGAAATGCTTTATGAAACTATTTCCTATTCTTTCTTGTCTAAGGTTAATCATTCTCTTCTACTAACTTGATACCAACCATATCATTCGTTCTGTATCTCCATATCCATGTTTTTATTCTAATACCACTTATTCTGCTCCACAAGTAACAAACAAGAATTGAAATGGTACATAGTAAAGTTTAGATATAGTACTAAATGACAACATTAAATGTTAAAGTTCAAAATGTAGAAATCAGAAAACTGATGCTCTTCAAGCACAGACATAAACAATTTTAAGAAAACTTTTTCAAAGGAGCACATTAAACATTCCAGATGTGTTACCAAGATACATCTGTGATCAACAATTTGCAGCAATTTGTTGCATGTAGCTCCTTTCACACTCGTGTTCCTTGGGGAAAATTCTTAAGGCCAATCAAAAGTATCAGGTACATATTTCTTGTACACATACAAAAAACATATATTTTTTAAAAAATTAGAAAAGTCCTTGCAAGAATGTATTATCATTATAATGCCAAACAAACCAAATAATTCTTTGTGGTGCCCTTTAATATTAAGTCCATATTCAACTTTGCATGGATATTTAAAAGGAAAATGGCTTATCACAGTTACTTTGAATGAAGTTGCAACAAGCTTGATTAATTGCATTGCTGTTTATATCCCTTGAATATTTTTCATTCTTTCTGTGGCCCATTCACTCTTTTCTTTATTCCATTTATGGTACTGAATTTTTAAAAAAGATACATTAAGGTTCTTGCACATTCTGTTGGGTTTTTTTCATTAGTTTCCTGTCACTAACACCCATATCTCTGTTCCTAATGAAGTTAGCTGTGAATTTTGATTAGACTTAGTTGTAACATTTGATTTAATTTGTTTTGCAAGTATACTTTGTATGTAATTCTGTGTGTCATATTGCTTCACATCTCAGGACCACAGTGACTGTTCATTTCACCTTTATTGATGCTCAGAATAATAATTGGAGACAGGTCCTCGAAATCTAACCCCATTGTTATGAAATATCTCTTAAGCTCTCAGCTTATGTTTTCATTAATTTATGATTATTGGCTGAATCTATTATTTATTTCATTAGGAATTGCAAAATAGATATTTCCTATTGTGTCACTTCTTCCACATTTCTACCTGGAATTTTCAGCAAAAAGGTATGTTCCTTCATCATCCAGGACCCTTAATAGCTAATATTCAGACCTGCTGCCTTGTTACTTCCAAGGACACCCTAGCAGACATAGCTTTCCTGTTCTTTCCTGTGATATTCACTTTGAATTCATATTTCTTTGTTTGATGTGTTTTAATTAACTACATTCATCAGAACTGTGATGCACACATGGTTCTTCCTTTGACTAAATGAGGCCTTGTAGTTTTCTTCCTCTTTTATCTTTATTTACTAATCTTGAAAATATTCTTTCATTCTTATACATATATCTTTGGATATTTCAGACATAGACCTAGAATCAGCCGCACCTCTAAGAAGTCCAAGTTCTCAATTTTCTCCTTCTATGAAAATATGATGAAATAATATTAAGTATGTGCTGGATAGCTAATGTAAACTTGAAACAAGATGAAGTCATCAAAGAGGAGGGAGCCTCAACTGAGAAAAATGCTTCCATAAATAGGACTATGGGCAAACCTGTAGGGAATTTTCATAATTCATGGTTGATGCGGGAGGTCCCAGGCCATTGTTGGTGGGGCCATGCTTGGACTGTTTGGTCCTGGGTTCTATAAGAAAATAAGCTGAGGAAGCCGTGATGAACAGGACAGTGAGTAGCACTCTTCCATGGCCTCTGTATCAACTCCTGCCTTCAGGTTCCAGCCTTGATTGAGTTTCTGTCTTGGCGTCCTTCAATGACGGACTACAATGTGGAAGCATAAGCCAAATAAACCCTTTCCTCCCAACTTGTTTTTGGTTACAGAATGTCATCATAGCAGTAGTGATCATAACTAAAACAAGATACACACTGATATTTCTTTATTTTAAAAAATCACTCTTATTTATTTGGTGTGGGGAGGATATACATGCCATAGAATAAGTGTGGAAGTCAGAGGACCCCTCTATAATGTGCACCTTTGGGACCCTGGGACTGCCTTATAGGCCTGACAGTTACATTTTCTATTCATAGTCTTATAGTATTTTATTCAATTTCTTTGATTTTTATCTATATATCAATTTTCTTCTGTAACAAAATTTTGGTAGCTAAAATAAGTAGTATAAGATCTTATTGCATTTTTACTATAACATAAATAAACTAGATTAAATGTGATGCTATCAGTCTAATCTGCCACTGAAAATTATGCTACATTAAAATAAATCATTATATATCATTAAACATGTTAAAATAGAATAAAATTTATCTTATCAGATTCTTTAGTATAAATGTGTAAATACACAAAATAATTCACATTCTTGTGCATTAATATAAAACCAACACATCTCCACTCAAATATGAATTGAACATACTCCTTACTCTGTCCCTGTCTTATCAATTAGAAGATGAATCAGAAAATTATCTGTCATCTATTCCATATTAAAAACTTCTTGAGGATTCCTCCAAGGAAGAAAAAAGAAAACAAGCAAGATATTGGAAACCAGAAATGTATTAACTTTGGAAAACAAAGAAATTATTTCCTAAAACTATCAACAGTTGAGTGTGAGAGCTCAGTCAACCCAGGCTTCAGGCAGGGAAAGAGAGGAAACCAACCTGTTTTCCCTGTATCGGTTTAGGTAGAATGCTTGGGATAGTGAAATAATTCAGACACCATAACGACTCTGTATAGAATGGAACGAGACATGCACTTAGAGAGCCAACAGCTCTCTTGTTTTAAGGGAATGTGATCATAGAACAGTCTTTGGATCTCCATTGAACATCCTGGATTGGTAAGAATTTAATGTTGCTGAATGAATTCTAATATTTAGCATCAGTAAATGAATAAAGTATGATTATAGGAAACCATATAAATATTTATAGCATCAACTATATGAAATTCAGAGAGTAGAATTGTGGAGGGAAAGGGAGAAATATAGGCAAAAGGAAATGAAGAGACACTGTTTTTTAAAGAAATAATTCAGTGTATTATTTAAGTATACAGAGGGACTTGACAATCATAAAAATAACTGAAGCAGAAACTATTAAAATGTGTAATTTTCATTGAATCAAGATTAAAACTAGAGATAGGACAGATAACTGTTTTTTAATAGTGATTTAAATACTCATGTGCATAGATTCATCCCTCACAATAAATACTCAACATTGACATTTATCTGGTAGTTTTTGATGATAGACAGACCTGTTCAATAAATGTAGAACACAAAATTAAGTGATGTAAAAACCTCCCCAGATGCCAATTAAAGATTATATTATTGAAAGTACTGGAATAATAGATGGTCTACATGAAAATTAGAAAGTACACCATTGTGAGTAATTGGTGTCTCTACATGAATAAATGATATAAATGAAATAGAAGTAGTATTCAAAGATAGAAACAAAAACTCCACGTAACTGACAGAATTCTGAATGCAAGAACAGAAATAATCTACTTTTATTTTGAAAGTAGATTATTTTTCACACAATATATTCTGATTATGGTTTCCCCTCCACCTATTCCTTCTAGATCCTCCCACCAAAATGAGAATTAAATTTTATAGAAAGCAATATTGAGCCATATCAAAAAATATGAGTGAAGTTATAAAAAGACAGAGGGAAGGAAGAGAGGCAGACAGACAGACAGATTATGATAAATAATCCTGGGTCAGGTTCCCTTTTCAAAATAACATATAAAGACTAGGCTGGAGTAAAATTTTGTTTTTCAAAAATTTGAGTATATATTTTCAACTTTATGAATCTGGATAAACAAAAGTGATAATCAGATATTTTGAGGTGAAAACTAGTTGTTCATATATGAAATAGCCCTAAAAATAATTGCATATATGTGTATATATGCATATTGGTATGGATTTATGTAAATGTAACATAACTACTCACTGCTGTGGTGCTGGGGGCTATGTCTTCATTGTGATGGCACTGACATGGTGAACTACTATATTGCGGAGTAAGTTATTGCTCTTCAGAATGGATTATGATAATCTGAGGCTGCCCAAAACTCTTGGCCTCATTGTATAGGGCTAGGGTCCTTTTCATCTCTATATCATAGACTTGACTTTCAGCCTCCAACACCGAACTAAGAGAGAGAGAGAGAGAGAGAGAGAGAGAGAGAGAGAGAGAGAACTCCAGCATTAAGTAAGTCTTTTGCCATGGCAACAGAAAATAGACCACCATAGTCATTGTGAAAGGTCTGAAAGTTACTTAGCAGGAATCCTAGTTAAGGTAAGATAAAGAATGGGAGGACCAATATTTGAAGAAATCAGAGCTGCTTGTTTTCCTCACCTTGCATAAGACATGAAGTCACAGAGCCAAGGAGAACTATAAATTCCAAGCAAAATAAATAGAAAAGTTCAACTGAGAAGAATGTAGTGGATCTGCCAAAGCCCAGGTACGAAGGAAAGTTAAATGGGACCATTAAAAAGATCGCATAATAGCTTACCACCTATCAACAGTATCTGTGTAAGATAGTGTCTTCTAAACAGCTGGCAGAATAGAGCTGCCAACCTGGAAGCAAAAATGAGAATGCAGAAACAGACCTTGAATGATTCTAAAATTCTGAGAATCACCAGGAGGTCTGCAACAAAGGATTGGAACGAAGAGAAATGGTTCCTGTTGGAACTGCAGAGAGGGGCAAGATTGATACAATGGTAAATTGAGATAATGTAAAATGAATGTTACACAGGAGGAATTACAGCAGTGATAATGTTTTATGGCATGCATAGAGATTATAAATTTCCACAAGTTGTTAGTATTATTGAAATAAAGCTAATCTCTTTCAACATTTATGTTCATGCATGTGAGGAATGTGTGCATGGGTGTGTGAATGCCTTGTATAACAGTGGAGATCAGAGCACAGCTTGTAGGAGTCAGGTTTTGACCTTCCCAACTTGGGTCCCAGAATTGAAACTTGGGTGTCATCAGACTTGGCAGTAAACATATTTATCCACTAATGTGTCGCTGCGCTGTCTCAATGCATGCTGTCTATAAGTCTTAAGCTCCTGGTGAAGCCGGGTAGCTTTTCTCTGTTTGACTGACACAGAACTGTTAACACTTCCACTTCTTATTGAGAACAAAGTCTAAATTTACTCCCCCATGTCTTCATTTCTACTGAATACTTCCATTTGCCCTTGGAACCTCAACCAAAACAGGAATGTGGCCCAAGAAAAGGAATGGTCCACACTGCTGCAAACATAAATATACAAACAGAGGAGCATACAAGGCTACAACATAAAGAACAATTCTCAGCTTCATATGGAAAAACAAAAAAAAAAAACAAGAATAGTAAAACAATACAATATAATACAATAAAAGAACATCTGGAGGTATCAATATCCCTGATTTCAAACAGAGATTTATTACTACAGAGCAATAGTAATAAAAACAGTATGGTACTGGCATAGAAACAGACCTGTTGATCAATGGAATTGAATTGAAGACTCACACACCTACAGTTACTTAATTTTTGACAAAGAAGCCAAAACCATACAATGAAAAAAGGAAAGCATTTTCAACAACTGGTGCTGGTCTAACTGGATATGAACATGTAGAAGGATGCAAATCGACCCATATTTATCACCCTGTATAAAACTTAAGTTCAAGTGGATCAAATGCCTCAGCATAAAACTGTACACACTAAATATAATAGAAGAGAAAATGGGGAAAAGCCTTGAAGTCATTAACACAGGTGATAACTTCCTGAACAGAACATCAGTAGTTCAGGCTCTAAGACCAACAATCAATAAATAGGACCTTATGAAACTGAAAAGGTTCTGTAAAGCAAAGGACACTTTCATTAGAACAAAACAGCAACTTACAGCTTGGGAAAAGATCTTCACCAACCCCACATCCAACAGAGGGCTAATATCCAAATTTTACAAAGAATTCAAAAAATTAAATACCAAGAAAACAAATAATCTTATCAAAATGGGGTACAGAGCTAAACTGAGAATTCACAAAAGAAGACTCTCTAGTGGCTGAGAAGCACTTGATGGAATGCTCAACATCCTTAGTCATCAGGGAAATGCAATCAAGATGATTCTGAGATTCCATCTCACATTTGTCAGAATGACTAAGATAAAAACCTCAAGTGATAGTACAAGTTAGTGAGGATGTGGAGAAAGGGGAACACTCCTCCATTGCTGGTGGGAGTGCAAACTTGTATAACTACTTTGGAAATCAATCTGGTAATATCTCAGAAAAATGGAACTACCTCAAGACCCAGCCATACCACTCCTGAGTATATATCCAAAAGATTCTCCACAAAACCACAAGGGCATCTCCTCACTATGTTCATAGCAGCTTTATTCATAATAGCAGAGACTGGAAACAAACCAGATGTCCCTGAAGAATGGATTAAAACAAACAGACAAACAAAACCTACCTGGTATGTTTATGCCACTGAATACTACCCAGCCATCAGAAACAAGGAAATCATGCAATTTGCAACAAAATGGATGGAACTAGAATAGCTCATTCATAGTGAACTAACACAGACCCAGAAATATACACATAATTTGTACTCACTTATAAGTGGATATTAACCTTATAGCACAGGACATCTATCCTACAACCCACAGAGCCAAACACACAGAAACCTAGCATAATTATTCCATGATAAATTCCACCCAACAGTGGGTCATGGACCCTGTTGTGTTAGTGGAACACATTATTCTAGTTGGGCTGCCATATCAGGCCCAAGTAGAAGAGGAAGCTCTTAGCACTCATGTGACTGATGAACTGAGGGGCATTCTTCTACCCATGATCCTCTCTGCTGCTTTAGCCTATGCACCGTAGCGCCACCTAACTCCCTCTCTGTCCAATCTTAGGCCTAAGCATTTTATTAAAGCCAATCAGAGATGATGATTAGAAAGCAAGATAACACACCATTACTTGATGTACAGCAAGAAGACCTCTGGGAGCAGATTAACTAACATTTAGAATACATAACAATCTCCCCATCACTTGCAGCTGGCGCCATTACAGTGAACAAATGTGTGATGGAGAGATAGGGTATAGGGTAAGGTGTGGGTAGTCCTCCCAAGGGCATGAGCAAGGGAGAGCTGATCATGTCCCTTTTCTGCCATGGGGTGGCATGGGCAAGGGAGAGCTGATCATGTCCCTTTTCTGCCATGGGGTGGCATGGGCAAGGGAGAGATGACCTACACTCACCCCTTGTAGCTGGTGAGCTGGCCCTAAGGTCATGAGCATGAGAGAGCTGCCACACCCCTGGATGCAGCAGTTGGGATTGTAGAACCTGCACTTTGACTGCACAGCACAGTAGAGCTAGACCTAATGGCAAGGGTGCTGGTGAGCCAGTTGAGAACCAGCATCATGAGTTGAGAACTGACACTGTCCTTTACTGGCTGTAGCATTAGGTGAGGTAGTTAGGGCAGTAGTGGAGAGCTTGCTCTGGTGGTGTGGGTGCAGGACAGCTGGCGAGGTGACCAAATCAGCTATCTCCCAGGACTTTGAGTTTGCCCACCCCAATATCTACCCTACCTATGCACTGCTGGAGACTGTGAAAGGGCTAGTCCTGCAGATCCAAAGCTGGAGGATCTTCATGATACAGAACAACAACAGGATACTAGAAAGGTGCCCCCGTGGAGATCTAGTATAGCTTGTGTAGCAGAAGCGAGAGGCCTTGAACCATACCAATGATTCATTGCAATGAACATTTGCAAGCAAAGATGTATGGACAAAAAGGTATACTGTATGACACATTAAAGCTCCCTGACAGAACTTTAAAATAAATTTTAATTCTGTATTATTTTGTTCTCCTTTGAGGGGGAGATTGTAAGGGCAGAGGGCAGATATGAAGGGATGGGGAGATGAGTGGGATTGGGGTGCATGAAATCAATAAAAAGTTAGAACATTTTAAGCTAATTTCCCTTTGTTGTTGGCTAAAGACAAATCAAACCAACCAACCATCCAACCAAATAAACATAAAACACACTTTAAACATGAACTTAACAGCAGCTTTGAGAACTCGGCTCCAGATCAGCAACATATCTTGGCTCTAAGTGGGCAGCTACCCAGACCACACTTAAACATATAGTTCCAGTTGGTTTGAGTAATTCCTAGGTGTTATTAGTTTATAAAATATTCCAGGATGTTGTAATGCATAGTCAGAGTAGAGAACCAATGAAGTAACACACAGAATCTGAACATTCTTTTAATAAAGTTAATATCACCCTATATTCAACTCTATATCCTACAAAGAAAATGCTTTAGACAGCACCTATAAATTATTAATAAAAATTGCTCCAACATAGTCACAAAGAATCCTCAGTAAAATCTTTATTGTAAAAGTAGCATAGTCTTAAAGACTCTAATAACAGTATGATGAAGTGACAATGGAAATAAAACATAAAATCTGTTTTAGCCATTAAACATGAAGCAAAACTCCAAACTTTAGTCTAATGTTTAGAAAATAGAACTATGATAAATAATACTGATTTGAATTACTGTTATAATTACTATATGTATATATAAAATGCATGGCTGAAAGTTTTCTCAGAAAAAAATTAATACTGTTCAATTATTTCATTATTAAATGAGTCTACAGTCACACCACCATGAACTCACCCAATTTAATCATTACTAAGTAAAACACAGGTAAGGAAAGTAAGAACTAAGAGCTTGCTTTGTGATTTAGTCTTTTCACTTAGTGGGAGAATACACCCAAAGAGGAAGGTAGTAACTGGTTGAATTGCTCGTCGATTAGATTTCTTACTGAAGAGATTAGGGGTTGAAAGATAGCTTAGTGGGTAAATGTGCTTTCCACCATGCTGAATGCCCAGGTTTAAACCATAGAGCTCACATGGTGAGCAGAGAACCAACTCCTGCAAGTTGTCCTCTGGACTTTACTTTTATATCTTGGTATACACATATCCACCCTCCCCTACACACTCATATCCACAAATAAATTAATTCAATAAAAAGAAAGGGCAAACTACAATTTTTGCGGAGAAAAAGTTTCTAAAATAGATGTAATATTTTAGCAATTATTTAAAAATTTATAAATGCATCAATGTATTTTGATCATATTAACCCCCTCTCCTTCCCATAACTACTTGAAGATCCACATTAGACCTCAAACCCACCCAACTTCATGTTTTCTTTTCTTTTTTAAGCTATTGAATCCACTTTCTGCTATACATAAATTCATAGATACATGGCCGTCTACTAGAGTGTGGTTTGCCTTCCATGAAATAAAATCTTAAGGAAAATTGATTTTCCTTCCTCTAGAAACCATCAACTCTCAATTGTTCCTCAGCTACAGGTGGTATCTATGAGTCCCTCCCCACTTTATGCTTAGATGTTCCCTGGCCTGATCATGTGCAAATCTCATGCAGAGGGCAGAGAAACATAGACAGCTGCTGTGAGTCCAAGAGTGCAATAGTCTTTATATGAGCAGAAGACATTGATTATCTCCAATCTTACCCAACCTCTGACCTTTACAATCTTTTCAATACTGCTTCCACAATATTCCCTGGTCGTTGGCAGGAGGGGTAATATAGAGTTCTTATTTGTAACTGAGCACTCCACATTCATACTCTGCACTTGGACCAACTGTGAAGTTCTGTGTTTGCACAAAGAAGCTTCTCTGATGAAGTCTGAGACTTGTACTAACATGGGCATAGAGATAAAAATTTAGACCACAGTTTGATATTGTAGGTTGACCCACAGACATATTAGTTCCCAGACCATGGATTCTTGGCTAGATGTATAGTAAGCACTAGGTATACATTTTCTAGTGTAGACTATGTCTTCAATCTATTTTGTAAGTGGGTGGTTACTCCCAAATATGTGTGCTATTATTTCACACATAGGCATGTCTTACCATGTAGGCTGTTATTGTAGCTCATGGGGCTCATACCTGGGTAAAAGGTTGATAACTTTGTCCCTCAGTCATCATCATGTATATGACCTTACAACATTATAAAAGTCAGCCAGCAAAAAGGATTCTTTCTGGGCAGGACCGACTTGATTTCTCCTTGTCTTAGGACCAATGTATATATGGTCTTCAGCAGTAAGGTCTTACTATCAGGTTCTGGTGTAAAATAAAGAGCAATGATGACTAGCCTAATTTGTTTTGGGGGTTTCTGGGACAAACCTAACCAATAACTTTTTGAGAGGATCGCAAACCTGTCACTGTTTTGATGTTGTTGTTTGTTTGTTTTTTGTCAGCTTAATACTTCTGAGAAAAAGTATTGTCCCCAGAGTACGGCAACTCCAATTATTAAATATTTTTATGTAAATACATTATGTGCATCCATGTGTGTGTGTGTGTGTGTGTGTGTGTGTGTTTGTGTAGTGTGGTGGAAGCTTATAAAATAGTAAAGATCTTCTCTACAGGAAGCTCTTGAAAATATACTAGCCAAAAAGCCATTTAAAGTATTAAAAACGCGTTAGCGTTAGCATTCACAATTTTGGTGAGAGAATAAATTCTATTACTTTCACTTTTCAAACATGCATGTCACAGAGAATCTTTTCCACTCATTGAACGAAGTGAGAGAGCAGAATGGTGAGCAGCAGAGGCATGTGGAGAATGGACCTCTGATTAAGGCAATCTTTATTATGCTTTTCTTTTCCTCCATGTGGTGGGTCTATACAGTTTTTCACATGAGTTTATTCCAACCCACAAGAATTTATTAAGAATATTAAGAACTCCAAGTCTTAATCAATGTAATATTTAAGAGAACATAACTTAGAACTTAACTTTGTAATGTTATTATTTATTAATGTAAAATATGCCATAATGCTGAGCAACAAAACAAAATGGCTATGCTGTTTCAAATTACTGAGATAGATTAATTATCATAGCTAATGAGAATTATCCAGAAAATCAACAAAATAGGACATAGAGTAAAACTTTAACATGAAAGTGTTCTGTAATGGTATAAAATAAAAATTGCATATAAATTATTCTGAAAACATAAACCCATTAAAGAGATGTAAAGATACCTATAGAAAATAAAAATATCTTATTTTAAAGTGAGATAATAGTAAATCATTCAAGTATTGATGAAGAACAACTGTGTGACCCACATAAAAAAATTAAAATCTTATTTAGTTTTATTTTATAACAAATTATTAAAAATCCATTAAACATGACTGTATTTGATAAGGAAATTTTGGACATTAGAAGAAATGAAGACTTACATATACTTCTCAAGAAGCAGATTTCCATGACACCAAAGAAAAAGAGTAATGAGATAAATATTAATAAATATGACTAGGAAAGTATTTATAGATCCAATATAACATTACAAAGTTTTTACTTTGATTTATAATGGAGAAATAAGGACTAGAATTTTCTTACTATCTTAAAAAATTACAAAAGTGAAGTATATGAAATGTTTTTCTGACTTTGGACAACAGGCTACACTGGAAAGTAATTTTAAAGGAGGAGAAATACATGTAAGTTTCTATTGATTGTAAAGAATTTCAAGGTTGCAGATCAGGGAAGTAATCCTAATAATCTGGTGGTGTCATTGGGTGGAAGCAACTGAATCAGTAGTTGAGGAGCATAAAACAGCTACAGTTTTCAGGTCAGAGGACAGGAGAAGAGAGTTCCAGGTGTTCTGGAGACATGAAGAGCTTCCCTTGGATGCCCAGCATAAAGGGGTAATGACCTAAAAGCTTCAGACAGACTGAGAAACTCCTGACAGGAAATTGACTTGACTGATAAAATGTGAGGAGGCTGCTGGTAAAAATATCCACATACCAGTCCTGCCCCTGTATCTACCACTTAGATTGCAGAAGAAACAACCAGCAGGTGGAGTAGCCCATCATCAAAGTTTCAAACGTTTTTCATCTTATAAAACGTGAAGACCCCTGTGCCCAGTGCAATCTCCACTCCTGTCCCTGTAGAGAGTCTGTGGCCTTTGGTTGTTCTGAATAAAAGAACAACAATGCTTTTGGAGTTGCCTGTCTGATTTCTATTATTTCCAAGTTGACTCAATTAATCCAAATCTAACATGAAGATGCAAGATTCATGAAGATGTGTTGAGATGAAGAAAGAGCCAACAACTAGGAATGATTTAAAGAATTCCTGAAGCACACACAGTCCTGGGACTAGTTCCTACTAAATGTTACAGTGAAAACAACAACAACAACAACAAAACAAAAACAAACAAACAAAAAAACGACCAGTGGTCAGAATTGGCTTTGGATGGGAGAGTGTTCTGTTTTACTTCATCAGATATTAGAAACAGACTTTAGAGGGAGTCAAACATTTTAACTAAAGACTAGAACAAAGGTAAATATGAAGGGGGCTAAATTTTGGTTTTGTTTTGTTTTGGGTTTTTGTTTGTTTTTTAACCAAAGTAAGAGAAAATGCTGTAAATTTTATATGAGTAAACATTAAATACTGCTTCTCCATTTTCAAAATGGTTCTTAGGAACATTTTCCTCACCTTCAATGATGGCTTTCTTTTATGACAAATACAATGACCTGAATCAAACAGGAGGAAGTTGATACAGGCATTGTGGAACCCCACAAAATGGAGACTTACTCAGGTATTCTTGTCTTGTAAAAACTGACTTAAAGATGGCTGTCATAGGGACAGTGAGCAGAGGTTTGCTGGAGATGGGTTTCAAAGGACTTTGGTGTCGTTGGACCAAGTGGTTGGTATACTCATGGGTTAGGCTTGTCTCAAACTCCTTCCAGATTAGTATGACTACTGTTGCTTCAAGGTCATAATGAGGAATGCTCCATAGCTTATGTGGAACTCAGTATGTTTGTGTTGTAAGAGAAGGTTTGACCTAACTTCGAACAATGGCAGTTTTATTATCTGCTAACTATGCTACTGCCATGAAAAGTGTTAAATTCTGATACTAAAAATATTTTACATAAAATCAGAATAAATAGTCTTTTAGCTAGGTAAGTCACCTAACATCCTAGGCTGGAGAAACTCCGAAAGCCAATCTTAGGAAAATTGTGTTCAATGATCATAAAGGAAGAAAATGCACATGTATCATCAATGCTTGTAAGTTGTCATTAGCTTAAGGTCTATGTAACCTCAATAATTACCAATAACACTTTTTCTAAAGCTTACATCAGCCAAAGGATATATATATATATATATATATATATATCATATGCAAAATACAAAGTCACCAAACTGGCTTTATTTATTCAAGTAACATCCCATTTGCAGCCCCTCCCTCCCCCCCACATGGTCCTACCCTCCTACCTTCTCCCTCCTTTCCTTTTCCTCAAATGAGAGGAGCCTCCCGATATCAAACCTACCCAGCTCATCAACCCACATCAGGACTAAGAGCACCCTCTCCTACAGAGGGCAGACAAGGCAGCTCAGCTAGTGTAAATTGTTCCACAAACAGGCAACAGAGTTCATGTCAGAGACAGCCCCCTGCTCACTTCTAAGGGATCTGCATGGAGAGCAAACTACCTATTAGCTACATATAGGTAGGGGGCCTAGGTCCAGTGTATATATGCTTTTTGGTTGGTGCTTCAGACACTGTAAATCTCCAGGGGTCTAGATTGGTTGGTTCTGTTAGTCTTCATGTGAAGTTCTTGTCCTCTATGGATCCCTTTATTTTTCTTCCCTCTCTTCTACAAGACTTCTGGAGCTCCACCTAATGTTTGGCTGTTGGTCACAGCATCTGTTTCAATCCACTACTTGGTGGGGCCTCTCAGAGGATAGTTGTGTTATGTTCCTGTCTGCAAGCATAGCAGAGTATCATTAATAGGGTCAGGATATGACTCCCTCCCATGGGGTATATTTCAAATTGAGCCCATTCTTAGCTGACCATTCCCTTAATCACTGCTCCATCTTTATCCCAGTACCTCTTGTATGAAAGGTAAATTATGTGTCAAGATTTTGTGGGTGTGTTGGTGCCCCCCTCCCTCCACTGGAAGTCCTGCCAACCTAGGAGGTGGCCACTTCCTTCTCCATTTCCTCTGCTGCGAGGAGTCTCAGCTAGACTCATCTAATATCACCCCCGGAACTTGCAGTTTTGCAGGTGTCCTACTTGTTTCAGAGATTCCCCCCACTGGTTTCCCTTCTTTTTCTCAGCCCTCTTGTCTCTTACTCTTACTGTCACCAAATCTGGTTCTCACTCTGTTTCCCTTCCCGTACACCGTCACATGCTCACACTTAGTTCCCTCTGTTCACCCACTTGCAGTGACTATTACATTTCCCTTCTAAGTGAATTTCAAGCAACCTCCCTTGGGTCCACTTTGTTACTTGCTTTTTGGGGTGTGTCTGTGGGTAGTAGGATAGTTGTTCTGTACTATATGGCAAATATCCACTTATAAGTGAGTACATACCGTATGTGTATACCAGAAAGCTGGGTCTAGGTTATCTCATTCATCATGATATTTTCTAGTTCCATCCATTTATCTGCAAATTACATGACTTCCTTGTCTCTTAATAGTTGAGTAGTATTCCTTTGAGTAGATATACCATGGTTTCTTTATCCATTCTCCAGCTGCAAGACATCTGGGTTGTTTTCAATTTCTGGCTATTATGAATTAAGCTGTTATAAACATAGTTGAGCTGATGTCCTTTTGGTTTGGTGGAAAATCTTTTAGGTATATGTCCAGGAGTGGGTATAGCTGGGTCTTAACTGAGAACTAGTCTCAATTTTCTGAGATATTGTCAGACTGATTTTCAAAGTGGTTGTACAAGTTTATACTCCTACCAGCAATGGAGGAGTGTTCCCCTTTCTCTGCATCCTTGCCAGCATGTGCTGTCACTTGAGTTTTTGATCTTAGCCATTCTGACGAGTATAAAATGGAATCTCAGAGTCATTTTGATGTGTATTTCCCTGATGACTAATGATATTGAGTACTTTTTCAAATGCTTTTTGGGCATTAGAAATTCCTCTGTTGTGAATTCTTGGTTTAGCTCTGTACCCCCATTTGATTGGATGATTTGGTTTGTTGGTGTTTGATTTCTTGAGTTCTTTGCATACAACCCTTGGTCAGATGGGATGAAGGGTTGGTGAGATTTTTTTCCCAATTTGTAGGCTACTGTTTTGTTCTAATGACAGTGTCCTTTGCCTTACAGAAACTTTTCAGTTTCATAAGGTCCTATTTATTGATTGTTTATATCAGAGCCTGAGCTATTGGTGTTTTGTTCTGAAAGTTGTCTTTTGTGCCAATGAGTTCAAGGCTTTTCCTTACTTTCTCTTGTATTAGATTTAGTGTATTTCATTTTATGTTAAGGTCTTTGATTCACTTGAACTTGAGTTTTGTGCAAGGTGATAACTATGGGTATATTTGTGTTCTACATGTAGACATTCAGTTAGACCAGCACCATTTGTGAAGATGCTTTACTTTTCCCATTGTATGGTTGTGGCTTCTTTGTCAAATATCAAGTGTCTGTAGGTGTGTGGGTTTATTTCTAAGTTTTCAATTTGATTCCAATTATCAACGTGTCTGTTTCTATGCAAATGTCATGCAGTTTTTATTGCTATTGCTCTGCAGTACAGTTGTAAATCAGTGATGGTTATGCTTCCAGAAGTTCTTTTATTTATTAGTATTGTTTTAGTTATTCTGGTTTTTTTCCTCATGAAGTTGAGAATTGTTCTTTCAAGGAGAAACAGGACCAAAAGGCTGAAGACTGATGCTGGAATGTATGGAGAGAAAATGGGAACTGTCCAGGTAGTCACTGGTTTGTCATTTCTTAGTATTGGAAGCTGCAGGCCCTGCACTTCCTATATAATCAGATATATTTATCCTTCTCAGCTCTCTGAGGTGGTTGAAGAATAGACAACTTGAGTCTCATAGCTAAATTTTGAGTTGTTTAGGAATCAAGAGGGCGTTCTAGATCTAAGAAGATGGTTATAATAGTGATGCAAGTTAGTATGAAAGCTAAGTCAGTTATAGAACTTTAAACTCATGGAGATGTTTAGAAGGTAGAAGGTTAAAGTCAGGGGCCAAATATGTATGAACTGGACATTGGGAAGGTATACTGGGCCATTTAACTCTCATAAATGTGGCATATTGAATTCTGCTGTTTTGTATAGAATTTACTGTTATAAGAAAAAGAACCATTTGTTGGATTGAAAAGGGAAGCTGTTTGGGGGAAAGGGGGGAAGGGTCGGACAGGAAGGGGGAATAGGGAAGGGTTTGTGACTGAGATGTAACTTGAAGAAAAAAAATAAAGTACTTATATAAAATAAAAAAAAAGAATTGTGTTCGTATTTTGATGGGAATTGCATTGGATCTATATATTGCTTTCTGTAAGATGGCCATTTTTTAAATGTTAATTGAACCGATCCATGAGCATGAGAAATCTTTCCATCTTCTGATAACTTCTTCATTTTCTTTCTTCAGAGTCTTGAAGTTCTTGTCATACAGGTCTTGTTCTTGATTGATTAGAGTTAACCCAAGATGTTTTATGTTATTTGTGGCTATAGTGAAGCATGTTGTTTCCATAATTTCTTTCTCAGCCTATTTACTCTTTGTATAAATAAGGACTACTGATTTTTTTTTTGAGTTGATTTTTGTATCCAGCCTCTTTGGTGAAGGAGTTTAACAGCTGTTGGAGCTCTCTTATAGAATTTTTGGGGTCACTAATGTATATTATCATATGATCGGTGAACAGTGATACTTCGATTTCTTCCTTTCTAGTTTGTATTCCCTTGATATCCCTTAATTATCTTATTGCTCTGGCTAGAACATCAAATACTATATTGAAGAGCTCTATAGAGAGTGAACAGCCTTGACTTGCCTCTAAATTTAGTAGGATCACTTTGAGTTTCTCTCCATTGTATTGCCTTTATTTTTTTAGGTATAAGTCTTACTTATAACAATAAACATAAGCCTTACTTATAACAATAAATCAATGCAAAACAATATGAACAATTAGGAAACAATTATGAAAACAATAATGTATGACATGTATTCTCAATACCCAGTCCATATGTATTTGACAATTAATAAGAATATTCTATTATCTATCTTGATGAGTTTAAAGTTCTATACCTAACTCAATTTCCATCTTAACTTGCATTACCAATTTAAAAACATCATAGACTTAAAACATCCATTTAATTCTTAAACAACTTAAAACTTAACTGTGATACTATAACTGTCTAGTCTTCAACCACATCAGAGACCTGAGAAGGATAAATATATCTGAATAAACAGGAAGTGCAGAGCCAGCAGCTTCCAAATCTAAGAAATGACAGACAACTGGACAAGCACCAATTTCTCTCTATAATGCTGGAGAATATATCTTCATCCTTTTGGGCCAGTATCTCAGACAGACATTAACTGTAAAGCAGAAATTATGAAGGACTTGCTCACCCTGTCTTTGGCAGAGCTAAGCTATTGACTTACCTGCTTCCAAGTTTTGTCCATTTCAGACAACATTCTGTCTACAGTTGAAGCAAGGGTTTTTTTCTTGCCCAGTGGCTAGCTTGCCATTAATGCCGCCATCTCCAAATGTTGATTCTTTGATGCTCATAATCTACTTGAAGTAGAATAGAGGGAGCTACCAGGAGCTGATGTGTCTCAATATCAAAAAATCTTAAGTTACGAAAACATCTTTGGAAGGTGGAAGAAGATGGTAGTAATAAACATGGACACATTCTGATCATCAGAAAGACTGACTGGACCAATGCAGAGATATACTCCTGCTGAATGGCAGTTTGTGAGGCACAAGCCCATCTGGGTTTGCCTGGCAAAGAGAGGGACAATAAAGAACCCTGTACTGGACATATAAACACTGGGAAGAACAGAGACACCAGACAGGGGAGAAAGAGCACTTCCAGCCACAATGAAAGAGCCAGTGGATCTGATCAATTCAGGACCCCAGCTGGCTGCTTCGACATCCAAACTAAGGCCCTCCTGGTTTTCTGAGTCTGTAGCTTCCATACAGGCATTCTGACACCCAAAAGAGGACCAGTGGAGCCACAATGATAAGACTAGGGGCGATTCTCCCTGGGATTTGCAACATGCAAGCATCTGGCTGATTGGAGAGGGGGACTGAGCTAATAGGTGGCTGAGCTTCCTTGAGTTCAAGTGTGCTGTGGACAGATTATAGAGTACATATTAAAACTCTCTGCTTCCCACCCTTGCCTGAACTCTCAGCTGCATACTCAGTGTATAGTATCTAGATCTTGGCCCAGAGCAATAAAGCAGCTCTGGACCATAGCTTGCTGCCTAAGTGAGCAACCAGCACCAGTTCATAGTGCTTCTAACTGAGAGGCACAGGTTGATCCTGAGACTACCTTGTAAGAAGCTTGGGGGGATCATAACCATAGTTCTGACACCCTAGTTATAGTTAAACTGTTAGAAGCCCTGCTGCCACAGACAAGCTATTCTGGAATACAGTGCTCCTGACTGGGAAAGCAGCTGAGCTTCCCCTGCGTTCAAGAGCTGTGGATGCCTTGTGAACTCCATATTGGAACTCCTTGCTCATGCCCATTTTACCCATTTTGGCTGGGCACTCAGTCTACAGCCTTAGTGTACAGCATCTAGATATCTTCTTAGAGCAGTAAAGCAGTTCTCGACCATTGTGTGGTGCCCTAGTGAGTGGGCTGCACCAGATCACAGTGCTTGAACCTGAGAGCCCTCTGAGAATAGCTTAGGAGGTCCATGATCATGGTCCTGATGCCTAAGCTGTAGGGTACTCCAGCTCTAGTCTACAGTCTGTGACCTCCCAACTCTCAATGACATTGCTAAGAAGACCAGCTGAATCTCAGGAACCTCTATGCAATAATAACACATCCCAACCAAATTCTTGACCTGAATACCCAGTTGGAACACAGCAGGAAGGGGTAAGCCATGGGAGGTCTACTGAGAACCAGCTCTCAACACAAGGCCCCATCCAGCCTGTGGAGAGCGACATGTCACCGAGATTATACAGCCTCCACACCAAAGTTCCTTCCTTGGCAACAAGTCCAGAAGGCACCATGAATAAACAGCTAAGGACAACGAGATGACTAAAGGCCAGCAAAAGAACAGAACTGGTAAAAGTTGGGGAAATATAACTCCAACGAAATTCAGTTATGGTAATACAGCAAGCCCTGACTATCCCATCACAGCTGAAACACAAGAAAATGATGGCAAATCTATACTTATGAAAATAATGGATGCCTTAAAAGAAGAAAATAAATCTCTTAAATAATTTAAAGAAACCACTATTCTACAGATGAAAGCAATGGAGAATTTCATTAGAGACCTCCAAGCAAATTCAGCCAAACAAGAATAGGAAACAGAAAAAGTTATGAAATAATTGCAGGCAAAGACAATCAAATTGGAACAGGAAATATATAAAATGGTTCAAGACCTGAGATTGGAAGTGGAAGCAACAAAGAAACCACAAGCAGAGGAGATAATCCTGGAGATGGAAAACCAAGGAAGAGAACAGGAACTATAGAAATGAGTATCATCAATAAGATACAAGAGATGGAAGACCAAATCTCAGGTGTGGAAGACACAATTGCAGAAATCAGTACAACAACAAAAAATTGAGAAATCTAAAAAGTTCTGACCCATAACATCCAAGAAATCAAGGGACTCAATAAAAATACAGAACCTAAGGATTATAAGCATAGATGAAAGAGAAGATTCCAGACTCCAAAGATCAGGGAATATTTTCCACAAAATCATAGAAGAAAAATTCCCAAATCTAAAGAAAGAGATTCCAGTAAAAGTCCAAGAGTCATACTGAACACCAAATAGTTTGGACCAGAATAGAAATTACTCCTGCTACACAATAATTGAAAGTCCAAATGTCCTATATCAAAGAAATTCCAAATGCAACTCCAAATGCAAATAAACTCCATAATAATTGAAACTCCAAATGTACTAAACCAAAGAAACTCCAAATACAACTCCAAAAGTTAATAAACCAAAAGAAACACACAAACACAGTGCCACCACCTACATAAAAATAACAGGAAATAACAATCTATGGTCATTAATATCTCTCAACAAAAAATGGACTCAAGTACCCAATAAAAGGACACAGGCTTACAGAATGGATACAAAACAAGACCTATCATTTTGCTGCATACAAGAAGTGTACCTCACTAGCAAAGATAGACTTTACCTCAGAATAAATGATTGGGAAAAGGTTTTCCAAGCAAATGGTCCAAGGAAACAAGGTGGATAGCCATCTTGGTATCCAATAAAATAGACTTTCAACCAAAATTAATCAAAAAAGATAGGGAAGGACACTGCATACTTGTCAAAGGAAAAAAATACATCAAGATGACATTTCAATACTGAATATCTATGCCCCAAAGACAAGGACACACATCAATCCCCACACATTAATAGTGGGAGATTTCAGCACCCCACATACACCAATGAACAGGTCATCAAGACAGAAACAAAACCGAGAAATAATAAGACTAAAAGAGGTCATGAACCAAATGGACTTAACAAATGCCTATAGAACACATAACTGAAACAAAAAAACAATATACCTTATTCTCAGCATCTCACAGAACCTACTCCAAAACTGACCATGTAGTCAGTCATGAAACAAGCCTCAACAAATAAAAGTATATTGAAATAACCCCTTGTATCTTATCAGATCACTATGAATTAAAGCTGGACTTCAAAAACAACAGAAATAACAAAAAGCCTACACATTCATGGAAACAGAAAAATTCTCTACACAATGACTACTGGGTCAGGGAACAAATAAAGAAGGAAATCAAAGACTTCCTAAAATTCAATGAAAACGAAGGAACAAATTGCTCAAACCAATGGTACACAACGAAAGCAGTGATACAAGGAAAGTTCATAGCACTAAGTGCCTTCAAAAAGAAAATGGTGACAGATCATATTAGCAATGTAACAGCAGAACTGGAAACACTAGGAAAAAAAGAAGCGAAGACTCCCATGAGGAGCAGATGGGAGTAAATCATCAAACTCAGGAATCAAATCAATAACTTAGAAACTAAAAGAACAATACAGAGAATCAAAGAAATTAAAAGTTGGTTCTTTGAGAAAATCACCAAAATAGACAAATCCTTAGCCAAATTGAGTAAAAGGCAGGCAAAAAATACCCAAATTAACAAAATCAGAAATGAAAAGGGAAAAGTAACAACATACATTGAAGAAATCTAAGGAATCTTAAGGTCTTACTTCAAAACCCTGTACTCCACAAAATTTGAAAATCTAAGCAAAATGGACAATTTTCTTGACAGATTCCACCTACCAAAGTTAAATCAAGATCAGTTTAACAAATTAAACAGTCCTATAAGCCCTAAGAAAATAGAAGCAATCATTAAAAGTCTCCCAACCAAAAAAAAAAAAAAAAAAAAAGCCCAGGGCCAGATGGTTTCAGCACAGAGTTCTACCAGACCTTCAAAGAAGAGCTAATACCAATACTTTTCAAACTCCTCTGCAAAATACAAACAGAAAGAACACTGCCAAACTCATTTTATGAGGCCACATTCATCTTGATACCTAAACCACACAAAGACTCAGCAAAATAAATATAATTGCAGACTAATTTCTGTCATGAACATATGTGCAAAAATACTCAATAAAATACTTGCAAAACGAATCCAAGAACACATCAAAAATATCATGCACCATGATGAAGTAGGCTTCACCCCAGGGATGTAGGGCTCGTTCAACTTAGATAAATCCATCAATGTAATAGACTATATAAAAAATTTTGAAAGAAAAACATCACATAATCATATTATTAGATTTTGAAAAAGCACTTGACAAAATCCAGCACCCCTTCATGTTAACAGTCCCGGAGAGAGCTGGCATACAATTACCTAATTTAGAAATAACAAAGGCAATATACAAGAAGCCAGTACCCAACATCAAATTAAATGGAGAAAAATTTGAGACATTTCCTTTAAAATTAGGGACAAGGCATGAATGCCCACTCTCCCCATATCTCTTTAACATAGTATGTGAAGTCCCAGCCACAACAATGAGACAACTACAGATCAATTGTATAAAAATTGGAAAGGAACAAGTCAAAATATACCCATTTGAGATGATATGGCAGTATATATAAGTGACCTCAAAAATTCCACCAGAGAACTCCTACAGCTGATAAACACCTTAAGCATGGTGGCTGGATACAAAATTAATTCAATAAAATTGGTAGCCCTTATTTACACAAAAGATAAATGGGCCAAGAAAGAAATTATGGAAACAACACCCTTCACAAAAGACACAAATAATATAAAATACCCGAGAGTAACTCTAACCAAGCAAGTTAAAGACCTGTAAAACAATAATGTCAAGTTCTCAAAGAAAGAAATTAAAGAGGACATCAGAAAATGGGAAAGATCTCCCATGCTCATGGATAGGTAGGATCAGCATAATAAAAATGGTCATCCTACCAAAAGCAATATACAAATTCAGTGCAGTTTATATCAAAATACCAACACAATTCTTTAAAGAACTTGAAAGAACAATTCTCAAGTTCATATGGAAAAGCAAAAAAACCAGAATAGCTAAATCAATCCTATATAAAAACAAACAAACAAACAAACAAATGAAAACATTTGAATATCACTATCCCTGATTTCAAGCTATACTACAGACCAATAGTAATAAAAACAGCATGGTACTGATAGAGAAACAGACCAGTTTATCAAGGGAATCGAATGGAAGACCCAGAAATGAAGCCACACACCTATGGTTCCTTAATTTTTGACAAAGTAGCCAAAACCATACAATGGAAAAAGGAAAGCATCTTTGGTGTGGTCTAACTGGATATGTCAACAGGTAGAAGAATGCAAATAGACTCATAATTATCACCTTGCACAAAACCTAAGTCCAAGTGGATCAAAGACCTTAACAGAAAGCC
The DNA here is from genome assembly GCA_907164525.1 of Lophiomys imhausi. NCBI lineage: Eukaryota > Metazoa > Chordata > Mammalia > Rodentia > Muridae > Lophiomys > Lophiomys imhausi. The sequence goes on from CAJQZJ010032237.1 coordinate 3,337,426, forward strand.
CAACACACTAAATGTAATAGAAGAGAAAGTGGGGGAAAAGCCTGAACTCATTGGCGCAGGTGACAATTTCCTTAAAAGAACACCAATAGCTCAGGCTCTAAGACCAACAACCAACATATGGGACGTTATGAAGCTGAAAAGCTTTTGTAAGACAAAGGACACTCTCATTAGAACAAAATGGCAACCTACAGATTGGAAAAAGGTCTTTACCAACCCCACATCTGACAGAAGGTTAATATCCAAAATTTATAAAGAACTCAAGAAATTAAAAACTAAAAATCAAATAATCCTATCAAAAAATGGGGACAGAGTTAAACTGAGCATTCAGAAAAGAGGAATCTCTAATGGCCGAGGGACACTTTAAGAAATGTTCAACATCCTTAATCATCAGAGAAATGCAGCTGAAGACGACTCTGAAATTCTATCTCACACTTGTCAGAATGGCTAAGATCAAAAGCTCAAATGACAGCACATGCTGGCGAGGTTGTGGAGAAAGGGGAACACTCCTCCATTGCTGGTGGGAGTACAAACTTGTACAACCACTATGGAAATCAGTCTGGAGATATCTTAGAAAACTTGAAATAGCTCTACCTCAAGATCCAGTCATGCCACTCCTGGGCATACATCCAAACAATTCCTCACCAAACCACAAAGACTTATCCTCAAATATGTTCATAGCAGCTTTATTTGTAATTACTATTAAATGGAAACAACCCAGATGTCCTTCAACCAAAGAATGTATTAAAAAGCTGTAGTACATTTACACAATGGAATATTACTCAGCTATCAGAAAGAAGGAAATCATGCAATTTGAAGTCAAAGGGATAGAACTAGAAAAGCTCATTCTGAGTGAGCTAACCCAGACCCAGAAAGATGCACATGTCATGTATTCACTTATAATTGGATTTTAGCCATATAGTATAGTATAGTACATATAGACATCCTCCAATCAACAAACCAAAAGGAACAGGAATATAAACTTTGTTACCTGTTAGTGGGACACTTTGCCGTAGTAGAGCTGCCATGTATGCCTCCAGTGCAAGAGGAAGCTCTTACTCCTCATATGACTAATGAACTGAGGGGGGGCTGATATGTAGGGGCAACCCACACCAGAGGAGTAGGATAGATGGGAGAGGGGATAGGAGGGTGCAAGGGTCTGACAGAGAGGAGTTGAGTGTGAGGGTTGTGATGGAGATGTAACTTGAAGTAATACATAAACATTATAATAAAAAGGAGAAAACATCTTTAAATGCCATGTTCTAGAGATCTCTTGAGGTTTTTGAAGACCATCTCTCTCTGTTTATTTGAATAAGCAAATTTTGCTTGTCTCTTAGCAACTTAATATCTGATTAGCTGAGAAAACATCTGTGATATACTAAATTAGTTCCTAATAAAATGACAAGTTTGAAAGAGTATTAGTTTGCATTTCTTAATTTTCCTAAACAGTTTGTGATAGTTGCTAGCAAAAGACCTAGGACTTCACATTACATTTTTAAGAAATACATAGGTACAATATGCTAAAAAGAGCTATTCCTAATTTTGTATCAATATACAAAGATCTATACCAATGTAGCCAAATATAACCTTAATTTTGTATCAATATAAAAAGATATAAGAGTAGATTCAATAATCTACCTTTTTCTTCTGCCTTTTTCTTTGTAATTACAATATCATCTCTCTATCCACCCTCTTTTTGTTTTTCTTTTCATGTTTTGCTCCCTACATAAGAGAAAAAGAACGATGGAGGAAAGAAAAAGGGGGAAATCCCTGGGTGTGATCTCCTAAACCTTGTTCAACAAGATCATTTAATAACTTGTAACTAACCCCCTAAATGACTGTAAGCATCTATAATCCATCAAATGACCAAAATAATCACCTGCTCCACCACCCTAACTTCTGGGAATGGGGTGTCACTCTCTTAAAATTGTAGGGATGCTGTATTTTCATTTGTCAAAGGTTTTCTGAGTATCTAATGAGATGATCATGTGATTTTTTTCCTTTCAATTTGTTTATATAGTGTATTACATTGATGGATTTTCATATGTTTAACTATGCCTGCATCTCTGGGAAGAAGCCTACTTGATCATGTTGGATGATATTTTTGATGTGTTCTTGGATTTGATTTGTGAGTATTTTGTTCAGTGTTTTGGCATCAATGTTCATAAATGAGATTGGTCTGAAATTCTCTTTTTTTTTTGGGGGGGGGAATCCTTGTATGGTTTAAGTATCAGGGTGACTATGGTCTCATAGAATGAGATTGTCAATGGTCGTTCTGTTTCTGTTTTGTGAAACAGTTTGAGGAGTATTGGTGCTAGCTCTTATTTGAAAGTCTGGTAGAATTCTCAGCTGGAACCATCTGTCGCTGCACTTTTTTGATTGAGAGATTTTAATGACTGGATCTGTTTCATTGGGATCATAAGACAATTTATATTGTTTATCTGATCTTGATTTAACTTTGGTAAAAGGAATCTATCAACAAACTTGTCCATTTCATTTCGATTTTCCAATTTTGTGGAATATAGGATTTTGAGGTAAGACCTAATGATTCTTTGGATTTCCTCAGTGTCTGTTGTAATGCTCCCTTTCATCTCTGATTTTGCTAATTTGGATATTGTCCCTCTTCCTTTTAATTAGTTTGTCGATTCTGTTGATTTTCTCAAAGAATCATCTCTTGGTTTCATTGATTTTTTTTTGTATTGTTCTCTTTGTTTCTAATTCATTGCTTTCAGTCCCAAGTTTGATTATTTACTGCCATCTACTCTGTTTAGGTATGTTTGCTTCTTTTTGTTCTACAGCTTTCACATGTGCTATTAAGTTGTTAGTATGAGATCTCTCCACTTTCTTCTTTCTAAAATTACTTAGTGCTATGAACTTTCCTTTTAGCACAGCTTTCACTGTGTCTTATAAATTTGGATATACTGTGTCTTTTTATTTAATTTTAGGAAGATTTTTATTTCTTTTTTAAATTTCTTCCCTGACCCATTGGTCGTGGGGTTGTGAGTTGTTCAGTTTCTATGAGTGTGTAGGCTTTCTGTTGTTTTTTTTTTTTTCATGTTGTTGAAGTCCATCTTTAATCCATGTTGATTTGATAAAATTCAAGGGCTTGTTTCAAATTTTCTTATATATGTTGAGACTTGCTTTGTGACTGAATATATGTTCAGTTTTGGAGAAGGTTCTGTGAGGTGCTGAGAAAAAGTTATTTCTTTGTGTGTGTTTAGCTGAAAATTCCTGTAGATATAAATTAGATCCATTTGAGTCATGACATCTGTTAGATTCATTATTTCTCTGTTTAGTTTCTGTCTTGAGGACTTGTCCATTGGTGATAGTGGGCTGTTGAGATTTCCAAGTGTTAATATGTGGGGAATGATGTGTGATTTAAGATTTAGTAATGTTTCTTTTACAAATGTGGAAGTCCTTGTATTTGAGCCATAAATATTCATAATTGAGATGTGTGCTTGGTAGATTTTTCCTTTGATGAGTATAAAGTGTCCTATCCCATCTCTTGATTAATTTAGTCTATTTTATTAGATATTAGAATGGCTACTCCAGCTTGCTTCTTGCGTCCGTTTGCTTGGTAAACCCTTTTCCAACCCTTTACTCTGAGGTAATGTCTATCTTTGTTGCAGAGGTGTGTTTTTTGTATGTAGCAGAATGATGGGTCCTGCTTTTGCATCCATTCTATTAGCTTGTGCCTTTTTTCTTGGGAATTGAGTCCATTGATGTTCAGAGATATTAATGACCAATAATTATTATTTCCTATTGTTTTGAAGTTTGTGGTAATAGCACGTGTGTGTGTGTGTGTGTGTGTGTGTGTGTGTGTCTTGATTCTTTTGCTTTTGATGCAGAGAAGTTGTTACCTGTGTTTTCTTGGGTGAAGTTAACCTTCTTGGAATGGCGTTTTCCTTCTAGTATCTTCAGTTGGGCTGGATTAGTATCGAGATATTGTTTAAATTTACTTTTTTCATGGAATATCTTGTTTTCTTCTCCCATGGTGATTGAAAGCTTTGCTGGCTATAATATTATGGGCTTGCATATGTGTTCTCTCAGAGGCTAATGACACCTGTCCAGGCACTTCTGACTTCTAACATCTCTTTTGAGAAGTCTTGTGTAATTCTAATACCTGGCCCTTATCCCTTGTGGGTTTTAATATTCTTTCTTTGTTCTGCACACTTAGTGTTTTGATTGTTATGTGGCAGGGGGAATTGTAAGGGGAGTTAGAATAATATAAATTAGATTTAGTGAATATCTAGGGGCTTTTGATACTCTCTCTTAATACAGGGCATGAAGATCAACTTGGCTGTGGGGACTTGACATAGCAGCATATGGACTAAAAACAAGGTTTACATCCTGGCATTGCTTTCAGCTGCTAATAGCCTTATGAAGTGAGCAGAGCCCAGATTAGGCTGAAGCCAGGTGACACAAGGAGAGACACTATTTAAGGAGGAAGTGGGTGGAGCTCGAGTGTTCCCATGCTAGAGAGTTCCCATGCTAGAGATGATAAGATGTAAGCAGCTTGTATCCTCTGATGGAGAAAATGATGGTGGACTGAAAAAATGATCTCAAACAGAGCTGAAAAATTATGGCCAGTTCTCCCTGAGGCAGAAAGAAGCTGTTGAGCAGAGAAGGCCTCAGCAAAACAGCAAAAGACTAAACCCTGTGGCATAACTTTTGCCTAGAAGGGTTTAACCAGTTCAAACAGTGGCCTGAATAGAACTGTGGCCAGTCTCAAAGACTGAGGCAGAGAGGGTGCGTGGCTAATACAAACTGACTCCTTCCAGAGAGAAGCAAGTCTCAAGTTCATTTAAAGTGAAGCTGCCACAGTCAATGTACCCTAAAGGACCTACATATGAGAAATTCCTGGAAAAAGACTGTTGGCTAAGTCCCTTAAAGGATCTACCCCTGAGGTGTTCCTGATAACTGAGGATCTGCCCCAGAGACTGTGTTCCTGACAACTGAGGACTTTCCTCAGAGACTGTATCCTTCTAAAAGGTTAGGATTAGTTGTTAGATAATAGTTTGTAGAGGTATTAATAGATTTAGTTGTTAGATAACTGGGGTTATAGTCATTCTTAGGGCTAGTAGTTAGATAATTGTTTATATTTGTTATAAGTGCATATAGTTATTAATAAATATATATTGGACAATTAAAAAGATTTGTCTTCAGGGAATTTTTTTTTGGTCTGGTCTATTGCTATTCTGTAAGCTTCTTGTAGGTTTATAGATATCTCTTTCTTTGGGTTCAGGAAGTTGTATCTATGATTTTGTTGAAGATATTTTCTGGGCCTTTGAGTTTGGAATCTTCTCCTTCTTCAATTCCTATTATTCTTAGGTTGGGTCTTTTCATAATGTCCCAAATTTCCTGAATGTTTTGTTTTAGATGCTTTTTAGATTTAGCATTTTCTTTGACTTATGTATCAATTTCTTCTAACATGTCTTCTATGCCTGATATTCTTTCATCCATCTCTTGTATTCCGTTGGTGATACTTGAGTCTGTAGTTTCTGTTCTGTTTCCTAGGTTTTTCATTTCCAGGATTGTCTCAGGTTGCATTTTATTTACTACTTCTATTTCCATTTTCAAGTCTTGAACAGTTTTATTCACTTCCTTCTCCCATTTGATTGTATCTCCTGCATTTCTTTGGGGAATTTATATACTTCCTGCATTTCCTTAAGGGATTTATTAATTTTCTTCACCTATTTGATTGCATTTGCTTGAATTTCCTTGAGGGATTAATTTTTTAAAAAAGGATTAATTTAAATGAATCATATAATTCTTTTAAGGCTACAATCATTTTTATAATATCAGAGTTAAGGTTGTGCTGTAGGTGTGATAGGACATCCGAGGCTTGCTGCTACCACAAGCTGGGCTCTTGTGGTGCCATACGGCCCCGGGTTTTGTTTGCCTGTGTTCTTATGGTGATCTCTAGCTATCTTTTTGTCCCTGGTGTTGACTGGTTGTTCTTGTTGCCTGCTAGACCTCTCAGGAATGTGGGTAGAGACCTGGAGCAGAAGCTGGATACTCCTCTGAATGGCAGCCCTCTTTGGTGTGCTGGGCATGTCCATGGACTAGAGGCTGATTTCCAGGGAGTAGCCTGCAACTCACTTCTGATGGCTCTGACTCAGTTGGATACACAGACAGGAGACTCGAGTGGGCAGTGTCTAGTCTAGATGATCTCGAGATCCTGTTGATCTCCTCTGGAAGGCAGTTAGGTTCATGTGGAGTCTGGAACTCTGGAAGTTGGATAGAGAGTGTATCTGTGTGTTGTGCAGGCCCAGGATCCCTTTTTTGGCTAGTGTGTAGTCTGAGAATGCTCTGCAGGGAGATGAGTAGTCACAGCGTTCACTAGGAACTGGATACTGGAGATCTATGTCTCAGTAGGTCCCAGTAGTTCATTTTAGGGAGTCCTGCAGATCCGTGGACCCGAGGCTGTATCTGTATGATGCTCAGGTCTGGTAGCCATTCTTGGGAAAAGAAGTAGAGCTGAGGTGGCCAGTGGTTCGTTGTTCTGGAGACCAGACGTGCTCTTGAGTGAGGTGGCTCCTCTCTGTCTTCTCTGGCGACCAGAGATTGGAACCATGATTATCTGTGTTCCTGGCAGCTCTGCTCATGAAGGCAGATAGATTCACGGACCAGAGGCTGAATCTATGTTTCCTCAGGCCAGGCAGCCCTGCCCAGGAAGGCAGGCAGGTTTGAGGGAGTAGGTAGCTCGCTGTTTTTGAAGTCCAAGAGCACTTTTCAGTGAGGTAGCTAATCCCAACATTTCCCAGGGAAACACAGATGCAGTCTGTGTTTTGCAATTGGCAGATTGACCTCGCTCTGCAGTAACTGAGCTCAAGTTCCTGCTGCTAAGATACCGTGCATGCTGGTTGTGGTCATCTTGAAACTTCTTTGAGGAGTTTTTAAAAGTAAGTCTTTCCTAATATGAAACTGTTTTTCATGCTATAAAGTTGCATTTTTATACTTAATATGGTATGTTATAACATAATTTTCTGACTGATGTTAATCATTTGTTATTAGTTCTTTCTCTTGATTGTCATTCTCAATATTGTATTTTAATAAATGAAACATGAACTTTACCCAGTTTCTCAATAGTTATATATTACTGAGCCTTTATTTATTTTTTATAAAAGCATATGGTCAAGGATTATTACTCCAAACAAAATCATATGTCGATAAGAAATATATAAACTTTAGTTTCCTCCAGTAACATGTTTATTCAGTCAGTGGCAATCAATGTTGATTTCTCATGCTTGAGTTATCAGCTATTTTTAGGATTCACTTTGGATACCAAACTTACAGCATGGATGAATTTGAAATAACATGGGAAATTCATTTTGTCTTTGCAAAGAGAGAGCATCACAACTTACATTGTCCTCAGAGTACTTCGTTCGTATCTTTCTCTCCTTTCTGATCAGATTTATTGCTTGTCATCAGTGAAACCCTGAGCACAGCAGACTCAAGGCTTTGTCTTATTATTGTTGAAAATAAGCAGTGATTTTATTCTTTCTCCCTAAGAAACATTCTTGCCACAATAGAAGGGTTTTATAGGGAAAGACAGCCATTAATTGCTTCCTATCTCCCCTTCCCAGTAACAGGAAAAGAGAAAGATAGAACACAGAACAAAGCAGAAATAAAACCTCTCATACAAATTGAGATTAGATTCAGTCAACTAGTCTATCTTACTCTTGTTTCCTATAAAAGTATTTTGCTGCCCAAAGCTTATTAAGAAATGATTTCTAGAATGATATATTCCCTAATTACACAATGTCAGACTCAGAATGCTTTTTTCCTTTTTTTTTTTTTTTGTAGTGCATGATGCTAGGGAAATTGAAATATAAAATTAAAAGGAAGCTAGAAGGAAAATTAATATTTCCCTTTAGGGTCATTCATAAAATCTTTGTTTCTTAGAAGAGTGATGAAAAATAAAGTTTTATTTCAAATGATAAGAACTCAATATCAATCTTTATTCAGTTTCTTAGAAATAACAAAGATGAAAAAAAACACTCCAAGACATACAATGGATGATAAATCTTGGAAGTACTGAAGAGACTTTGCTCAGTCAACTGTTTAATGGAAGCTGGAAAGCCAGAAACTTCAACTGGCCCACTCTAAAAAGGCAAAGCTTTAGACCTCAACATTTGAAGCAACCAAATGTTATTCAAATCATGTCCTCAAAAAGGCAGCTTCAGAATCAAAATCTGCCTATTCAGCTTAAGGAGAATTTTTTAACAAGAAGGCCCACACTGTGTGACAACAGAGGTGTTGACACTCCTATGTGAAAGTAACCTGTCTTTCACAAAAATAAATTTAGTCTCATTACACCCCTCATGGGACTTGGTTCACATACTGGCTGTCACACTATGTGACCTTTGTCTTGGAGAATTCAAAGTAGTAATGCTTTGCTGATGGGTTTACACTTGTCCTTTGATAAATACTGAACCCTTAGGACTGTGGGTAGTCTTGAAGATGGACTACTTGATTTTATGCTATGAGGTACACATGAGCTTTTGGGGAGGGGGCAGTTCATGAATAGAATATTATGACTTGAATGTTCCCTAAAAGTTTGCATGTAAAAGGTTTGGGTGCTGGCCTTCCATGCTATTGGAAACTGGTTCAGTTTCTAGGTGATAGCCCTATTAAAAGCAAATTAGTTCATTGAAGGAATGCTCCTGAGTAGAATATTGGGACCTTAAATCTTTTCTCTCTGTCTTTGCTTCCTGAATGCCATGAGGTAAACAGCTTTCCTCTGCTATGAGCTCCTGCTGTTATGTCATACAGTGCTGTCCCAGGCTTAGACAGCCAGGCCATATGGCCATGGATCAAAATCACTGAAGTTGTGAGCCAAAATAAAAATCATTTTCCCCTTTTGTTAACTAACTTGAAGTATGTATGACAATTACTGCATCTAAATGTCTGTTTTAAGTCACAATAAGTAGATGAAATCAATATTCAGATTAACTGTTCTATGATTCTTAGAGGAAGAGAGAAACTATACTAAATGTCCTTAAAACAGACAACTTAACAAATGATGCTTGGTACTGCAACACTTTGAAATGATATGTAGCAGTATATAAGCTGGATTTGAATTCATAATTCCCTTTTCCTAACCTCCCAAGTGCCAGAATTACATGCATGTGCCACCATGTCTGGCAACAACACTGTATAAAAATGAAGATGATACCTGTCAAAAATATGAATTATCTCCATTATATACTATTACTTTAAAAAAGAAGGGCACAGAACACTGTGCAAAATATTTCTCTCATTGAAAAAAGATACATACAAATGTATACATGAAGATTTATATGATTAACGTTAATAGAAGAACACAGAAAGCATTAAATAAGAAGAGCTACACAAAATAAGAAAAACATGGGCAACTTCAAAACACATTATTCTTATTGTAGTGGTTTAGTGGAAAACACTCTAATCACAACTAAGACTAAAAAGGAGTTCTCAGCTTCAGTTAGTAGTCCAAACAAAAGGAGTAAAAGTGGTATTATTGGAAACCATTTTATATTTGTTAAAGATCAATACAAGAAAGTAATTTTGTTAAGGCACACAATGGATATTTAGAGAAAAAAGTAATTATAAACTCAAGACATTTAATGTAACGTAATCTGAAATATACTTAGGGATTCTGAATAGTTTTTTTCTTTTTTAAAAAGTTATTTCTGGGGCATGAAAATATGGATCAGGAAATAAAAGCCCATACACAGGAAACTGAGGAAGCGCCATGTAATGGATGGATGGAGACTAAGTAAATCTGTATTCTTTGACACAGGCCCAGCCACATCAAGGATCCCCTGCCTCAGACCCATTGCAATGGCAAAGCCTTCCACAGATGGGTCAGGCTGGGAATTTGCAGAGCTGTCTTCTGGTTGGAAGTAAATGTTGACAATGTGTACCAAAACTAGCAACTGCAGCTTCCTCCTTCTACATATTTATAGCCCAAGAACACTCACCCAGGAAGACTTCCTATTGAGGTTGGGGAAGCCCACAAGCTGTGTTATACCTAATCAAAGTGCTGAGGTTTCAGGTTTTGGTATAGAAACATAGTAGGTCTGTTCAATCAGAGCAAGCACAGCCATCTTTATTCTAGCTTCTCAGTATGAGTGCTTGTGTCTGAACTCTGTTCATTCCCCTGGTGCCCCCCTCAGGCTTCTAAGTTCTTTCTTTTTTCCTTTATTTTTTATTTCTTCAAGTTACATCTCAATCACAGTCCCCTCCCTATTCCCCCTCCAGTCCCACCCTCCCACCCTCAACCCCCCATCCTCTTCCCTTTTTTTTTTTTCTTTTAAGTTTAAGGTATATCTTATTTCCCCCTACAGTTTCTCCTTTCAGTCCAACAAATGGCTCTTTCTCTTATAATAATAAATACAATACAGTACAACAGAGGTAATTAGGCCACAGTTATGAGGGATATATGGCTTAAAGTACATTCCCAATGACCAGGCCATATGTATTTGGTACCTGACTTTAATATTCTACTATCTAAACATCTCCATGAGTTTAAAGTTCTATATCTGAGCAACATTCATACTAATTGCAACACAATTTTAAAAATATCTTCTTAGATGTATAACACTCTCTTGACTCCTAAACAACTCAAAATTTAGTTATGAGACTTTATCTATCTGTTCTTCAATCACCTCAGAGACCTGAGAGGGATAAATATATCTGATTTTAAAGGAAGTACAGGGTCTGCAGCTTCCCAAACTAAGAAATGACATACCAGTGGCTGCCTGGACAGTTCCCATTTTCTCTCCATACATTACAGCATCGCTCTTCATTCGTTTGGCCCCGCTTCTCTGACAGACATTGATTGTAGAGAAGGGGTTATGAAGAACTTACCTACCCTGTCTTGGCAGAGTTAGGCTGTCGACTTACCTGCTTCCAGGTTTTGTCCTTTTTGGACAGCATTCTGTCTACATTTGGAGCAAGGGGCTTTTCCTACCAAGAAATAGGCTTGCGACTAATTCAATCATCTCCCACTGGAGATTCTTTGATGCTAATCTTCTACTTGGAGGAGAATAGGGGGTGGTGTCAGGAGTTGATATGTCTTGATATAAAAAAATCTAAAGTTATGAAAACATCTTTGAATGCCATATTCTGCAGATCTCTTGAGGTTTTTGAAGAGACCCTATCTATCTCTTATATTAGGGTAAGCAGATGTTGCTTGTCTCTTAGCAGGTTTATTTCTGATTAGCTTAGCAAGTAACTATAATAGGCTGTTGTAGTACCTAACAGAATGACTGGCTTGCATAACCATTAGTTTGCATTTCTTAATTATCCTAAACAGTTCATGACAGTTAGTAGTAAAAGGCCGAAACATCACATTTCATTTCATTCCTTTACCTCCTAACCCTTCCATCCCTTATCTCTGGGGTGGGGTGTCATTATATTACAGTCCCTCATCTCAGGTGGGAGGTCGTATGAGGGCCAAGAGACTCTTCATTCATTGGGGATCTATGAAGCAGTACCATCAGTGAAAAGTGTCTCATTGCCTGGGAGAGAGAACTACTAAACAAACAAATCAATAAGCATACAATAGATGAAAAAGACTAAAAAATAGAAAAAAATAACTAATATATAAAAAATAAATAAAAAATAAAAATTAAAAATAAGAAGTCTATGTCCAAGTTCCCTTTGGTGTGTTAGTTGTAGTACTGATACCTTCTACTATATAGCTAAAATCCTACTATAAGTGAATAGATGCCATATGTGTCCTTCTGAGTCTGGGTTAGTTCACTCAGGATGAGCTTTTCTAGTTCCATCCATTTGGCTGCAAATTGCATAATTTCATTGTTTCTGATAGCTGAATAATATTGCATTGTGTAGATGTACCACAGTTTTTTAACCCATTCTTTGGTTGAGGGACGTTTGGGTTGTTTCCAGTTTCTAGCTATTACAAATAAGGCTGCTATAAACCTAGATGAGGAAAATTCCTTATGATTCTGTGAAGAGGCATTTGGGTGTATACCCAGAAGTGGTATGGCTGGGTCCTGAGGCAGAGCTATTCCAAGTTTTCTAAGATATCGCCAGACTGACCTCCATAGTGGTTGCACAAGCCTTCACTCCAACCAGCAACAGAGTAGGGTACCCCTTTCTCCACACCCTCACCAGCATGTGCTGTCATTTGAGTTTTTGATCCTAGCCATTCTGACAGGTGTGAGATGGAATCTCAGAGTCGTCTTGAGTTGCATTTCTCTGATGATTAAGAATGTTGAGCATTTCTTCAAGTGTCTCTCAGCCATTAGGGATTCCTCCTTTATGAATTCTCTATTTAGCTCTGTCCTCCATTTTTTGATTGGATTATTTGGTTTCTTGGCATTTAATTTCTTGAGTTCTTTGTAGATTTTGGATATTAGCCCTCTGTTAGATGTGGGTTTGGTGAAGATTTTCTCCCAGTCTGTAGGCTGCCGTTTTGTTCGAATGACAGTGTCCTTTGCCTTACAGAAGCTTTTCAGTTTCATGAGGTCCCATTTATTGATTGTTGATCTCAGGTCCTGAGCTGTTGGTGTTCTGTTCAGAAAGTTGTCATCTGTGCCAATGAGTTCGAGGGTTTCTCAAACGTTTTCTTTTTGTAAATTTAGTGTGACCAGCCTTTTGTTAAGGTCTTTGATCCACTTGGACTTAAGTTTTGTACAAGGTGATAAGTATGGGTCTAATTTCATTCTTTTACAAGTGGACATCCAGTTGGACCAGCACCATTTGTTGAAGATGCTGTTCTTCTCCCATTGTGCGCTTTTGGCTTCTTTGTCAAAAATTAGGTGGCCATAAGTGTGTGGGTCTATTTCTGGATCTTCAATTCGATTCCATTGATCTACTGGTCTGTTTCTATACCAATACCATGCTGTTTTTACAACTATTGCTCTGTAGTACAGCTTGAAATCTGGGATGGTAATACCTGCAGATGTTTTTTTATTGTACAGGATTGATTTAGCTGTTCTGGGCTTTTTGTTGTTCCACATGAAATTGAGACTAGCTCTTTCCGTGTCTATAAAAAATTGTGTTGGTATTTTGATAGGAATTGCATTGAATCTATATATTGCTTTTGGTAGGATGGCCATTTTTATTATGTTGATCCTACCTATCCATGAGCATGGTAGATCTTTCCATCTTCTAAAGGCCTCTTCCATTTCTTTCTTCAAGGGCTTGAAGTTCTTGTTGTACAGGTCCTTTACTTGCATGGTTAGGGTTACCCCCAGGTATTTTATGTTGTTTGTGGCTATTGTGAAGGGGGTTGTTTCCCTTATTTCTTTCTCAACCCATTGGTTTGTTTTATAAAGAAGGGCTTCTGATTTATTTGAATTAATTTTGTATCCAGCCACTTTGCTGAAGGTGTTTATCAGCTGTAAGAGTTCTCTGGTGGAATTTTTGGGGTCGCTTATGTATACTGTTATATCATCTGCAAATAGGGATAATTTCACTTCTTCCTTTCTGATGTTTATCCCCTTGATGTCCTTTAGTTGTCTTATTGCTCTAGCAAGAACTTCAAGTACTATATAGAAGAGATATGGTGAAAGTGGACATCCTTGTCTTGTCCCTGAGTTTAGAGGAAATGCTTCAAGTTTCTCTCCATTTATTTTGATGTTGTCCACTGGCTTGCTGTATATTGCCTTTATTATTTCTAGGTATGGCCCTTGTATGTCGATTCTCTCCAGAACTTTTAGCATGAAGGGGTGTTGAATTTTGTCAAATGCTTTTTCTGCATATAGCGAGATTATCATGTGTTTTTTTCTTTCATCTTGTTTATATGGTGAATGACAATGATAGATTTTCGTATGTTGAACCATCCCTGCATTCCTGGAATGAAGCCTATTTGATCATGGTGTATGATACTTTTGATGTGTTCTTGAATTCGGTTTGCTAGTATTTTATTAAATATTTTTGGCATCTATGTTCATGAGGGAGATTGGTCTGAAGTTCTCTTTCTTTGTTGGGTCTTGTGTGGTTTAGGAATCAGGTGATTGTGGCTTCGTAGAATGAGTTTGGCAATGTTCTTTCAGATTCTATTTGGTGAAAGAGTTTGAAAAGTATTACTGCTAGCTCCTCTTTGAAGGTCCGGTAGAATTCCGTGCTAAAGCCGTTTGGCCCTGAGTTTTTTTGGTTGGGAGATTATTTAAGACTGTTTCTATTTCCTTAGGGGTTATAGGGTTGTTTAATCTGTTTATCTGATCTTGATTTAGCTTCGGTAGGTGGAATGTATCAAGAAAATTGTCCATTTAAATTAAGTTTTCAAATTTGGTGTAGTATAGATTTTTAAAGTAGGATCCAAATATTCTCTGGATTTCCTCAATGACTGTTGTTATTTCACCCTTTTCATTTCTGATTTTGTTGATTTGTGTTTTCTCCCTCTGTCTTTTAGTTAATTTGGCTAAGGGTCTGTCTATTTTGTTGATTTTCTCAAAGAACCAACTCTTGGTTTCATTGATTCTTTGTATAGTTCTTTTTGTTTCTAAGTTGTTGATTTCAGCCCTAAGTTTGATGATCTCCTGCCTTCTCTCCTCTTGGGAGTGTTTGCTTCCTTTTTTCTAATTCACCCAGTTTAGCTGTTAATTCGCTAATATGAGCTGTCACAATTTTCTTTGTGAAGGCACCACATGCTATGAACTTTCCTCATAGCACAGCTTTCATTGTGTCCCATAGGTTTGGGTATGTTGTGTCTTCATTGTTGTTGGATTTTAAGAAGTCTTTGATTTCCTTCTTTATTTCTTCCCTGACCCAGTGGTCCTCTAGTAAAGCGTTCAAATTCCATGTGAGTGTAGACTTTCTGTTGATTCTTTTGCTGTTGAAGTCCAGCTTTATTCCATGGTGGTCTGATAAGATACAAGGGGTTATTTCAGTTTTCTTGTATCTGTTGAGGCTACCTTTGTGTCCAACTATATGGTCGATTTTTGGAGAAGGTTCCATGAGGTGCTGAGAAGAAGGTGTATTCTTTTGTGTTTGGGTGAAACGTTCCGTAGATATCTGTTAGGTCCATTTGTTTCATGATCTCTGTTAGACTCATTATTTCTCTGTTTGGCTTCTGTCTTGATGATCTGTCCATAGCTGTGAGTGGGGTGTTGAAGTCTCCCACTATTAAAGTGTTTGGATCAATGTGCGATTTAAGTTTTAGAAGCGTTTCTTTTATAAATGTAGGCACCTTTGTATTTGGTGCATAAATGTTCAATATTGAGATGACCTCTTGGTGGATATTTCCCTTAATGAGTATGTAATGCCCTTCTCTGTCTTTTTGTTAACTTCAATTGGAAGTTTATTTTGTTTGATATTAGGGTGGCTACTCCAGCTTGTTTCCTGTGTCCATTTGCTTGGAAGACCTTTTCCCAGCCCTTTACTCTGAGGTAGTGTTTATCTTCAATAGTGAGATGTGTTTCTTGTATACAGAAAAAAGATGGGTGTTGTTTACGTATCCAGTCTGTATGTCTGTGTGTTTTTATTGGCGAGTTGAGTCAATTGATGTTGATGGATATTAGTGACCAGGGGTTGTTATTTCCCATTATTTTGGTATAGCTAGCTGTCTTGTGTTTCTCTTTTGTTTAGTTGCTGTGGAGGATTCTATTTTCTCTGTTTTCTTGGGTGTAGTTATCTTCTCTGTGTTGGAATTTTCCTTCTAGTATCTTCTGTAGGGCTGGGTTCATGAGGAGATATGGTTTGAAATTGATTTTGTCTTGGAATATCTTGTTTTTTCCTTCTATGTTGTTAGAGAGTTTTGCTGGGTATAGTAGTCTGGCTGGGCACCTCTGCTCTCTCACGGCTTGTAGGACATCTGTCCAGGCTCTTCTAGCTTTTAAAGTTTCTGAGGAAATGTCAGGTGTGATTCTGATGGGTCTGCCATTGTATGTGACTTGGCCTTTTTCTCTTACAGCTTTTAATATCCTTTCTTTGTTCTCTATATTTGGAGTTTCTATTATTATGTGGCGAGAGGAGTTTCTTTTCTGATCTAATCTGTTTGGTGTTCTGTAAGCCTCTTGGATTTTTACTGGCATCTCTTTCTTTAGGTTTGGGAAGTTTTCTTCTATGATTTTGTTGAAGATATTTCCTGGACCATGGAGTCTGGAGTCTTGTCTTTCCTCTATGCCTATAATTCTTAGGTTCCGTCTTTTCATTGAGTCCTTGATTTCTTGGATGTTGTGGGTGAGAGATATTTTAGCCTTCTCATTTTCTTTGGATGTTATACTGATTTCTTCCATCGAATCTTCCATGCCTGAAATCCTGTCTTCCATCTCTTGCATCCTATTTTTCATACTTACATCTGTAGTTCCTGTTCTCTTCTCTTGATTCTCCATTTCCTCTTTTAACTCTGACTGTGTTTTCTTTATTGTTTCCATTTCTATTTTCATGTCTTGAATGGTAGTGTTCGTTTTGTACATTTCCTTCTCCAGTTTGCTTGTTTTTTGTCTGGAGATCTTTCATTGCTTTATCCTTTTCCTGTTCAAGCTGGGTCACCTTGGCTTGGAGCTCTTTAATGATGTTATTCGTTGTTTTGACTTGTAGAATTGTGGCTTCTTTGAATTCCTTCATAGTTTTAAGTTCTTCTTGAAGG
>CAJQZJ010032237.1:3355915-3367450 GCA_907164525.1 Lophiomys imhausi
TTTTTTTTTTTTTTTTTTTTTTTTTTTTTTTTTTGTCTCTGGCCTCTGGCCATGATGAATTTTTTTTTTTTTTTTGCTGTATTCTGGACTTGGGACCAAAGGGGGCACTGTGCTGTAGGAGTTGCCTTACTCCACCCCTATAAGGAGAGTCATTCAGTCCAGCCTCCCAGGTGGGGACCTAATTAATTCAGGTGGCAGAGCTGTGCACAAGTAAGCTCTGATTCCCGGCCAGAAGGGCCCTTACTAGTACAAAAGTTCGATATCGGACAGTCAAATATCTCACAGTTTGCCCGGTGTTGGTTCCTGTAGGGGCTAAATCTGCAGTTCAGCTCCAATAACCTTGCCGCTCCTGAGGCTTAGAACCTGGCCTGTGACGTCACAGACTGGGATCTGAAGGTACTTTGCAGTGGAGCTACTTCACTTCCAAGGGTCGCAACCTTTCCCAGATAATTGGATCGTCTGTGTGAGTCCTGGGAGTGCCCAGCAGGGTAGGGATTATCTCTGCGTGGTTGCTGAATCTGCCAGCTGGGTATTAGGTTGGAACTTACCGGGTATTTCTCCTTTTGGGTGGATGTGTTATCCCGATTCCCAGGTCCAGAGGCTTCCTAGCGTGTCCGAGAGTTGGAAGGGGCATCTTTCCCAGGCATCTTCCATGGTCCCTGTGTAGCTGGGTGAGATTTAGAAGGGGTCGTGCCCTTTGTACAGCATCCTGCAACACTTGCCGCATTGTGACTGTTGACCCTGAAATCAAAATACGTCCGCGCCGGCCGCCGCCATCTTGGATCCCCCTAAGTTCTTAACATGCTGCACACGACAGACACTGGCACTATTCTTGAAAAGGAGCTGAATTCAGTTCCCAGCACCCATGTCTGGCTTCAAACAATTGCCTGTAACTCCATCTCCAAAGGACCTAAGATATCCACTGTCCTCCATGGGCACAGACAGACACAGACATATAAATGAAATTAACAATGAAATATAATCTTAAAACTAAACTTGTTCTTTGAAAGCTCTTAAATCAATTGTAAAATGATGGCAATGAGCACTGTGAGAACTCAGATGGATTTTTTTAAAGCACCATTAGAAATAAGATGAGAGGGGGTCAATATGGCGGCAACCTACACTGACACATTTTGAACGTGGGAGAAAAGAGCCATAAAAAACACAGAGTTATTGGACACTGTGAAAAAACCGGAGGGGCTAGACCCTCTGGGTACACTCACAGCTCCCAAGGGACTGTTAAAAGTCCCAGGGTAAGGCTCTCCCCCCATCTCTCTCAGACACAGAAGCCACTTAATCCGGGATTCGGGAAATCCCATTTGGAGAGGCGCCTGGTAAGTTCGACCCCGACTGACAGCGGGCAGAATCAGAGGCCATATGGCGATCGCCCACTGGCCTACTGGGCTCCCCACACCTCAGGAAGTCCTTATAGCTACTTAAGAAACTTTGCGGGATAGTGGAAGTCTTAGCAAGGAAGAAACAGGGTGCTCAGCGGGTGGTCCGCAGCCGCTTGAGCCATGGAGGATTCGAGAGAGCGGGAAGCGCGCAGGCAGAGCAATCAGGGTGGGAAGCAGGCACAGGCGGGCGGGAGGGGCCGGGGCTACTTGGACCAATGGCAGAGCAGCTGGGGAGGGAGACCCGCACAGGCAGCGGGAGGGGCCGGGGCCCCACGCACCCGCGGATGAGCAGACAGGGAGGGAACCCGGCACAGGCGGGCGGGGCTGAGGGGCCAGGCCTGTGGCGAGAAGCCTAGTGAGGAACCAGAAGTCAGGGGACCATAGCTGTATTCTGGAAAATCCAGACATATTAGGTGTGGAGCCAGACCCTGTCCGCCTCCGTGACGACAAACAAAGCCCACAGAATCTGTGCCTGGGCAAACAGGTACATACCATCAGAACCATTACAAGCTGATAACACAGTGTGCAACATAGAGAAGTCTGAATTGGGAGCAGTGAAACAATCCCGGACCATTACTCACCACCTGGGAATAGGCTGCACCAGCTCACAGTGCTTCAGGCTATTAAAACCATAGTGACCCTGAGATCCCCCTGTAAGCAACGACAGATAGCCAAGCAACTCGTCCCCTGCACCAAAGCATCCCCTGTGGTTCCAAGCACAGAAAACGACAAGAACAGACAGCTAAACGCATCCATATGGCCAAAGATCCAAGAAAAAATAGAAATCAAGGAAATATGATGCCAACAAAGCAGAATTATCCTACCTCATTCAATTCGGATGACCTCACACCAACAGAAACACATGAAAACATTGACAATTCTGCATTATGGAAAGTGATAGAGAACCTTCAGGAAGAACTTAAATCTATGAAGGAATTCAAAGAAGCCACAATTTTACAAGTCAAAACAACGAAAAACACCATTAAAGAACTCCAAGCCAAGGTGACAGATCTTGAACAGGAAAAGGACAAAGCAATGAAAGATTTTCAGACAAAAACAAGCAAGCTGGAGAAGGAAATGTACAAAATGAACAATACCATACAAGACATGAAAATAGAAATAGAAACAATAAAGAAAACAAGTCAGAGTTAAAAGAAGAAGTGGAGAATCAAGGGATGAGAACAGGAACTACGGATGTGAAAATCAAAAATAGGATGCAAGAGATGGAAGACAGGATCTCAGGCATGGAAGATTCGATGGAAGAAATCAGTACAACATCCAAAGAAAATGAGAAGGCTAAAAAATCTCTCACCCACAACATCCAAGAAATCAAGGATTCAAAGAAAGGACAGAACCTAAAATTATAGGTAGAGAGGAAAGAGAAGACTCCCGACTCCAAGGTCCAGGAAATATCTTCAACAAAATCATAGAAGAAATCTTCCCAAACCTGAAAAAAGAGATACCAATAAAAATCCAAGAGGCTTACAGAACACCGAACAGATTAGATCAGAAAAGAAACTCCTCTCGCCACATAATAATTGAAACACAAAATGTACAGAACAAAGAAAGAATATTAAAAGCTGTAAGAGAAAAAGGTCAAGTCACATACAATGGCAGACCCATCAGAATCACACCTGACTTCTCCTCAGAAACTTTAAAAGCTAGAAGGGTCTGTTCAAATATCCTACAAGTCCTGAGAGATCATAGTTGCCCAGCCAGACTACTATACCCAGCAAAACTCTCTATGAACATAGATGGAGAAAACAAGATATTCCATGACAAAATCAAATGTAAACAATAAATACCCACAAACCCAGTGCTACAGAAAATCCTAGAAGGAAAATTCCAACCCAGACAAGAAAACTTCACCCAAGAAAACAAAGAGAATGGAAAACCCCTCAGCAACTAAACCAAAAGAGGCACAGGACCATCACCTATACCAAACTAATGGGAAATAACAACCCCAGGTCACTAATATTCATCAACATGAATGGACTCAACTCCCATATAAAAAGACACATGTTTACAGAGTGGATCCGCAAGCAAGACCCGTCCTTTGGATGCATACAAGAAACACATCTCACTACCAAAGATAGACACTGCCTCAGAGTAAAGGGCTGGGAAAAGGTCTTCCAAGCAAATGGACCCAGGAAGCAAGCTGGAGTAGCCATCCTAATATCAAACAAAACAGACTTCCAACTGAAGTTAATGAAAAAAGACAAAGAAGGACATTATATACTCATTAAAGGGAATATTCATCAAGAGGAAATCTCAATACTGAACATCTATGCCCCAAATACAAAGGCACCTACTTTCGTAAAAGATACACTTCTAAAACTTAAATCGCACGTCAATCACAACACATTAGTAGTGGGAGACTTCAACACCCCACTCACAACAATGGACAGATCATCAAGACAGAAGCCAAATAGAGAAATATTGAGACTAACAGAGATCATGAAACAAATGGACCTAACAAATATCTACAGAACGTTTCACCCAAACACAAAGGAATACACCTTTTTTACAGCACCCCACGGAACCTTCTCCAAAATCGACCACATAGATGGACACAAAGATAGTCTCAATAGATACAAGAAAATTGAAATAACACCTTGTATCTCATCAGACCACCATGGAATAAAGCTGGTCTTCAGGAGCAAAAGAATCAACAGAAAGCATACACACACATGGAAATTGAACAGGTCCTTACTGGATAACCACTGGGTCAGGGAAGAAATAAAGAAGGAAATCAAAGACTTCTTAAAATCCAACAACAATGAAGACACAATATACCCAAACCTAGGGGATACAATGAAAGCTGTGCTACGAGGAAAGTTCATAGCACTAAGTGCTTTCAAAAAGAAAATTGTGACAGCTCATATTAGTGAATTAGCAGCTAAGCTGGGTGAATTGGAAAAAAAAGAAGCAAACACTCCCAAGAAGAGCAGAAGGAAGGAAATCATCAAACTTAGGGCTAAAATCAACAACTTAGAATCAAAAAGAACTATACAAAGAATCAATGAAACCAAAAGTTAGTTCTTCGAGAAAATCAACAAAGTAGACAGACCCCTAGCCAAATTATCTAAAAGGCAAAAGGAAAGAACCCAAATCAACAAAATCAGAAATGAAAAGGAAGAAATAACAACAGACCTTGAGGAGATCCAGAAAATATTCGGGTTCTACTTTAAAAATCTATATTCCACCAAATTTTAATACCTAAGCGAAATGGACAATTTCCTCGATAAATTCCACCTCCAAAACTAAATCAAAATCAGATTAACAGCTTAAACAGCCCAATAACATCCAAGGAAATAGAAACAGTCATTAATAATCTCCCAACCAAAAAAAGCCCAGGGCCAGATGGCTTTAACACGGATTTCTACCAGACCTTCAAAGAGGAACTATCACCATTACTCTTCAAACTCTTCCACCACATATAAACAGAAACAATGCCAAAATCATTCTATGAGGCCACTGTCATTCTGATTCCTAAACCACACAACGACCCAACAAAGAAAGAGAACTTCAGACCAATCTCCCTCATGAACATAGATGCAAAAATACAAAGAAAGAGAACTTCAGACCAATCTCCCTCATGAACATAGATGCAAAAATACTTAATAAAATACTAGCAAACCGAATTCAAGAACACATCAAAAGTATCATACATCATGATCAAGTAGGCTTCACCTAGCAATGCAGGGATGGTTCAATATACGAAAGTCTATCAATGTAATTCACCATATAAACAAGATGAAAGAAAAAACCACATGATAATCTCGCTAGATGCAGAAAAAGCATTTGACAAAATCCAACACCCCTTCATGCTAAAAGTTCTGGAGAGAACGGGCATACAAGGACCATACCTAGAAATAATAAAGGCAATATACAGCAAGCCAGTGGCCAACATCAAATTAAATGGAGAGAAGCTTGAAGCATTTCCTCTAAAGTCAGGGACAAGAAATGGATGTCCACTTTCACCATATCTCTTCAATATAGTACTTGAAGTCCTTGCTAGAGCAATAAGACAACTAAAGGAGATCAAGGGATAAACATTGGAAATGAAGATGTCAAATTATACCTATTCGCAGATGATATGTTAGTATACATAATCAATCCCAAAAACTCCACCAAAGAACTCTTACAGCTGATAAACAACTTCAGCAAGGTGGCTGGATACAAAATAAACTCAAAAAATCAGAAGCCCTTCTTTATACAACAAACAAATATACCGAGAAAGAAATAAGGGAAACAACCCCCTTCACAATAGCCACAAACAATATAAAGTACCTGGGGGTAACTCTAACCAAGCAAGTAAAGGACCTATACAACAAGAACTTCAAGCCCCTGAAGAAAGAAATGGAAGAGGCCTTTAGAAGACGGAAAGATCTCCCATGCTCATGGATAGGTAAGATCAACATAATAAAAATGGCTATCCTACCAAAAGCAATATATAGATTCAATGCAATTCCTATCAAAATACCAACACAATTCTTTATAGACCTGGAAAAAGCTATTCTCAACTTCATATGGAACAACAAAAAGCCCAGAATAGCTAAATCAATCCTGTACAATAAAAAAGCATCTGGAGGTATCACCATCCCAGATTTCAAGCTGTACTACAGAGCAATAGTAATAAAAACAGCATGGTACTGGTATAGATACAGACCAGTGGATCAATGGAATCAAATTGAACACCCAAACATTGACCCACACACCAATCGCCTTTGACAAAGAAGCCAAAAGCACACAATGGAAGAAGGACAACATCTTCAACAAATGGTGCTGGTCCAACTGGATGTCCACTTGCAAAAGAATGAAATTAGACCCATACCTATCACCTTGTACACAACTTAAATCCAAGTGGATCAAAGACCTTAACATAAGGTCGGCCACACTAAATATACTAGAAGAAAAAGTAGGAGAAACCCTCGAACTCATTGGCACAGGTGACAACTTTCTGAACAGAACACCAACAGCTCAGAACCTGAGATCAACAATCAATAAATGGGACCTCATGAAACTGAAAATCTTCTGTAAGGAAAAAGACACTGTCATTCGAACAAAACGGCAACCAACAGACTGGGAGAAAATCTTCACCAACCCCGCATCTGATAGAGGGATATTATCTAAAATCTACAAAGAAGTCAAGAAACTAAATGCCAAGAAACCAAATAATCCAATCTAAAAATGGGAGATGGAGCTAAATAGAGAATTCACAAAGGAGGAATCCCTAATGGCCGTGAGACACCTGAAGAAATGCTCAACATCCTTAATCATCAGAGAAATACAACTCAAGACGACCCTGAGATTCCATCTAACACCTGTCAGAATGGCTAAGATAAAGAGCTCAAATGACAGCATATGCTGGCGAGGGTGTGGAGAAAGGGGAACCCTATTCTATTGCTGGTGGGAGTTCAGGCTTGTGCAACCACTATGGAGGTCTGTCTGGCGATATCTTAGAAAACTTGGAATAACCTTGCCTCAGGACCCAGCCATACCACTTCTGGGTGTACACCCAAAGGACCCCTCATGGAGACATAGGGAAGTCTCCTCATCTATGTTCATAGCAGCCTTATTTGTAATAGCTAGAAATTGGAAACAACCCAGATGTCCCTCAACTGAAGAATGGGTTAAAAAACTGTGGTACATCTATACAATGGAATATTACTCAGCTATCAGAAACAATGAAATCATGCAATTTGCAACCAAATGGATGGATCTAGAGAAGCTCAATCTGAGTGAGCTAACCCAGACCCAGAAGGATGCACATGGCATCTATTCACTTATAGTAGGATTTTAGCTATATCGTACAGGATATCTGTACTACAACCAACACACCAAAAGGAACATGGACATAAACTTTTTTTTTCTTTTTTTCTTTTTCTTTTCCTTTTCCTTTTTTTCTTATTCTTTTTCCTTTCCCTTTTCTTTTTCCTCTCTTTTTTGTTGTTATTCTTTGTTTTTGTGGGTTTGTGTATTCGTTGGTCTATTTTTAGTATTCCCCCAGTAGCAAGGAGACACTTTTCACTGGCAGTACTGCCTCGTAGGCCCCCGGTGAATGAAGAGGCTCTTGGCCCTCATATGACTCCTGATCTGTGGTGAGAGACTGTTATGCAGGGACACTCCACCCCAGAGAAACAAGACGGAAGGGTCAGGGGGTAGAGCATGGGAGGGTGGGGCTGGGAAGCAGGAAAAGAGGACAATATGATAAGGATGTCACCTGAAGCAACCAACAAATAAATTTATTAATTAAAAAAAGCAGGTAACAATGCTAAAACACTGTAAATAAAATAAAGGATACAGCCGTTCAACCTCATTTTATAAACCTCCAAGTGTCGAAAAAACGTAGAGCTAAGGTAAAATAGATGAGAATTGTGGTGTTAACCCATGCCTAACTTCAGCAGAGATGGGAGGAGCACCATAGAGTTAGTGGTCTTACAAATTCTAGAATTACACGGAACAGGGTAGTGAGGGTGCACACCCTTAATCCCATCTTTCAAGAAGAGTACACCCTTAATCCCAACACACTAGAGACAGAAACAGGCAGATCTCAGAGCTCAAGGTCAGCCTGATACAAAACAAACTCTAAATAGAGAAAAACTTCGATCCAGGAGTGGTGGAACACATCTTTAATCCCTTCAGATGGGAACCACAGGTCTCTGATCCCAATAATTAGAATGCAGAGACACACACATAGGATTTGGAAAGACCTAAGTTTAAAAGCTACTTACAAAAGGCCTACTCAATACAAACAAATTGTCCTTTGAGATCTCAAAATATATACACTAAAGCTGGTTTAGCTCCAAAATAACAAAATAATTTCTTCTTTAACCCAGATTGAAAGATAACACTTTATATATTGTCAAAAAACCAAATATGCTTCAGGAGAAATATTACCTAGCCCCCCCACCAAAAAAAAGAGGGTAATTGTCCCAGAGTTAGGAATAGGGCAGGGCTCTGTTCTTATCTTTCCAGGAGAATCAAAGCATCCATTCAAGGACAACTGGACAACGGAAACCTCAGCAGAAAACAGAATCAGACACCAAAGAAGAGGAGTGACCCAGTTGATTCAGCCTGACAGACTCCCTCAATAACTGTCTCCATCAAAAGCCTACACCCACAACAATTCAATATCGCTAAGACCGTTCAGCTCTACACAATGCCCCAGCCAGAACCTCAGTAAAGCCTGCAAGATCAGCTTCGGCCTACAAACTCCTTAGGACATCTAAACAGCTGAGAACAGAAGGACTAAACATAAAAGGATTGTACTAACATTTTTAACCATTTTTCCATTTTGGTTCGGGCCCCAAACAGGTTTACTACGACCCAAATCATCAGGAAGTCATTTTAAGAGAGAGATGTCCCATGCCCAGAGGGTGGGGAGGGTGTTTCTCCATCCCCCCTTTTTTGGTTATTTGAAGGATAACTGAATACTCTCTTATTTAGGGGAAGAGATTACAAGCTGTTAAATGGTCCTGTTTAATGTGTTTTCGAGGTTAGACCCAGGGACTTCCTACTTTTCCTTTTCTGTATCATTCTTTCTCTCCTATGTAGGAGTGCATGGACTTGAGAAAAATGAGACATAGACATAGCACAGGAAGGACCAAGAAAAAGGGACAGATTATTGAATATGCCCTTATACCTTTGTATATTGATACAAAATTAGTAGTATATTTGGCTAAAGTGGTATTGACCATTGTTTATTGTGCAAAAATAAGATAGTATTGGATTACATAGGTATTGATCTTTGTATATTGATACAAAATTAAGATTATAGTTGGCCACAATGGTATTGACCCTGTATATGGACATAATATTAAGATTACATTGGGCTACATAGGCATTGATCTTTGTATATTGATACAAAATTAAGAGTATATTTAGCCACAAGTGAATAGATCTTTGTATATTGATACAAAATTAAAGGTAATGCTTCCTAATGGTATCATACCTAGAGATACTTAAAAAATAAAATGTGAAACTCTGGCCTCTTGATACCAACCGTCTAAAACTGTTTAGGATAGTTAAGAAAAACAAACTCCTAATCATGCAAACATGTCACTTTGTTAACTACTATGACAGTCTATCACAGATATTCTCTAAACTACTCAGTAATCAAGTTGTTAAGAGACAAGCAACATTTGCTTATCTAAATACAAGAGATGGATAGGGCATCTTCAAAAACCCCAAGAGATCTGCAGAATATGGCATTCAAAGATGTTATCTTAAATTAAGATTTTTTTTGATATCGAGACATATCAGCTCCTGACAGCACCCCCTATTCTACTCCAAGTAGAAGATAAGCATCGAAGAATCTCCAGTGTGAGATGGTTGAATTCGTGGCAAGCCTATCTCTTGGCATGAAAAAACTCCTTGCTTCAACTGCAGACAGACTGCTGTCCAAAAAGGACAAAACTTGGTAGCAGGGAAGTCGACAGCCTCGCTCTGCCAAGACAGATTAGGTAAGTCCTTCATAATTCCTGCTCTACAATCAATGTCTGTCAGAGAAACAGGACCAAAAGCCTGAAGACTGATGCTGGAATGTGTGGAGAGAAACGGGAAACTGTCCAGTCAGTCATTGGTTTGTCATTTCTTAGTATTGAAATCTGCAGGCCCTGCACTTCCTATAAAATCAGATATATTTAATCCTCTCAGGTCTCTGAGGTGGTTGAAGAATAGACAGCTAGAGTCTCATAGTTAAATTTTGAGTTGTTTAGGAATCAAGAGGGCGTTCTAGATCTAAGAATATGTTTATAATAGTGATGCAAGTTAGTATGAAAGCTAAGTCAGTTATAGAACTTTAAATTCATGGAGATGGTCAGATGGTGGAAAGTTAAAGTCAGGGGCCAAATATGTATGAACTAGACATTGGGAAGTTATACTGGGCCATTTAACTCTCATAAATGTGGCATATTTATTGCTGTTGTTTTGTATAGTATTTACTGTTATTAGAGAAGGAACCATTTGTTGGACTGAAAGGGGAAGCTGTTGGGGGGAAGAGGGTGGAAGGGTGGGACAGGAAGGGGGAATAGGGAAGGGTTTGTGACTGAGATGTAACTTGAAGGAAAAAAATAAAGTATTTAATAAAAAAATATAAGTGATTATCTTGATTAGACGTACATTTTGTTCTTATAGGCCAGTTTTCTTAAAATGTTATCACAAGTAGATTAGTATTGCCTTAGGAATTTCAATAAACTTGAGTCATCAAAAAAAAAAAAAGAAATAAGATGATATTCCTTGGAGAATGAATGGCTCCATAATGGAAGTAAAAATATACAAGATGAATTTATAGTGTATTTTTTGTGTGTGTGTGATAAAGATCAGCATCACTGTCAGAGTTAAGTGAAGTCAGCCACAGAAGCACAGATGCAAATATAAAGGAAATCTTTGGTTCAATTGTGAAACAACTTCTGTGTGAAACAGATTAGTGAACTCAGTTTATTGTAAAACATAGAATGTATTCTTAAATTACGTGCTATATTACTAAAATAAAACAGCAGACAGCAACAAAAGCAGACAAACAAGCAACAACAGCAAAACCAAGTAAGGAAGTGTGATAACAAAAAGAAAACAAAACCTCTCAAGACATAGGGTGTAGTAACTGAGATATCAGTCTGTTAGTCAGAATATTGACCAAAGGAAACATTTAAGGTTTATCATGAAATTCATTTATGAGTTATAGTTCTTTATAATCAGGCTAAATTAATATAGAATGCTTTATATTATATGGAAAGAACAATCCATTTAGAAAATATCATTTCAACCTCCCATAAGATAATTGATTTTAGCCAGTTATTGTTAGTGAATAAAAATATGATAGTCATATATTAAATAACAGATTGAAATCCCCTCTCTCATCAACCTGAGTCTTATTATGAGTGAGAAGCCATTTTCTGCTTACATGAGACAGCATAAGTTCCACAACATCATTTTAAAATTATGTTTAGCAGACATACAAATAATAGCCTTCATTATGACATATTCACACTCATATATCATTGCAATTTGTTCATATTTGTATCATCATTACTCTCCCCTACACCTCCTTCACTGGGTCTTCCCTACAAATTGTCCCCCTTTTGCTTACACACACACACACACACACACACACACACACACACACACACACACA
>CAJQZJ010032237.1:3367460-3466011 GCA_907164525.1 Lophiomys imhausi
CACACACACACACACACACACACACACACACACACACACACACACACTTAGACTTCATTGGTTGGGTATCAATAGACAAATTAACTTAAATTAGTTACTGTGCTACTATTGGCTGCAGATGCTTATAAATCAAGAGATAGGTCATAAGTATTGAGAATATGAATGGGAGGCTAAATTGCAAATAAAACAGAGACTATGGAGTTTCAATAGCTTAAACTTCTATGAGAAATAATTTGTTTTAATGATAAATATACAACAAAAGATCAAGTTTCTAAACTCATGATAGAAAGTTATTTCAAGGAAAGGGGCTTTAAAAATTATCTTTCTTTCTCAGTAATTGACTCACTTTCGTATTGTAAAAATAAGTACTTAAGCAGAGTCAAGAGATCAAGATGTGTGTGCTGTTGAAAATAAGAATACTGCAAGATAAAGCAGACTTTGTGGGAGTATTCCCTGAAGGGAAGAATATTTGAATAGTCTAAAGCATGAAGTTGAGATGCCATATGATCATCTATGAAATAAAATGTGTTAATCAGTACAGATAAGCTGCAAGGCAAGATGCCCAGTGTTGAACCATTCTTACTGTGAGAGCAAAGATGACATATACACACAAGGGCAGTTCAAAATCATATTATTGTAGAAAATGATACAGCCTAAAGTTACCGAACAAAACAACAAAACAGCAAAGA
The DNA here is from genome assembly GCA_907164525.1 of Lophiomys imhausi. Lineage (NCBI taxonomy): Eukaryota > Metazoa > Chordata > Mammalia > Rodentia > Muridae > Lophiomys > Lophiomys imhausi. The sequence goes on from CAJQZJ010032237.1 coordinate 3,368,150, forward strand.
ACTCTTCAAGAATAAACTCATGTTAAAGTCAATTACTTATTGTGCTGTCTTGATTGTATTACAAACATTTTATATATACATTGATTTGCATATTTAAGATGTATAAGCAAAATCTGTAAAGGTATATATTCTTCAAGGCATGCCACTACCTAAGTAGTCACATGATGGGGAGAAGCAGGTGTTCAATGAATAACTAAGGTACTTGCCAATTACACATCTAATGTATAATTAAGCCTTCTGATGTGAAAAACACATGATTGACTAGTGTGTCACAATGGGTAGATATTTTTCTATTCTTTTTTTATTAGTTTTTGGATGTTTTCTTTTTTTACTTTTTAACCACAATTAAGGACACACACACACACACACACACAGACACACACACACACACACACACACACAAAAACACACACACACACACACACACACACACACACAAACACAGTATTTTAATGAAATTCTGGACCTGTGAATGATTTCATAAAGTTATTATCCCCTACCATCTTCTTAAGTGTCTAGCCTTTCTTACATATAAGTAACTTTATCCTGGTAAGTGGTGGGTTTGCTCAGAACTAGTACTAACTAATTACCTGAATATTAACTCCATCAGCATCCATGAGCAATTCAGTGAAGAGCTGATACTCAGATAAAAAACTTAAAACAGAAGAAATGTTGGTATTTACGTCAAATAATTGTCAAATCTCAGAAGTTAGTTCTCCAACATATTCAAACTGATGTCCAAACTTGAGGATACACCCCCTCAATTTCTTCAGGATACCTTGTGTCCTAGATTTAATAAAGCATGGTTTGGGAAGAGAAAATCAAGGAAAAGGATATGATTGTATTAAATGATCTAATTTAAAGAAAAGTCTTAAAAGATTTTTATTTCTATTTCTCATCCTGTATCCATTTTTAATTTGTTTATTTTAAAATTAAAAAAAAATGACAAACCATACTGAGTGTAAACTTTTCACATTAGGCTGATTCATAGGAGGTATTCAAGCAACAGATTTCCTGGACTAGGTTTCAATAATCTAAATATAAAAATAGGATTAATTAATGGTTTCTACTCAATTGAGATATTTTTGTCACCCAATCCATAAGGAGAGCATGGGAGTTGCACACCCATTCCTTTCAATTAAATAATTAATCAGATCCACTTAGCATCATCATTATATAGAGAGCTATAACCTTAAATTTTAAAAAGTCTCTTTTCATTTGGCATCAAAAACAAAAGATGTCAATAAACAATAAAAGGTGAGGTTGATAGCATATAGAGAAATTCAGATGGAGGGGAAGAGGAAGGCTGAAATATTGTATCATAAAGTTTAGCACTAAAGATCAAATGAAGTTTGTGGTTTTTAAAAATTTTATCTTTGCAGGTTTGCTTTTAAAATTTGATGAGAAGAATTTTCTATAAAGGTCTTAATGCTTTAATATGGAAAGGCTGTGGTCAAAGATGTGACATATATTGATAAAATAGTGGGTTAATTGCCAAATGATCCTCATCTTGTGTGTGGGATAAAATGCTTTGCCGCATGCAGAGGCAATTGCAAGTTTAATAGTTTGGTGTTGTACATCAATCTTGTTAAATCAATCATTACAAATTACCTCAGAAAGGTTCTCACAATTTAATGGCAGTGTCTAAGTGGAAGCTAGCCAGCAAGGCTCACCCAATGAAAGTAACACAGTCTTATTTTCAGTCTGTTGCTGAAAAGGATTCTCAAGGAATATTCACAAATATCCACACATGACATCAACATTCATTCTACTAAACCTCTTTTGCTAATACAGACTCCTATATCTTGCATGACACTAGGAGCCTTTATTAAGATTTACTAAGAAAAGAAAATCTTTAAGAAGTTGGTAGATCCAAGTCCCATTTCTGGTAGCATGTTTCCTTGGTTGTAATCATTGACGGTTCTCTTCAGTGTAAGTTTCTGCAGGTTCCCTGCATCCAGATAGACAGATGAGTCACTCTGATTCTCATTTCTTACAGAAAATGTACAAAAACATTATGTTTCTACTTTGCATCCATAGCTTTCTCTTGCTAGTAGAATTTTAATGATGATTAAATATCATAATCTTTCCACTGCAGTCTGAAATGATACATACAAAGTCCTTTGGTTTGTGATTCAGCCATGAGATTACTCAGAAAAGAGGAAAATGGGAATATTCCAGATTCCTCCTCCTCATCTAGACTTCAATGCCCAGTGATGCTATTTTCCTTTCAAGCATTTGAACATTTCATGCTTCCCCATCAAAGATCTCAGGGAAGTCATCACCATGGCTGAGATCTTGTTATACAAATAAGAAATTCTTATTTCTTTTTCTTACACATATTGATAAATATGTATCAAACACACATGTAGACACACAAACATATTTCCACACATGTGTACATATCTCCCTGTAGTCTCACAGAAACCAGCTGTCAACTCAACACCCTTGCTTCTCTTTCCTGTAAGCAGTATCCAGGATGATTTCAGCAAAGGACATCTTTCAGGTGTTGGAATGAGAAGAATTAGATCTCCTCTCTGGATATTTTCACCACTCATGGTTACTTGAACATATCTCCTAAAAGAAGGCCCACTGGGACATAGAGAGACATCAGTATGTTTGTATATAACTGGATTCATGTTTCTAATTTTCTTATGCATAAATTAAAAGAAATAGTAAATATAAGTTGATAAGCATAATACCATATACAATAACACTGCAATAAAATACACCCTTCCTGGTCAGCATACAGATATGCTCTGGCTTCATTTTGTCGCTGTTCATTTTCCTAAGTGGATCCCATTTGCAGATTTAGTCTCTGTAGGGCACCAACAGGTTTCTCTGGCTGAGAACATCTCTGATTTCTTGAATGGCCACCTATTATGTCTGTTGAATGGTGAGAGATGGACAAAGTACTCAGGGTATAAAAACCTTTTTTTTTTTTATCCAGTTATAGGTTGCTTTCAGGACATCAGTCTGCTTAATGGCACCTGTGCCTTATTGCCTAACCTGAATTTTTAAAAGCCTGGTGCTCACACATCAAACTACTTACGCTACTTTAATTTTGAATAAAATCTCTCTGAGTAACCTAAGAGCCCAGCTTGGCTCCAGACAGTATCATAGTAGTGTACAACACAGCTAAAATGAAATTCCAATTTTTTTTCTAATTAGCTTTCATATGAAAATGAGGAAAGGCTTTCAGCCTACTAAATTATTCATTGCTACTATGTGTCCTCTAAATTTATCACTCTTGGATGATGTACATATTTGAATATAAAATAAACAGTAGAATTTAAAGTAAAATGCAGTAAATAGAGCTAGTGTTGGCAGTGAATGTAAACACACTTTCATGTTTATGACTCTTCAACAATGACTGCATGTCTTCAAATTTATCTTGGTAGAAAGTCTGAGTAAAGTGAACAAAATAGATCTAAATAAACTATTATTCAGTACCATAACTTTAGGACCACATGAGGACAAATAATAATATTTTATTTGTTAATTGCTTCACACATATTCCTGTTTTTAACACTTCTGCAGCAAATTATACAAGACTACTAAATGTGTTATGGAAGTGGTGTCAAAGATCACATATTTCCTCACTTGGATTTTGCACTGTTATGGTCTATTAAAAGAGAGAGAAGGAAAAGTAATGAAAGTTAGATAGATGGGAAGCATCCTAAAGTAAATTTTAAAGGCAAAGTTTTAATTTGTCCATTGCCCTCACCTATTTTTAAAACAATTATTTCAAAAGAGAGTATTTATTTTTAAATTAATTTTTAAAATTAGTATAAAAAGTCATGTGTTCCTTTCTGACATCCTTATACATGTATGTCTTATACATTTTCCTATTTGTCCCATTCCCTACTGCCTGACTTTACTGCTCCTTTTCTTCTTGCTCCACAATTAATCCTCCCTCCTTCATTCATGTCTCATTCCATTTCTTATAATCCATCTGTGCCCCATTCATCTCTCTCTTCAAATTCCTTCAGTTTTGGACACAGGTGTTCTCTTCCCCTGAGACTTTTAGTAGACTTATTCAACAACAGTGATGGTTGTATATCAACCTTGGCCAGTAACAAAAGCATTGCATCATACCAGTATTACTTTTTGTACAGCTTCCACAGCATTCCTATAAGTTATGTGTTTCTGCACATGAAGAAAGTTAGATCTAAGATAAGTAATTACACAAACATACAATCATTAGGAACTCATATTGGCATGCAGGTCCAGTGGTATCCATGCAGCACGTTAGGGCATGTTAGATGTCAGATGTGTTTTGGACTCAGAACATCTTCAACAGCTTCCCATTGTATTGCAATGAAATGTAAGACTAACTACACTATGCATCCACTCTCTCTGCCCACATCTTCACAAACTCAGTCTTTCAGTGCTAGAACAGGTCCCTTGACTCATCTACCATGAGAAACACACTGAGCCAAGGGACTTGGTTCTGCTGCTACTCCAGAGTCAGTTTTTCCTCATGTGTTTTCTTGACTTTCTTTCTTATTTAACTCTGCACTCAAATGATGCACAGAGCGTAATCCCCTCAGCAGTCCTTAGATACAAAACTGTTTGTACTCTTTAGTTTCATTTTTATTCTAAGGATTATTGTCTCACCTTTTTATAGAATATAGGTTTATTTTCCTCATACAGTTGAAACTTTAAAAGAACAAGGCCTTTCTCCACTGACTCTGCTGGGTAGTGCCTATGGTCGTGTGGTACATAGGGGTTGTTAACATATTTATGGAAGGAGGGACAAAAGGAGGAATAAAGAAGAGAGAAGAAGTGAGAGAATATTCAGCACTATAGAAAGAGATGACTTTTCTGGATTCTTTCCTCTGCATTTCTCTCACGTCCATCTCCCTGCTATCTCATTTGCTAGCTCTTTGTCAGTAACTTCAGGCAAAGTTAGTTATTGTTTCACTTAGGGGCATGTAATAATTTTCTTCTTCCCTGCCTAGATCCAGGAGTACTGAACAGCTCTTATTCTTGCAAGTTGGCTAGTAAACCCATGATACAGTATGTCATAACAGTGGAACAAGGTGGAGATTCTAGTAGATGACCCAAAAGTAAGGCTGAACTCTGTTCCCACATCAAAGTATTGAATAGAATCTTAACAAAACTACAGTGAGGACAATGAATGAATGAATGGATGAGTAAATAACTAAATGGACTTAGATTAAAACAAATTCTGTGTATTTCACATGTGAGTACTGTATGTTATTTCTATCCCACTCTTGTCCCACTCCAACTCCTTTGAACCCAATCTCTCTCACATTCATAACCTCTTTATTATTATTACTATTATTATCATCATCATCATCATTATTACTATCATATGTACATACATGTACATAGGCACATTTATGAATATATGGATACAACCTGGTAAATCCATTTAGTGCTACCTATACTTGTATTATTTAGAATTGACCTCTTGGGATGGTATAACCTATCAGGAGGTTTGTACCTGGAGAAGGTTGATTCTCCCTTTCTTAGAAGCCATTTATTGCCTGTAGTTCTTCATCTGGGGCCTTGTGGCATGTCAAATGATGTTGTCATTGTGAAAGTCTTATTGTTAAGAGCTCATGAGTAATGCTTATTACTGTAGAAGTAGATATTAAATTGTTATCAGTGTTTATATTATAGTTTATTGGTCAGCGGTGTTAATCCTTAACCTGCTATTATAAATAATCGCACAGAGACACCTAATGAATTTTAACAAACCTTAGCCTGGATTGTGTAATATAAGCCTATCTAAGCTATCTTTTAACACTATTCTCAAAATAAAACCCCAATATATACAATATATCCCCTTAGTCTCTTATTCTCCACTCTCTGCTGATGTTCCCGGCCACATTGAATGATCTTCCACCTAACCCCTTGCTTCTTCTCCTTCCTCCTTCTTCTTCCTCCTGGCTTCTCCTTCCCATGATCCCCTCTCTTCAAAAAAACCCACCAAGCCTTTTCACTGCCTACTTCTCTTCTACCCAATCCTGGCTGCAGGCATTTTATTCAACCAATCAGAGAAGTTTTGGGGAGGCAAGAGTTACAAACGTCATTTTGGAGGACGTGTGACTGCCATTTTGAGGGATGTGTGGCAGAGTACAACCAATTAAAAATTGAATAGAAGCAGATCACTTCATCAACAATCATATATAGAATACACTATATCATAGCAGATTTCTGGTTCTCCAGATGTTACAATCTTTATTTCCATGATGTTTCCTGAACCTGGTGTGTAAGAGTTATATTGTGGATGTATCAATTGAAGATATAATTTCTTCTATGAATTTTGACTAGTTGTGAATTTCTGTAATAATCTCTGTTTGCCATAAAAAGAAACTGATTTGATAAGGAGTGAGAGCTACATTTATTTGTAGCTGTAAGGATAGTTATTTAGAGCACAATAGTGACTTACATAGGTTTAGTAAAGCAGCACTGGTAGTTTCTTCTCTAGGTCCAATGACCTCACTTGCCACAGGCAGTAAGCCAGATTTATAGTACCAGGAATGAATCACATCCCACAGTGTAAAGAGTGGCCTGTAAGTCAAATATGATGGCTGTTAGTTGTCTCCCAAGATATAACTATATTGTACCATTGGGTATATCACACCATGCTGATCATTATTGTGGTTTGTAGTCTTTACAGTTACATAGGACTACTAATTACTTTTCCTTCTTGGCAGCTTGAATCGAGTTATCATATACTATAAGAGTTAGTCCTCAGTATGGAGGCTTCCAAGTCAATTACAACTCAATTCCTCCAAATTTTGTGTCTGAAGTATGTGATATCTTCTGCAATACAGTCTTACCTACAAGTTTTGGAAGTCAATCAAGAGCAATGGCAATATATTATTTAGGGAGTCTCTTAGACTCTCCTGACCAACAACTCCAAGAGGTTTCCCAGGCCTGGTTCTAGTAAACATACAAATGACAAGAACACAAGAAATACCACCAAACAAGAAACTGAAATTGCTCTCTATACACATGGTGCTTTCGCTAACTTTCTCTCTCTTCTCTCTCTTTGTGTATATATGTATGTGTGTATGTATGTATGTATGCAAACTATGTATGCATAGCTATGTATGAATATATGTGTATAAGATATGTAGATATATGATATAATTAATTTATTTCATTTGAAAACTATTTTTTAAATTTGTGAATATGATATAATTACATCAGTTTTTACTTCCTTTTTTTTCCCTTCAATTCCTCCCATATAACCCCTTCTGGACTCTTGATCAAATCATGGCCTCTTTTACCTTATTTGTTGTTAAATATGTTTGTGTGTGAGCTGAAATATAAAATACAAGCTGTTCAGTCTGTATAATATTATCTGTGCATAAATGTTTTCAGGAATAACCATTTGGTATTGAATAACCAACTTATTTCTTTCAATTCCTTCTATATAACCCCCATTATACTCTTAATCAATTTCCCTAAGGAAGACTATTTTTCCTACTCTCAGTGTTCTTTAGTTTTTTGTTTTTTGTTTTTTTATAGTTCTTTGTGTAAGGTTAAAGCCTCAAGAGCTTTCCCTCTTCCAGTAAACATAGCTATTGATGTCTTCCTTGTTCAAGTCATGTTTAGGTATTCATTTTGACGGTGAGACCTCATAGCTTCTGTGACATTTCTAGGAGACACAATCTCACATCCAACTTCAATCTGGCTTTTACAATCTCTGCCTCTTCTTACACAATGATGGCTGAGCCTTAAGAGAATGAGTTACATGGTAGATGTAGTAGTTGTGGCTGGACCCCACAATTCTGCATTTGATCATTTGTGGTTTCTGTAATGGTGTCTGTCTGCTGCAAAAGGAAGTTTCCTTGATGAAGGGTGAGAACTATACTTATCTGTGGGTATGAGGATAAATATTTAGGATGTATTTAGGGATTATGTTGGTTTTGTAATGTGGCAGTTGTATGTTCATCACGATCCATAGCTTTACTAACCCTGGGTAACTGGGAAGGTATTTATGCTATTACTTCACTCTTAGGACTACCATGCTATCCTGGTCCTTGCTGTGGTTCAAAGACATCATAGAAACTATTGGTTGCTTCCCTCATTTGGAAATGTGCATGTTACCTTCTGGTACCATAAACGCTAGTGGTCAGGGAGGAGGTTTTCAGGCTAGATTCAGCTCAGGTTCTCTGGGTCCTGTGTCCAAAGCACATAGTGTCTTCAGCAATAAGGACTTACATGTTCATTCATGCTCTATTATGATTTCCTTTTAGTCATTACAATTTATTTTCAAGAAGACAAATAAATATATTTCTTCCAATATTTATAAGTACTTATTACCTTATGAAAGATTTTTTTAAATGAAAATGTCCCAGGTAAAAGTTAACTGTAAGATCAACTGAGACAACATGATATATGGTAGCTATCTTGAGGAAAATGTACAGTATAAAAAAGATGAAATTACAGTATTCTTGAGATAATAAAAATGGAAAAGCAAGCCACATAGTTACAACATTTATGAAATAAAGATATGGGATGTAATTGGAGGGATGCATATATCTGAATAAAAAAAAGAATAACTCAAGTGCCAGCCATAGTAAAGCCAACCTATTGAACTTCAAATATAAAGAGCGATCAAGATCCATCCTAACTGCTAAATACAAAAAAGTAAGTCAGATGCAGTGGAACATCATTTTCTTCTTAGGTTCCAAGCCCAGCAATTTATCCACACCAGATGATACCAAGACAGTATCAAAACACTTACAAATGACATAAATTTCTCTTGGGATAGTCACAGTAAGGAAATTTTTATTGAGTATAAAATGCAAACCTGCAAACATGACATACTCCCATAAACCTCCTTAAAACAGAATCTACTACACTATCACTTCCACAAATCTGTCCACTAGAAATGATTAAATCAATTCTTTATTACCCTTCCAAAGATAGGCTTCAATAGGACAGGGTAGTTTGTGATCATGGGAGTGGTTTTGGGACTTGGAAAACATAAAAAACTTAGAAAGGAACAGTGTATCAATTCAGAGACATGATAGAGCTTTAAATGGAAAGAGACTTCCATTTAAAACTTAGAAGTTTCATTAAGAGGTATAGCTTAAAGTACAAAAGACATTGCTGTTGTGGACACTATGATAGGAGGAGGCACATAGCAAAATATCTGAGAAATTTCCCAAATCTTTAAAAAAAATGGATATATTTGAAAATAGAACTGGAATAGAGAACTGTGATTATGAGTCTATTTATAGTATCAGACCCAAACTTAAATGTCATAAGCATCTACAGGGTAATTGTAAGAATAGCAACAATAGAAGGACAGGAATATGGGACGTAGCCACTGATGTGGCTGGTGTAAGGATTCACATTTGTTGGTCTTCACAGTGCAGGCTGAGACACTGATTAAACTAATGCAGGTGTTATAGAATAATAATGACTACAAGTTTTAAATGTTTTAAGGTATTTATTTTGGAAGAATAATTAAGAACCTTGCAGTTCTTGTAGTGAATTAACTTTCATCTGAAAGTGAGAAATTTCTTTAATTGCTTTGTTGTTGTTTTTGTTCCTCTTAAGGTAAAGTAAACTTTTAATCTTGTTGAAATAAAATTATAAAAAATAATATTCTTCTTACATAATATGATTACTGCTCTAGAGGTGGTTGGACCTAGGAGAATTGAACCTAAAATTTAGATGGACCAAAGTCTCAATCAAAAGCCAACTTCATGCAGAGCATCAGACAATTTACACTCAAGATTAAGGGAAATATCATGAGTAAGGTATTCAATTACAAGGGCAAGCCACATGAGTCAAAACATGTGTTTCCATAGAAGCATACAAATAAATAACAATAGCCAATTGTAAAAAAAAGTCTAAAGTAAATTCACCTCTGCTACACCTGGGAAGGGCACATTCCAAGAGGAATTCATGTTTTTTAAGAAACTATCACAAGACTTTTGTCTTGCTTTCTTTGATTTTTCTCACAAACACTCAGAATAACCTTTATATGAGTCCATTCTTTAACTGTACTCTGATAGTTTTATATATATATATATACATATATTATTATGTAATATATACACACATATATATACAAACATATAGACATATATTATATATGTAATATATATACACACACGTACACTTATATGTGTATGTGTGTGTGCATGCGTGCATCAGTCATTTTTCAGTCACATGGGGTACGTACAAATGACCTAATGGCCATAGCATGGCTGAATGTTACAGGAACCTTGTGATTCTGAGCTGACACCACTAAAATGATGGACTATGTAATGGTGGGGGAGAATATTTCAATGTGGCTATCTAGATATCTTCGCTTAAAATCTCTAAGTTTAAGGAGCAAGTTTCATCTGCTTTCATCATTGGTTTCTGAGAAGTCATGGAAGTGAGCTCTGCAGCTGTGGGGACTACTGGGATAGAATGGATTCTGTGTGCGGCCAGCTGTAGAAAGTCTGTTTGGACCTGTGTGTGTCAATCAGAACAGCCTGTCCCACAGCTCTGCAAGGTTACTTGGAGTTCAGCTAATTTAGCTCTGTGTTTTAGAGCTGTAATTTCTTTTAAAGCTCAAACTGCCCCGAGTGGAGGTGCAACAAATTCTTTTCTGACCAGTCATTGATACTGTTGCATGACACTGTATAAAAAAGGTTCTGTTTTATACAATCCTTCCCAGAAAAACATGAAACGGAAAGAAATGGTACGACTAAAGAGACCCACTATTAGGTGATGAGACAGAGATTTTTTGGTATCTTTGAGTTTGGGCCATTGTGTTTCCATGTTTTCTATAATTGCTTACAATTTTTTTTCTTGTTTTGAAAACAATGATGTTTTCCCTTTATGCTTTGTCACTTAAAAATATTATCATTTTGCATGAATGTATAAGGGAGTGCAATGGTTCACATACACAGGTGTGTGTCTGTACTATGAATGCTGGGGGCAGAAGATGACTTTGTGGAGTGGCTTCTCTCCTTCCAGGAATTGAATTGGTGTCTATGTTCACTGGAATTACTTGGCAAGTGCATTTACCCACAGAAGCCTTGCACCAGCCTAACTTCTCTAATTTTTGTATTCCTTTTCTAAGTAGAAGAGTAATTAAGAGTATCTTTGACTTTTACTATAAACGCTACACTCTGTTGACAACTTATCCTGCATATGAGTCCACTGCTTTGGCAAAAGGAGGAGATGATTGAAAAAAGCACATTAAGTTAGGATTGCTGAGTATAGGAAGGCACACCCACTGGTGAAATGGGGCTACCTCATGAAATCTAAGGTTATCTGATGAGTGAAGGTAATTAGCATTAATACTACATACCTCACCTGGTGCAGAGCACATTTCAGGGTTCTGTTCTATTGCCAAGAAAATAACCTTTCTGTCTGCATATATCCTGATGTATCATTCAGAAGCTATACCTGTCGATGACAGGCAGAAACATAGGAAGGTTTGGCTGCACATGCTGACCTCATTCTCTGCAAAGGCTGATGTTCTACGCAAAATCATCAGGAGCTCCGTGGAATTAAATTTCAATCTGGTGCCAGAACTAGTGAATCAATTCAAATACATATAGTATTTCCAAAGACCTGGTTTGTGTAGTGTAGTTGTAAATATTAAGTCCTAACCAACCAGCATGCTTCAAATAGTTGAAAATCCTTTCCATGAAATTAAGACTTCTTTTGAAAGGTGTATATTTTTCTGACTGATTGTTGTTAGTCCAGAATAATTTTTAAATCTTTGTACAGATTGATGCATGCTGTTAGGAAATATTTGCTTTAGGAAGAGAATTTAGCTCTTCCATTCATTATATTCTAATCACCAGCGTTGTTTGCAGCTCCATTCTTGCATAGCCTCAGCTACTAACATACCAGTTTGAGATTCCTCAGGAGCCCCGACTTCCTCAGTCACTTCTGCCTCACCAAAACATTATCATTCTTTGTCTCCACTTCTCAACATTCCCCTCTAGTTAAAGAAAAAGCAAACAAACAAATCATTTTTAATCCAGTGATGATGTTGTTGGTGAAATATTTAATCTATTTTCCCTCTCTATTACCTATTATCATTGCAATAATATTGCATAACAAACTACTCCCTGAGCATGTTGGCTTACAGATTTTTATTTCTTTCAGATATGAGCAGCAACTGAGGTCTTCTGAGTCAGAGTAGCCTAGATTCTGGTCACACTTAGGTACAATTTAACTTAACTTGTTCTTGGTCTTACCTTAAGCACTGGTTCTCAACCTCATGGTCATATCCCCTTTGAGAGTGGAATAACCTTTTCAATGAGGTCACCCAAAACCATAGTAAAACAAAAATATTTGCATCACAATTTGTAACAGTAGCAAACTTACAGTTATGAATCAGCAATGAAAATAATTTTATAATTGGGTGTCACTATGAGATGAGGAATTGTGTTAAAGGGTTGAGAACCACTGGACAAAGGTCTGATGTGGCAAGCACTCTCAAAATAACCACAGAAACAGGAGGTGAGACAAAACAGTGTAAACACATTCAAGATCTTTACTCACAGTAACTCATCAAGTATGTCTTCAGTGAAAGCAGACAGTTTGGTCTCATGCACCAAGCTCCCTGTGGATGGGCAGAGAAGGGCACTTCCTCCACTGAAATGTACTTCAAGGCCACATGGAGCAGGGAGAAAAGACTTGAGAATCTACATGGATTTAAAGAAACATACTTGTCATTTCGTAAAATGTACCAGAGAGAACACAACAGTTTAAAAGAAACTAGCATATATATTGGTACAAAATGCTGATGTCACTCCTGCTGTCATAGTTTTACAGATCCTGAAAGTTCTATCTGGAGTAACTCTATTTTAATCACACAATAATCATATGGGACAAGCAGTTTAAGGTGTGTTTGCATATTAACTTCTTAATTACACAAATCCTAAAAGTTGCTAACTGCTATGATTTCTATGATAGGCTAACATAGGAAGGCACAGAGAGATTTGCCTGTGTGATCCAGGTCACAGGTTTGCTGAGACCTCCAACTCCGTATCCTAAGCCCATAGAGACTGGATATGCACATTGTCCATCACTATGACTTATCACTACAGAAGGTCCATAATCAGATCATTTAGAATTCAGTTTTAGTAAGGTAGCCTACTATCACCACATTTAGAGAAATCAGTAGATATACCAAAGAAATTTTAAAGCAACAAGGACAATAGCGATGATAACAATGATATTATCAACATTTACTAAACACTTCTAAACACCACCCACATGATTAATACCACAGGTTAGTTAGTTGTGACCTCAAGTTAAATTATGTATTTACTGGGTTCAAGATAACTTTACAGGTGGAAAACTAAGTTTTAAAGGGATAAGAAACTTGATGCAAATGTTGTTTGACTATCTGACAAATAAAGTTAAATTATGGCAATATAACTCTAGAATCCAGGGGCATTTATGGTTATCTCAGTGGCTGGCACACAGCAGGAATTTACCTTAGTAAATAAAGGTAAAAGTGCACTAATTGATCAGTTACTGACACTCCATAAAACCTATATTGACTCTGCAAAACCCACTAAGTAAACTCCTTGGCGCTTACTTAAATTTTCATCACCTCCCCTTTCCTTATTTATGATCATTACTTTATTGAGATAGGATCTCATGATTAGCCCAGCCTTGCCTTGAATTCTCTATCTAGTCCAGGTGTCAACTTTCAAGCATTCTGCTTCCACCTCAGAGTGCGGAGATTGGAGGGGTATACCACCACACCTAGTTTATACAGTGCTGAAAATCTAGCCCAGGGCCTCAGGCACAGTAGACAAATGTTCTAGCAATTGGGCTACAACCCCAGCCCCACATGATTTGTTCATTTGCATTTTGCTGCATATATAATCAGATTCCTGATTCAGATGAGAATAAATAAGAACACATAATCTGTTTTATTTTTCCTCTGTGGCTTGGTTTAACAGTATGTATATTAAACAATTGGTGTCATTGGGGAATAGTTCAGGAGTTTCTGTTACTTTCTCTGCAGTCAGTGAACTTTTAGCATTTCCTGAAGGTTGAAGCTCTAGTCCCTTACCACACACAAATGAAAAGGTCTAAAATCCATATTAGGCACCCATCAAATGTTGCTAAGTATTACATGAAATGTAAAACCTCTAGGGAATACCATTAGCAATACTACTGTTTTTTGACATCAACATTACAACAGTCAAAAGAACTGTCATGTCCACAAACAGACAAAAAGTTAGAAAGCACGACCATTTCTTCATAGGGATTGAGATTCATCACATCACAAGGACACAGGATATGATGGTTTATGGTAAACTTCACTGATAAGTACCAAAGTCATGATATAAGGAATCTATTCTAGTAAGAAACGTTTAAAAGATTTAAATCTTTCAAATCTAAAATTTAAAAATTTTTTAAAAGATTCAAAAAATATTTGAAAGACTTAAAGGGTTTAAAATCTCCTTCCAAACAAAAGGTATGATTTGTAGTAAGAAAAACTGCTGTCAGTTCAACTACAGGAAGAGAGCTGATAAAATTCCAGTCATAGGAATGACAACATAAAGAAGGCCAGTCTCACAAGGTAACAAAAATTTAAAGTAAAATAACAAAAGAGAAGAGTGTGTAGAAATAGTAGCCCTGAAATCTGTTGTGCCTTCAACATACATGAAGAAAATCTGTGTTTTCCAGGAAAAACAGAGAGGAACAGGAAATAGTATCAATGCATACATTAGAACCTAAACTTCAAAGTGGCAATTCACTAATTTACATTTTAGGGGATGAATTGTCATTACTAAATGCCACTTTACTTCATATGTGATGATGTCTGTTCCTGCTACAACATGACATTTTAGAAATAACACACGCCACAACATTCTGCACTGCTCAGATGGAACCATGCCTGCTGTCCACTCCACTAATTTCTTGATACCTCATTACTGAAATTAAGCACTATTTAAAAGAATATGTTCTCGGTCTTTTTCTCCTTTTTCCCAGAAAGACTGCAAAAAGTGAGATCTGTTCTGTAGAGCATTTATTGATCTTCCAATTGTCTTTCTTGAAAACTTACCTGTAAGCTTTGGAGAGGATGTTTGCTGGCACTCAGGACTCATCCCCAGACATGTGTCCCTTCCCCCTGTGCCATGTTCTTTCTATTTGGGTAATGGCTATCCTCACAATAAGAATCTCCTTACAATTATCTCTAATTTCCTTAACTGTATTAATTTGCAGTTGCTGGAGCTTATATATCTCAGGTATGCAAAAACCCATGAGATATTTCCATCAGCCTGACAGCTGACTATTAAAGAACTTCTCTCAGGGAACAGTGGTTATGCAGCAACCAGGAAAACAGACTAGAGGTAGTCTTGTGCATTCATTCATAATGTGTGGCAGTAGTTTGGCTCAATTTAATATGGTTTATAAAGAGGTTCACTCAGATCTTGTAACTGACAGTTATTTTTTTCTACATGGCCGTATGGTAGGGAATGGAAAAGTGTAGGGATGACTGGAGATGGTCCTTTCCATCAAAGGCTTACAGTAGAACGTAAAGACCAGAGCATAATTCTGTCTTGCAGAATGATGAGTACTGTAGGAAAAGCAGAGATTGAAGATCATGTGACTCAAAGGGACAGGGGATTATTTCTCACTGGCCAAGGGCCAATCATGTTTCCTGACAAGTGAAATATTTGACCTTTCCTCTTACTTTTGGGCTCAGAGCATGCAGCAGTAATCCTGTACATCAAACATTAAGGACCAGAGAACTGGATAGTGGCTTTTTCCATAATCAAACCTCAATTTCTTCTTTGGAGCAATCATTCTCACTTTGTAGCCCATGATCCTAAGGATCTCAAAAAATTTAATCACTCACAGGAAATGATTTATTTGATGATGTTGAGTTAAAGTTGTACTTTTTGGTTGTTTTACTTTTGTTTACTTGTTTATAACCATTTATTTATTTGTTTATAACCATTTCATTTGTATAACTACAGAAAATAATTTTTAAAAGCAAACAGTGAATAAATACTAGTTATTAAAGCCCACTTCACTCTGACATTCTGCTGCCTCCATTCCATTTTAAATGTGGTTTCTTCAGGACTCCAACAATACTCTAGTGAATGGAGAATGTTACATAACTGGGACCACAAAAGGAAGTGTCAACTTCTAGCTACACAATCCAAAATTAGAAAAGGGGAGAATGTCCCATTAGAAATATTAGATGCTATGAGGACCTCAAGTTGGTCATCCAGCTAGTGGGGTTCCATTTTGTTGTTGTTGTTGTTATCTTTTGTGTATATTCAATTGTATGTTGTCTTGGGGTTTCTATTGATGTTAAGACACACCATGGCCATAGCAGTTATTATAAAGGAAAACATTTAATTGAGGTTTACTTACAGTTCAGAGATTAAGTTCATTGTCCTTGTGACGGAAAGCATGGCAGCACTAAGGTAGACATGAAGCTAGAGAGGAGCAGAGAGTTCTACATCCAGATCTTCAGGGACTAAGATGAGAGACAGATATTGGGCCTGGCTTGTGCATTTGAAACCCCAGAGCCCACCCCAGTGACACACTTCCTCCAACAAGGCCATACCTCCAAGCGCCACTCCTTAAGCATTCAGATATATGTGCCTATGGGGGCCATTCTTTTTTTTTTTTTTTAATGTTTTTACTTCAAGTTACATTTCCATCACAGTCCTCTCCCTCCACTCCTCCTGGTCCCACCCTCTCCCTCTTCTCCCACCTATCCGACTCCTGTGGTGTAGGGCGTCCCTACATATCAGCCCCCTTCAGTTCAGCAGTCATATGAGGGCTAAGAGCTTCCTCTTGCACTGGGGGCCTACATGGCAGTTCCATTAGGGCAAAGTGTTCCATTAACAAGTAACAAAGTCTATGTTCCTATTCCTTTCAGACTGTTTGTTGTAGGAGAGTTATCCTGTACTATATGGCTAAAATCCAGTTATAAGTGAATAGATGTCATGTGCATATTTCTGGATCTGGGTTAGCTCATTCAGGATGAGCTTCTCTAGTTCCGTCCATTTGGCAGTAAATTGCATGGTTTCCTTGTTTCTGATAGCTGAGCAGTATTCCATCGTGTAAATGTACCACAGTTTTTTTTATCCATTCGTTGGTTGAGGGACATCTGGGTTGTTTCCAATTTCTAGCTATTACAAATAAAGCTGCTCTCCAAAGTGCTGAAGCATGTGAGGAGCAGGGACAGTTTTCCTGCTCTTGTGACCCCATCTGGGCTAGATCTCCTGTAGAACAATGGTGGTGAGGGCAAAAGTGAGGGGAGGGCATCTCTCCCTAGCCTACACCACCACATAGCAGACCAAAGGCAGGGCTGACTCTCCCACACTCACTTCCTCAGGGCTGGCCCGCTCACAACCCCTGTATCCAGGACCAGCTGTAGTGTGCTATCTTGACAGGGTTTAGGGCCCATTCTCCCAAGTACTGCAGCATGTGAGGGGCAGGGACAGCTTTCCCAGCACCTTTCCATAGTAGAACTAGCTATGCAAGTGGTGGTTGCAGGTCCAGAACCAGGGCTTTGAGTTGGCCCACCCCAAAATCTACCCCATGGATGAACTGCTGGAGTGCAAGAAGAGGTCAGTTCCACAAACCTGGACTTCAGGGTCCCCAAGACACAGGACAGTTACAGCCTATCTGAGAGGAATTCCAGTACTGATGGAGTAGCAGAAACCAGGGGCCTTGTACCAGGCCAAGGAGTCATTAACATGAACATTTACAAGCAGAATGTGTGGACAAAGGGGAATATTGTGGGACATACTGAAATACATTGCAGATTCCACAATGAGCTGTTATTTTTTTCTGCTGGGACAGATTTCTAGGGTGGAGGGTAGGTCTGGGGGGAGGTGAGAAATGGGAGGGAATAGGGTGCATGATGTGAAATTCACAAGATAAATTTTTTCAATAAAAAAACAAATAAAACTGCTATGAACATAGGTGAGGAGCTTATTCAAACCACTACACTCATCTATGTTGTAAAGTACCTGCATGTTTTTGTGTTACGATTTTTATATACTAGAAGTAATTAACTTAATAATAGCCCTTATTCTATATGCCAAGTTTATCCCTCCTGATTACTTATTTTAAAATTGTCCTACAACTATTGCTTAACAGAGAGTGAATAGTGTGACTTTAAATTGACTGCCACATACTTGGAGAGGAAATTTGTTTCAACTGTAATAAAATACTTTAAATTAATAATGTATATTTGTACATTGTTGTGATATATTATCTGAAGGCCAGTTATCAATGACGTTTTTAGGCAAAGACACTCCCAAAATTTATGAGAGCAAGCCGTCCAAATTCAAATGCTCAGAATGTTGTCCCTGCCTTAGCCCTCCTCCTGCCTTCTGCTCTTGTTGTGAAAGTAGGAAGAACATAGGGGCTTTTTCAATCATACAAAATTCTTGTAACAGTAAGGAACAAATATAGGCAGCAATTTATTTCAGAAGAGACAAATTAATCAATTTCTTGGTCTGTGTTGCATAGAAAACCCATTTCCTATGAAAAAGTAACCCAGAGGGAACTGAAAGGTATATTAAAAGTTAATTTTTCAACTGCTAACATGAAATTTTCTTGCTCATAAAAAATTCCTATGACTACAAGGCACAAAGTTGTTTCTGGATCTTTAAATAAATTCTAGGAGCAGTAATGATCTTTAGCTCCATGTGCCATTTGGCTATGAGCTGCTCATTGAGCTTCAAAATTATGATGGTTTTTCAATCCCGATTTTTATTTCTTAAATTTATGTATTAAAAACAACCAGGTTCATGTTATGAACCACATCACGCAGGAACCATCTGTTCACTTTTACACAGGACATTTAAGTTTTATTAAGTTTGTCACTTGCTACACAGTGACTTTTCAAATAACTCAAAGAGAGCTCCCATGATGGAAAGCCACTGTGGTAGTAGGCAAAACCATGCTGAATACCTTGCTGGTGGTTGTTTAAATTATTTCCTTCTTCAAAGGTTATAGTATAATTATATTATTTCCCCTTTTCCTTCAGTCTCTCCTATGTACTCATCCTCGCTCTTTCACATGTTTTAATGAGCACAGGGGAAGATTAAGAGCATAAAAAAGTGAAGCAGGGGCTTCCACACATGGCTAAAACATCTCCTAAGTGGGGAGGAAGAGGTCAATTGTTCAGATTTTTTTTGTAGTCTAGGTGCTACTAATTTGTAGAAACCTAAGTTGTTTGCTCATTAATTTATGGATGCAAACAGGTAAAGATTGTGGACACACTCCCCCTCTGCCCTCATCCACCCCTTCAGAGGCTCACCAGAAAGCTTTCAGTTGGCTTGGTATGATGACACCTGGCAGAACTAAAGTTCATGTCCGTATTGTCCAGTTCCCATTGGAGATTGCTAGCCTGGGTTAGATGAATGACCAAATTAAAAAATGAATTAATTTTGGGGGGGGGGTTTCGAGACAGGGTATCTCCATATGTCCGTAGCTGTCCTCAAATTCAGAGATCTGCTTGCTTTCTGCCTACTCAGTGCTGGGATTAAAGGCATGTGCCACCATGTCCAGCAACAGTAATGCTTTAAGCCCAAATAATACACTATGCCGGAATTTCTGACCTGGAACTCAGCCTCTGCAGAATGGTTCTGCTTTTTGTTTCTTTAGCCCTCCTTCCTACTCTACCCTGTCCCCAACCACCTCTTTCTTTTCTTTTTTATCATATGGAAAGGAATTTTCTCCAGGATTCAAGTAAATTGCAGTGAAGTTTTTCGTGTAGAAAAAATATGAAGGGTAGGGGTAGTCATTAAAGTAAAAACAATATAAGGTTTTCTTCTTTGTTGTATTTTTTAAAATTTGGGGAATTAATCCTTTGTAGTTGTTGGTACTATACTAGACATAGAGCTGGACAATTTCACTTCAATAGATTAAAAAGAGAGCAACGACAATAGCAAAAACTAACTTATACTAAATATACACATATATACTCATGTAAGGTAGGAGTAAATGTTACGTATTTTTTAAAACTACTTATATTTTTCCTATAATTTATGTAGACAAGGCAAGGGAAGGTACAAAACCACAGAAATTATCAAATTCAGAGAATTAAGAATGATATTATCATTGTTATTACTATTACAGAAGCTCTCAGCCTTAAATTTCACTGTTTTCTACCCATACTGTATTTTATTCTCATTCTATTCTTTCAAATTTCAGTCTAAGAACCATTCCCAGATAACTTATTATAAATAGTTTTTCATTTTACTATTCATTTAATCTAGCACACAATTCTTCAGTCTTTTTTATGATGTTTTTTAACTTAAAAAACTTTCTTTTATGTTATAGATTACAATACAATTAGATCAATTCCCCTTTTCTCGTTCCAGACCTTTTCATAGACACCAGCCTCTTGCTCTGTTTCAAATGTATGGCCTTTTAAAAAAATCGATTGTTGTTCTATACATATATGTATATAAATACATATTACTAAATGCATAAATATATCCTTTTCAGTCTGTATAATGTGTGTTACTTGTAGGTACATTATTCAGCACCAAATGGTGTTTATATTCTTTTAAGGTTACATATTGGCCAGTGAGGTGGCTCAGAAGGTAAAGGAGTTGATGCCATGCCCTGATGTTCCAAGTCTGATATCTCGGACTCTCTTGGTGCTTAAGGAGAGAGTTAACTCTGATAAATTGACTTGACCTCTATACATATGTGTGGAATGTGTGCACACACACACACACACACACACACACACACACACTCAAAATCAAATATTAGAAAAAGAATCTATAGACTAATTACTTTTACAGTGCATTTGAAATTCCCTAATATATAATATAAAGGTGATGTACTATATGTATATAAAATATGTCTAATATAGTATATATAAATATATATTTATAAATATATATAACTATGTATTTATAATATATATGTATATATTTATAAAAAATATATAAAATTTTAACCTGTGCATTGTTGCACGAGGACATGATGCAGTTTATGTCCCCACTGGTGATGTTAAACTATGCTACCTGGTTGAGCTGGTGTTGCCAGATGTCTCCATGAGGGAGGGATGATCTCTATGGATATACTTTGTAATTAATTAATAAGTACTCTGTTGAAAGACACTATGAACCCATGTCAATATGGTATTTTCCCATCAAAATTTCTTCCCCATTTTAGCATAGTTACATAGTAAGTCATTTCCAACAGTTCTCAAGGGCTTTCTTATCTACTACCAGCCACCCTGACACTTGTTATCATTTGTATGATAACCATTGTAGGTGGGTGAGTGATAACTTGAAGTTTTGATCTATGATTCCTTGAGGATGCGTGGTGCTTGGGAGTTGATAATAGCTCACATGTTGACCATTTTTTTTTTTGTCCTCTAAGGTATGTTTAGAAATTTTGTCTATTTTTAAATAAAGTCACTCTTTTTCTTAGTATTAAATTGAATTCCTTGTATACTTTGAGGTCTGTTGTCCACTTCCAGGCTTATAGCTCATGAATCCTCATGCTTATTGATTGTTTCCCTTACCTTGCAGAAACTTTTCCGGTGTTTGTACTCTTGTTTACACAGTTGTGCTTTTGGCGCCTGTGAATTCACACCCAGAAAGCAATGTTCTTATATCCACACAGGGCCTCCAGCTGACTTCTCTGTGTAGTTTTATGTCTTATATTTATCCCACAAATTTACCTTGAGTTATTCTTGTATTTGTTATGAGTTAGGATGTAACCTCACTTTTCTGCTTATATATATTCAGTTATCCCAACATGAATTACTAAAGAAGATGTCAGTTCTGCATTGTGTGTTTTTGGCACTTCTGTCAAATATTATCTGCTGTAAATGGTAAATATTCCCTTTTTAATGATAGAATTCTTTTTATGTTTGGATGTTTTTATCATTATAACTGTGCTATATATTTTGAAAGCAAGTAATATGGTACCTCCATTCTTGCTCTTTTGCAAAAGGTTCTTAATCTAGTCAAGGTCTTTTGGTGATTTCACAGAAATTCAGAATTGTTTTTCCTAGTTCTCTAAGAATGCCATTGGTATTCACAGACTTTCCCTGAATCTGCAGAGCACAGTGTAGGAGGGCCATTGTACCAGCATCTTTCCTCCAGTCCATAAAGATGGGCTATCTTATTTATGTAGATCATCTTCAGTTGCTTTTCGATTCTTTTATATATAGTTGAAACCTCACATTGTCTGTGTTAAACATACCTTGAAATAGTTTTCATCTCTTTTAAGTGAAATTTTCCTTTTCATCTCCTTTTTGAGGTTGCATATTAGAGCATAAAAAAAGCATTGACTTTTGCATACTAGTGTTGTGTCCTAAAAAATTAATGAATTCATTCTCTATTCTTAATTGGTTTTGTGTGTGTGTGTGTGTGTGTGTGTGTGTGTGTGTGTGTGTACTCTGTTACACTTTCATTTGCTATATAATTTTAAGATCATGAACTCTGCTGAATAAGTACTATTTCATTTATTTCACGTATGTAAAATCGTATATATATATATATATATATGTTGTTTTTCAGCTTTTTTCTTATTGATGTGTAGGATTTGTAGTCATTTGATAATTAGATATTATGAATATTTCCTATTGTTAGCTTTCCTTATCCACTTATTAAATGACATATTTGAACAAACAAAAATAATTTTAACACACTTGTCTTTATAATTTTTATGTTTTATATTTCATGTACCATTAAGTATTTTTCTCTTTTGTTGCTACTATTTTATTTTTATACTTTTTTGTTTTATGTTTACTTATTACTTCAAGCTACGTCTCCATCACACTCCCCTGTTTCTACCCCTCCTCATCCCATCCTCCCACCCTCTTCCATTTCTCCTTCCTATACGACTCCTCCTGAGTGGGGTGCCCCTACATATCAGCACTCTCCCCTCAGTTCAGCAGTCATACAAGGAATAAGAGCTTCCTTAGGCACTAGGGGCCTATATGATGACTCTATTAGGGCAAAGTGTCACAGTAATAGTTAACAAGGTCTAGGTTCCTGTTACTTTTGGTGTGTTCGTTGTAAGATAGTTATACTGTACTATATGGCTAAAATCCAATTATAGGTGAATGGATGTAATGTGCATCTTTCCCAGTCTGGGTTAGCTCACTAAGGATGAGCTTTTCTAGTTCCATCCACATAGCTGCAATTAATGATTCCATTGTTTCTGATGGCTGGGTAGTATTACATTGTGTAAATGTACCAGAGGGTTTTTATTTTAATCCATTCTTTGGTTGGGGACATCTGGGTTGTTTCCAGTTTCTAGCTATTACAAATAAGGCTGCCTTGTCGTTTGGTGAGGAATCATTTGGATGTATACCCAGAAGTAGCTCTCTTGATGGTAGAGCTATCCCAAGCTTTCTAAGATATAAGCAGACTGATTTCCATAGTGGTTGTAGAAGTCTGCACTACCACCAGTAATGGAGAAGCAGAAGCAGTCCCCTTTTTTCCACAACCTTGCCAGCATGTACTGTCATTTGAGTTTTATATCTTAACCATTCTGATAGGTGTGAGATGGAAACTCAGAGTCATCTTCAGTTGCATTTCTCTGATTATTAAGGATGTTGAGCATTTCTTCAAGTGTCACTGTGGTTGTGTGTTTCTTTTGGTTTAGCTGCTGTGGAGTTTTTTGTTTCCTCTGTTTTCTTGGGTGTAGTTGTCTTCTCTGGTTTAGAATTTTCCTTCTAGGTTCTTTGTAGAGCTATTTTTATGGATTAATACTGTTTAAATTTGGTTTGTCATGGAATATCTTGTTTTCTCCATCTATGTTGATAGAGAGTTTTGCTGGGTATTGTAGTCTGGCCAGCCACCTATGTTCTCTTAAGGCTTGTAGGATGTCTATCCAGGCCCTTCTGGCTTTTAAAGTTTCTGAGAAGAAGTCAGGTGTAATTCTGATGGGTCTGCCATTATATGTTACTAGACCTTTTTCTCTTACAGCTTTTAATATTCGTTCTTTTCTGTATATTTGGAGTTTCAATTATTATGTGGTGGTGAGAGGAATTTCTTTTCTGATCTAATCTGTTTGGTGTTCTGCTTGCCTCTAGGAATGTTATCAGCATCTCTTTCTTTAGGTTTGGGAAGCTTTCTTCTGTGATTTTGTTGAAGATGTTTCCTGGACTTTGGAGTCAGAAGTCTTCTCTTTTATCTATGCCCATACTTCTTAGGTTTCACCTTTTCATTGAGTCCTTGATTTCTTGAATGTTGTGGGTGAAAACTTTTTTAGATTTCTCATTTTCTTTGGTTGTTGTACTGATTTCCTCAGTTGAGTGTTCCACACATGGATTTCTGTCTTCCATTTCTTGTATCCTATTTTTGATACTCATGTCTGTAATTCGTGTTCTCTTCCTTTGGTTTTCCACCTCCAAAATTGTGTCTGCTTATGTTTTCCTTATTGCTCCATTTCCAATTTCAAATCTTGAACAATTTTATACATTTTATACCTTTCCTGCTCCAATTTCATTGTCTTTGTCTCCTAATTTTTCATATCTTTCATAGTTTTGTCTCTTTTTTTTATTCATATTTGGCTGAGTTGTCTTGGAGGTTGTTAATGGAATTCTCCATTGCTTTCATTAAAAATTGAGGATTCTTTAAATTCTTTCTGGGGTTTAATTTCTTCTTGTAAGGACTCTGTCATTTTCCCAACTATAGATTTGTCATCATTTTCATGTGTTTCAGCTGTGGTGGGATGATCAGGGCTTGCTGTATTAGTATTTTGTTGGCGTCATATTTCCCTGATTTTTGTCAGATTTGTTCTTTCACTGACTTTTAGTCATCTAGTTGTACTTAGCTGATTTTTCCTAGTGTCTTCTGGACCTGGTGCCAAGGATTGAGCTTTGTTGTAGGAGCTGTATAATCTTTGTGGTCTGTAGTTCAACATAGGCTAGGTGAAGTCTTGTGTTGGGTGCTGGATCTCATTGGACCCCTGAAGTTCCCCCCCTTCCAGTTGTGTCCCAACTGGGAACTCAGGTTGGTTTTGGGTGGGATGTGTTATTCCAGCCTTCAGTGTCTTGAATTCTAATCAGTTTTCCTAGTGATGTCAGTGAGGCTCAGAGGACCATGGATTGTAAGCTAGAGCTGCACATCCCCTGCTGTTCATGTGTCTGGTCCAAGGGTCAGATCTTGTGGTTGTGGTCCCCCTAGGCAGTTCTTCCTAGGTGGTCTCCAGACACCTCTGTGCCTCTCGGCCCTAAGTGCTATGCCCTTGTAGTCTGAGTCACTCAGGCAGTGCACACAGGCCAAGAAGTCGCTGCTCCAGGGCTGGACATGTAGATGCTGATGATCTGATATCCTGCTGAGGAGGAGCCAGGTGCACTGGCTAGGGGATCCGATATGAACACCATGACCCGTCCTCAGTGCTTGGACTCAGTGGAGTTCTGCAGCTTTTTAACTTGAGCACCCACCTTGAAGCCCACTCTGATCTTAACATTCCTGTGGCTCAGCTGGTTCTCTTTTGGGTGCTGGAGCTACCGTGTGCAAACTGGGCGTTCAGGAAGCTGGGAGGAAATTCTATCTCGTGATCAGAGCTGTCTGCCAAGGCCCTGCAGTGATCAGACCTGTGGGACACTGTATGGGCTCAAGATGCACAGCCCGCTGCAGGAAGTGTATCCTGCTGCTTTGGCTAGCAGAAATGTTCTTCTGAGTGATTGTAAGTCCAGTAGAGGGACCTATATGTCCAATACCTTTCTGTGTAAGCCCAAATATGCTTGCGCCTCCCAGACTGTCGCTCTGCTGGAGATATACTATGGTGGTCCCGTTGTTTTCCTGTAGCTAGAATGTCCTGTGGGTCACTGCCATAATGGTTCTGCTAAGAATGTACCTGTTCTCATGGTCCTCTTTTGTTGTTGGAATGCCTGCATGGAAGCTGGGTTCTCAGGAGGCTGGTGAGTACCCGTCTGGGGTTCAGAGTTGCTTGTGGGTATTTGAGTGGCCTGTACTCACGGGCTCCTCTAGTTGTGAAGATCTACTTCTATGGCTTCCATGGCTACTGAGGCTTCCATGGCTGCCTGGTCTGTTTTTCTGAGTGTCTGAGAATATTGCTTAGAGACATTTATTAGTTCCTGGGTTTGCAGGGTGAAATCCAGTGAGTTTGCGCCTCTCAGATTGATGCTCAGCATGTTATATTTCTGTAGTGTTCTGTTTTATCCATGTGCAAAATGTGTCTGTGCCAGTTGCCACCATCTTGAAATTCCCTCCCATTAAGTATTTTTCTATTCCTTAAGTGACAAAGATATTTCCTTTTATTATGGTCTACTATTTACATTTACATTACATAAATATTTAGACTTATTCTGGATAGTGTGAAGCAGGAATCAGGGGTTTTCTTTTGCTTTTATTTTATTGTTCATTTAAGAACAGCTTCAAAATTTATTTTCCAACTGATATGCAATTTCAAATATACAATTTTGTATTGTATGCCTTTATAGATTTTCTATTTATTTGTTTATTAATCTGTTCCTAAACCAATACCTTGTCTTAATTAAATCTCATTTATAAGATTTATTATAGGACCAAGCTCCCTTTTTACTTTTTATATAATATCTTTCTAATTTTGACATTTTTCCTTAAATTAATTTTTAAAACAGTCTTTCAAATTTCCTTATGCTTCCTGTTGTGATCTCCTTGGCTTTTCTTTGTGCATATAGATGATTTTAATGAGATTTGCTATGCTGTACATTAACACTGATAACAACATGCTATTTCTCTTTTACATCATCTTTAATGTCTTTCAAGTAGTAATAAGGTTTTATGCTTTTCTCCATAAAATCATGAGCTTCTTTGTTTGTACTTAATCTTGGGATTCTTTAATATCTGCTACCAATGACAGACATCTACTTCAAATACACTTACTCTTGCTACTTCTATATAGAAATGCAATTTATTTTTATATGGATCTTATATACCTGCTGGTTTCTCATTAATTCTGATCATTTGCCTGCAGATTCACTGAAGCTTCTATGTAGGCAACCATAATAATGTCTGCAAATAATGATATTTTGTTTCTTTCACACCAGAGTATGTACTTTTAATTATATCTTTTGAAAAACTGTACATGCAAAGAAACCTTTCTCATTATAGAATGGAAACTGTGAAAGCAGAGTTCTTTGTCCTGTGTTTGCTATTGAGAGGAATGATTCTTATGTTGCACAATATTATGATTTGACTTTGAGATCTGTAGACATATTTCATTAGAAAAATAAATTTTCTCTTAATAATTTCCTAAAGATTTTAAAGTCATGACAATGCTAAATTCTGTTGAATGATTTTTAAGCAGCTATTGAGATGGTAATTTGAATTTTCACCTTTAATCTGCTTATATGATGGATTCTATTATTTTTTAAAATCTAAAGGCAATTCTGTGTTCTCAAGATAAAAAACAACATAAAGGTTATACATTCTGACTTTTAAATGTATCCCTAGCTTCAGTTGTAAATATTTTGTTTGGGGATTTTGTGTTAATACTCATGAGGTATATTGGCCTATAACTTTTTTTCTATAGTGCTATTCTTATGTATTTAGGTATCAATGTAAAATTAGTCTTGAAATAGTTAACGAGTTTTCACTCTTTCTATTTTTAGTGATCAAGACACCTTCATATTCCTCTTAGTTTGGTTACACTTTAGGTAGCTTTATCTGTCAGTTCATGACCCTCACTCCCAAACACCTTAACGGAATTAAAACTTGCCACTGTAAATCCATTTTTTTTTTTTTACTTTGGACATACAAATCCTTTACAGTTACTTGGAAATTATTTTTTAAAGTACTCAGAAGCCATTTTTTTTCCAATCAAACCAGTAGAAGCAAATACTGCTATTTTCTCAAACATCCATCATCAACATTTCTGTCTCATACAAATTCCCAAGTACCACATGTTCATGTCAACATTGCAAACTTTTAAAATAATTATCTTAGTTTGGGTGATGTAAAATGTATTAATCCTCATTAATATGGCCAGACGTAAGAAATTTCTTAGTTCATCTATTTTTCATGGTCTTTTCGATCATATTTTCACCTTCATGAGTTTCCTATTCCCTATTCCCACTGTTTCTATTTGCTTTCTAAGTCTCTGATACATAGCTAATAACCTGCCTTTTCCATTCATCCTTACCAGCCATGGACTGACTGACTCTCTCTCTCTCTCTCTCCCTCCCCCCCTCCCCGTTCAGAACCTGGATTCTTGAATTGAGTCCTATAATAACTTCCTTTTGTATTTTCCTTTAAGTATTTGAACATCATTTCTAAAAGGCAGAGGGAGAATAATGATGATTATTACAAACAAAAATATTATTATTTTAGTTTAGTTTAGTTTATTGAAAATATTTTTATTTGAAAATGTCATACATGTATACATCATATTTTGATCATAGCCTACCTGATCCTTCTCCAACAGGAGGTTCCCCTTACCCACATTTCCCTCCCAAATTCATGTCCTCTTCCTATTCTAAGTTTAGCTCTGTACCTCATTTTTTATTGGCTTATTTGGTGTCTTGGTGTTTAATTTATTAAGTTCTTTATATATTTTGGATATTAGACCTCTGTCAGGTGTGGGGTTAGTGAAGATGTTTTTGAATCTGAAGGTTGCCATTTTGTTCTAATAACAGTGTCCTTTGCCTTACAGAAACTTTCCAGTTTCATATAATACCCAACATCAAACTAAATGGAGAGAAACTTAAAGTATTTCCCCTAAAATCAGGGATAAGGCAAGGATGCCCATTCTCCCCATATCTCTTAAAAATAGTACTTGAAGTCCTAGCTAGAGCAATGAGACCACCGAGAGAGATCAAGGGGATACAAATTGGAAAGGAAGAAGTCAGAGTATCCCTATTTGCAAATGATATGATTATATACATAAGTGACTCCCACAGTTCTACCAGAAAACTCCTACAACTGATAAACACCTCCAGCAAGTTGGCTGGATACAAAATTAATTCAAAAAAATCAGTAGCCCTTCTTTACACAAAAGATAAATGGGCCTAGAAAGAAATTAGGGAAACAACACTTTTCAAAATAGCCACAAATAACATAAGATACCTGGGGGTAACTGTAACCAAGCAAGTGGAAGACCTGTATGACAAGAACTTCAAGTCCTTGAAGAAAGAAATTGAAGAGGATATCAGAAGATGGAAAGATCTCTTGTTATCTTTTAAAAATAACTCTCTAAGTCCAATTTGTGCTTCCCTAATATATATGTATGGGACCATCGATGGGATAATGAAGACCCTACAGGTGGTCACATCAGTTGGGGGAAAAATAACTCTTCCTCCACTGGCAACCAATAGCTTCTCAGGTAGGGGTGAGACTGCATGAGTCCCTCCCTAATCCATGCTAGAATTGGTTGAGCACAGCATTCCTTTCCTCTGGCTCTTTGATTGTCTCTGATTCTTCTGAGATGTTCCCTGAAACTTGGATCACAGTCATTGATAACAAATATCTCATTTAGGATTGAACACTTCCTCAATTTTTATTATAAGCACTTTTACTCTAAATGTGAGTCTCTTCACTGACCGCTGTCCAATTCCAAAAGAAGACTCTACAACCAAAATTGAAAGCAGCACAAATCTATGGGCAGAAACAAATATTTAGAAACCAGTTCGATGACATGATCATTTAGAAAAACAGTAGCAGCCTGGGCCAATGATCTCCCCAGTCATAAGCTTTTGATCTAGTTTACTGTTCCCAACATCAATTCCTTCCTTTAGAGCAAGCTGTTAATCCAATCAGAAAGCAACTGGTTACCTGCATAGCAGTCATGCCACCATTGTACCAGTGAGCATTTATTTTCCAACTAGTGGATATTATAACATGCAGGGTCCAACTCTAGGTAAAATAATTTGATATCTTTTCTTTGTCTTTGTTGAACTGTTTCAGTTCCTCAACTTTGTCTTCAGAGACAGATATTCTGGCTTCTTGATCCAGTCAAGTACTGAGATTTTCCACAGAGCTTTTTATTTGACTATGTTTATTTTTTTTTATTTTCAACATTTCATATTTTCTTCAGCAATTCTATCTCTTTGTTAAGTTCCTCTTTAAGCCTTTCATCTTTCATTATTAGCCGGGCAGTGGTGGCGCACGCCTTTAATCCCAGCACTTGGGAGGCAGAGGCAGGCGGATCTTTGTGAGTTCGAGGCCAGCCTGGTCTACAAAGTGAGTCCAGGACAGCCAAGGATACACAGAGAAACCCTGTCTCGAAAAACCAAAAAAAAAATATTATTATTATTATTTTTATTATTATTTGCTTTCTGCTGTTTATGTCTTTGAACAAACACACTTATACTCACTCATCCTTTTGAGTTCTCTGGGATTTGATCTAACAAACTGTCACTAGATGCCTTTATTGTAGGATTAGCAGTTTTTGGAGAGTTATTGTTTCTTGGTTTCTTTTGTTTCTAGTTTTGATGAAGTGGAATTTATACATCTGGTAATTATGTTGCTTGAGATTTTATTGCTGCTGTTTATTTGTTTGTTTACAAAATATATTTTTCAGTTGAAATATTTGAAATGTTCAAATGGGACATGGATGTATGATTTGACTGTGTATTTCAGAAAATAATCCCTCAGTCCAGGATCTCAGGGTGACTACAAGGTCTTTATTATTTCCCAGGTAGAATATTAACTGGGAGTGCAATGACAACTCCTTGATATTATCATTATGAAAATCTCTTACTGACCAGTTAATAAGAGTCATCTTTTTCACTTCAATAACTGTTTGGGAATAAACAACACAAGAACATATGGACTATGGGGTTGGAGGGCAGTAGGGTGGGTAAGGATCAGGATTAAATACTAGCTCAACTTTGTAAAGAAAAAATTGAAGTGGATAAATTATGTGAGAGGAAAAAGTCAGGATAATATTACAGTCTATAGATTTTAGAGAGTACAAAGTAAATACTTGACTACAATCACAAATTAAAAGGAGGGAATAGGCATGTTGTAAAGAAGAAAATACATAGGAATAACAGGTGCATATGTGGTATGTGGGTGCGAAGAAGTAGAGTGAAGAATGCCCTACTCTAACCTGAGTGCAGAAAAAAAGTCTTGCAACCCAAATGATCAATATACAAACAAAAGTAAAGGTGTCATGAGCACCTCTGCCAGAGTAGAAGTTAAGCCAGAAAATAAGAGATGAAAAGCATACTTCAGGAATGAGTTGTTGTTGCACCTCATTGAGTTGGAAAGTTCTCAGATCCCTTTGGCTCTAGAAGGCTCCACTTGGTCCTGGGCATTGGGGTTACAGTTGGTACAGTTGCCTTTGTTCTCTGTATCCTTCGTGTTCTTCAGTACTGGCATGTGGTGGTGGGGAGGGGCTGTGGAAGTCAATCCCTGGCAGTTCCCTTTGACCCCTGCACTTCTCCATGATCTTTTCTCATATATATGTGTGGAGTGGCACTTCTATTATCTAAACTTATTACTTCAAGACAGAATCTTATACTGTAGTACAGACTGGCCTAGAACTCACAGCAATCTTCCTGCTTTAGCCTCAGAATACTTACAAGCATGAGCCACTGTGCTTGCTCAGCTACCAAGTATTGTATACGTGGTTTGAATATTAATTCTCTTCCTTTTTGACTCATTTTTCTTCCTCCAGAAGGAAGAAATGGCTTTTTATTTTACTAAAAAGGAAGCCTTTGTCTTTTATTTAAAGTTTTCTGAAATTTCAAGATGATATATCTTAGTTGGAATTTTATTGTTTGGTTTGTTTTTATTAATGACTCTGGACAAAGTGCTCTTTCAAGGGAGAAACTCCAGTCCTACAATTCTAAACAATATTCTGACTTATTAATTTACAATTCTTTCTACTTTCTATTTCTTTCTTTTTCAGAATATTTTCTTTTTCATTTGGTGACTGAAACTCCAACAATAATTTTATAACATTATGCTGTTTCTCTCATTCCCTTCAGCTGCTGCTCCTACTGTAGCAATCTCTAGTTTCTTGTCACTTAACTGAACTATCTTATCTAAACAATCTATTAATTTATTTCTAATATATTTTGTTTATGCAATGTTATAACAATGGCCTCAAGCTCACCATGTAATGTCTGAGGTTAGTTAGCTTTGAACATTTGCTCTTCCTGTCTCCACATTCCTTCTATGATTATGGCACACTAGTTAGACTGGTGCCTCTTCTATGCCAGTGATCTCCATAGGGGCTCTGTTTTGTTGCCTGCATTTGTATCAAAGAATGAGCGCACTCACTGGGTTTTCAATGCACACTCCATGTGCAAGGTGTTTGACCAGAGATTTAATTGAAGGCGGGGAGGTAGAGGCTGTGTTATTCTGTAGAGGAACCCAAATGGTCAGAATCTATAAGCCATTATCTCTGGTGGAATATATAATTGTAAGCTAATATCTGTAATATCTGCTTGGATAGAGGACAGACCTGCTTATAGATGAAAGGGACCAGAGTGTTGCCTTGTCATTTTATGTAAGACATATTGTTATTTGGCAGATACATAGTTTACAGCACACATATAAAGAAATTTAGGGCTATCTTACAAATAAGTTGACAAAGTCTCTCACTTGGTATCTCACACGTACTTACCAGATTCTGTAGCAACATGTTTTCTTTTGCCTACTTTCGCCACTGTCCTCGAATTTTGAGTTGTGACCATCCAAATCATTGCATTAGACCTTGTGATCAGGCTGTCAAATATAGTTCTCTACTTCCCAAATCAGAAACAGGCTGCTTTCTGAAAAGTCCAGAGGATGGCAACATGGGCTCCTGGTGTCAGCCTGGTGCTTCTCTCAGAAATCTTAGTGTGGTAACTAAGGTGAGTCTCCTTCTTTCACAATGAGAGAAATGGTGCATAGAGATTGCCATTGAAAATGTAATTTCCTTTCAAATGTCTCATATATCCTTGAGATAATAAGCTTGAGGGGGCTCATTTGAGCATGTCACCAGGGGGCTGCCACACATATTAGCTCATTAGTCCTCCAGAGTTTCCACCTCCCTTGAGATGAGTGCTTCAGTCTGAGCTTAAATTGATCATTTCTTTCTTTAATTCAACCCCGGTTTCACTCTAATCACTACTGAGCAATGGTATTGGGAAAATAGAAAAGAATAATATGAATGGTTAGTGTTTGGCAATACTACCTTTTACTAGGTACAATACCAGGTTTTTATATCCATCATAAATGAAATAATTTTCAAATAAACCTAAATGGATATTCTTCTTCTAGCTTTCTAACTCTCTTATGATAAGATGCCCGAAAAGGAACAGTGTCTCATCATTAGTAAGCTGTTGGTTCAAATACTCAAATACATCTTTGTCTCTTTACATTCTATGTCCTAGCTTTCTGTTGGCCTGTACCAAGGTCAACAAAATGTGAAAGACTGCCCCTTGGTACCGGTAACCTCTTGAGTGTTGATCAGGTTTTACAAAATGCACATGACTACCTTTGGGATTTCTTTGTCCTCTGTGAATGAAATGAACCTTAATTTTCTCATCTGAGTAAATAGAGACCTTCTCATTCAATCAGTGAAGATTACCAGAGAATTAACATGATCTTGTGGATGTGGGCACATGTAGACAGAGACACACATGCAGACACACACCCAGAGACTCATGTGCAATTGCATTATCGTAAATTTTCATGAATCGGTCAGTTTTAAGAGGAAAAGCAAAGGAGACATAAGATTTTGACTGTGACCAAATGAATATGTCATACCATTATTTTCTGTTTCAAGAACAAACTGTGTGGATGAGATTTTGGTTCTCTACTTGGCTTTATGCTAAGAAAACCTAACAAAATAACCACCTTCTAGGTTTCTATATTAGTTTCAATGAATTAGAGAACACCAAAGATTTCAGATGAATGAGTGCTGTTTACACATATTGTCCAATTAATATTTTCAAAGCCTTGATTGGATATTCAGAATATATGTTGCTTGGTAAATGATCACATGGATATGTACATACACTTATCAGGAGAAATTATTTTTCTTATAACTGGGATGATTAATAATAAAATCTTTATCAGTAAAGTTAACCTTTGATCACTGGAAAAATCAAGAACATACTATCATTAAGCATTATTTTTACTCAAATCTCTGTCCTGGTGTAGTACCCTGAACTACTTTGAGGTTTGTCCAAGAAAAGATACTTTGTGGGACCCACTTCTCCTGTTAAGTAGTAATTTCATCAGAGATGAGTTAATTAAGGGTGAAAACTTAAAATGTTTATCCTGCTTTGATTTGCTGCATGGATGGCAACATAAAATATGTATGTTATCTTTTGGTTTTCCTCTTCTTTAACTAGGGGGTGAATTCAGTCATGTGATAACAAGTCCCCTAAAAGTTGACATGGAGTTTGCCTTGACTATGAAGAAAACTACATGCACACACATATATGCAATACAGAGACATAAATATAGTGAAAACTAGAGTCATTTACATCTTATAAAGGCAGAGATGAAAGAGGAGCTTAGAAGATTGGTCAGTGGGTAAAATGTTTTTCATGCAAGCATTAGGACCCAAGGTGTGATTGGTAGCACCTGCATAAAATCCAGACATGTTAACATGCACTTGTATCTCTAGGACTGGTGTGCTGGGAAATTAGTATAGAGGAGAGATAGGTGGATCCCTGGGGCATGCTGGACAGTCCTAGCAAATTAGTAGTGGAGTTTCTGTGTGAACCTGTGTGTGGAAAGCAGGGATTGATAGGCATGTCTTTCCCTGTTGCTCTACAGGTTATATTTTGAGACAGGATCTCACACAGAATATAGGAGTACCCCCCACACATATATGTACACATGCATACTAGACACATATGTACGTGCATGAAAAAAAAAGGATGTTTCTTAATTTTTTCATGAAATACAGGTTATCTGTACCTGAAGAATCAGAGATACTTAAGTGATTAGTTTATTAAGATAATTCTATAATAGCCTTCTTTATACTGTCATAAAATTTTATAGTATTTTAAAAGTACTATTATTAATGTCTCTGCAATTAATGATCTAATTTCAGTTTTTCAAAGAAGAGAACATCCCTTTGCACAAAAAGAAAGTTAACCTCAGATAAATAGCATTATATGCAACTCACATTCAATTAAGCTTTATGAAATATAATAATTTGTAAGCTATTACTATGACTTTGACCACCTAGATGTAATACATTTATGCCCTGTCTTAAATCTTCAGTCTTTCTCATCTGTCAAAATTTTGTGGGCATTGAAAGATAAAGGCTCTGTTGCTATGGTAATTATTCCATTACCTAGGTGACAGTGTTTGAATGATGTCATTGACCTAACACATGGAACATTTTTAGTTTTAGTTATGGATAAGCAGACAGAAAACTGATTACTGACAAAAAATCAAGAAAGACAAAAGAATTCCATTGTTCTTAACAGGGTACTTACAAAAGGTGAATTCCAAGGTGAATGCTTATAAATGGATTTCACCAATTATCTCTGATTTAGTTGGGTCAATATTTTCATCAACATTTCCCAAAGCTGCAAGAAGAGAGAAAGAGTGCCATATATAAAGGTATTGAGGTATTCCACAGGAATGGTATACCATTTAAACTTTATTTTCCCTTAACATTTCTTCAGTTGGAGCTCATCCTTAGTAGTTATAAAGAAAAACTGCTGTGCACTTTCATCTTTTTCTATGATCTGAAACAAAAATTTGCTCAAACAAAAAGCCGTATACTAAGGGAAATGGAGAGGAACAGAGAGGAGGAGAAGAACAGGAAATATAGGTGGATGAACAGCAGAAAATATCAGAAAGCAGGTCACAGGTCACTGTTCAGAATATGATAAAAGAGTCTCAGGAAGGTTGACAGCGAGAAGGACACGTGAGAGTTTCTAAAGTTTCTCAACTTCAATGGGACTTGTCAGGAGGTGACTGCCCTGTGGCCACTGCTCTTTCTGTTTCATCTAAGGGACTTTCAGATGTTGTCATACACATATAGCATGCCACCTGTCAAGCTTACCAAATAGCTAAGATTGTAAAATTGTTCCCAAGAGATGCAAGGTGTTTCTGATCTGTTACTTTGGATAAAATGTGCTTTAGCTCAGAGGACTCTTAACTAGCAGTGCTCCAGCATGGCTGGTATATTACAATGCACAGAAGATTAACTTTGCACTTCCAGGGATGTAGTAAAGCAGTTCTGCAAAGGCTTCCTTTTCTCCATCCTCTTGTTCTATATACTCTAGCTTAACCTGACTCTCATTCATTAAATGTGTAATTAGGAGGTTTGATGAGACTGGAAGAATACTAAGTATATTTCCTAGTAAGAGAAAGGTTTCAGAAAATGCTTGTCTTCAGTAGAGATGATATAGTTAAAAGTGCCACAGTGTAGACTTGAAATTCACTGAGAATCAATCCTAAGAGTTCTTACCATATACACAGAAGCACAAACACAAAAGGTAACTATACATTAGGCAGAGTTGTCTAGATGAACAGAACTGATAGAATGTGTGTGCAGGTGTGTAATGTATACATATATAAACATATGCATATATAATGTATTATAAAATTATAATAAAAGGGATTTATTAGATTGGCTTACGTCATTGGGGGCCGAATAGTGAAAACTAGGCATGTGCCTTCTGAAGAGGC
Source organism: Lophiomys imhausi (assembly GCA_907164525.1). Lineage (NCBI taxonomy): Eukaryota > Metazoa > Chordata > Mammalia > Rodentia > Muridae > Lophiomys > Lophiomys imhausi. Next base: position 3,404,695 of record CAJQZJ010032237.1, read on the forward strand.
AAGAAATGTGATGATTTCTTAGTCTGCAAAGTTGGATATTTCAGAGATGCAATTCAGTGTTGAAGATCTGGAGTGTTTCTGGAGAGTCAGTGTTCATAGTACTTTTTGGAAGGCTATGGCAGGCCAACTGATTTTCTGTAACTTTTTTATATCTTGGCCACAGTTAGAAGGTGTGGACTACCTTGAGGGTGGCCTTCACCTTTCAGTTAATCCTCACCACAAGCTTATGCAAAGGATTGTTTCTCAAGAGATTTAAGATCATGTCAAGTTGACAATGGAATCAATTGTCACAAATGTGAGGGACTGTTAATTTATTATGATAAGCATTTCACATGTATATCTATCTCAGTTATCAGTACAAACCATTAGTACACAATGCTAGTATTTGCCATATAGCTCAAAGGGAACAAAGAAAGAAGTCCCCTAAGGAAGAAAATATATTATAATTGTATAATCCAAGGCTTGAGCCCTTAGCAATGCCCACTATCTTTTCAGTCCGTTGCTGTAGCCTGGGACAACTCATCACACACACAGGTGACATATTTCATTTCAGACAAGGTAACGTAATCCATTTAGTGAAATGCAATTACATGAATCCATAAGAATTTACAATATTAGTTTCACTGATAACTGAATTTCATAACATCAACAAAGAAATAAGCCATTTCTCTCCAAACCTCATATAGAACAACCTAGATCCCATAATATTTAGGCAGTGGATAAAGAAGAGACTTGGAGAAGAGGAGAGCCTGGAAAACTCAGGAATCACAGTGTTATAGTTCACCCTCTCTTCGCTAATGCCCAAGACTTGGATTAATCCACAGAAAGGGAAGTGTTTACACACAGGGTACACATTCATTTTCTGACCACAGTATGCATCAGGAAGAGTGGAAACCAACTGTGAACTGACCCATTTTAGGCAATACCCAGAACTAATGTGGCAGTCACTACTTGATTAGTAATCATCCCTTATTCCATGTGCAACGTCACAGAGCTTGTTCTTGCTATGCAGTGCATGGCTTGACCTTGCCCTCAAGAGACAGTTTTACAAGAAAATGTGATGTGTGAACACTATTGCTTTAAAAAACTTATTGGCTTCATATTCTAACAGGTTTCTTTCTTTTCCCAAGTGATGGGAAAGATGTACTCAAGGCTGGAATCTAAATATCCAAACCCCAATATAACATGCCATATTGAAGCACTACCATCATAAATCAAACTCATTAACAGCATCTGATGAAACTTATCTGCCTCACACCACCCGGGAGGTGCTTGCTACCAGAGCCTTTGAGAATAGAATTTTCTGCAGATACTATCATTAGAACTCAGTAAAGTAGCCCTCCTCAGAACAGCTTGCAGCAGTGCTTCTGAATCATAATTACAGAAATGATTACAGCAGCAAATATTAAAAACAGAGTAGTTATGCATAATTTCTACAACATGCAATCTAATTTACCAGCAGTAAAAACAGTTATAAAAGCATTGCCCAGCAATGGGACAAAGCAATTTTCACTCAAAATGCCTAAAAATAACATAAGTTTCCCTACAGCTGGAGTCATTGTTAACATGATTTGCTTAGCCTCCTCCTTGAGGAACCTTAATCAAGACCTTGGACAATAACCATGTTAGCTAACACATGATTCTAATGGGCTTTACAGGGAAAATAAGGATTCTAGATTCCTGGAAAAGCTACAGCTTTGGTAAATGCCATTCATGGATAGTAATAAAGTTTCAGAACTAAGGCACCACTTGCTCAGCCAGACAACAAATTATCAGTGTAAAGTTAACACTGTCTCATGCCTTCAACTTCCATTTCCTGGATCTGTGCAGCTCTCCCTTCACTCTCCTGTCTCCACATGCTATTCCACTGCTCTGCAGCATGCCAGGGTATAGTTTAAGCTCGGCAAGGGAAGAGCTTTTAACTGACTCTTGTCCCTCATCTTGCCCTCGTCCTAGTAGGTGTACACAAAGTAGGTATTACAAATGCTTATTAAAGTAAGTTGATGACATTGGGAAGGCAGTATATATATATATATATATATCATTACTTGAAGAAGTCAGAAGAAAAGAAGCAGACTGTGGTGGAGTATCTTTCCCAGATAAGATTGACTTACTCACTTGTAAAAGTTCTTAATCCTGTCTACCCACTGATTCCTTTGCATGACTTAAAAAAAATCTAACTCCAAAATGCTGCTGAGATACTTGAAACAAAAAATGTCTGAGCATGGAGTGTGGCCATAGTCTCCTTAAAACTCCCAAGACATTGAGGGAATGTGTTAGTGGAGTAGCTAGTGGACTGGAGGAAAGAGAGCACTCCCATTGCTGTGTGGCTTTGGGGGTGTTCTGCACACCCTGAGCCTTAGTCTATACCACTGTGAAATGGAGGGGATTGATTACATGTATGGTAATTCCTAAACTATTTTCTGTACTGAGTTGTACTAGTACATAGCAACATCAATACTAAGAACACCATCCACTGCTCACCTACAGACTTACTGAGATTTCGTTCCCAATGGTGGAGCCAGGAAATTATATTTTGAAAACATGCTCAACCCAAAAAAACTGATATTAGGAGCAAGAATAACAGGACAGGATGATCTTTGTGATCTGATCTAAAACCATGAGATAAGCAATGGGAAACAAATTTCTCTGCAAGCAATCCCTGAAGACATTGGTTATTAAATACTGATCTCCAACACAAGGAGTTAGATTCCTTGGAGAAATATAAATTCTAGATCTGTGGACAGGATAAGAGAAGATCTCACTATGTAGCCAAGGTTGGAGTGGAACTCACATTCCTACTGTTTCAGCTTCCCAAGTGTTATAGAGCTAGAAAGTAAGAAAAGTGTTAAAACTAATTATGAGTCAGGTCAAAGCAAGAAGCATCCTAAGGGAATTCCCATTGGTCAACAGTAGATAAATTTGTACAACATCAACAACAAATATGTATGTGCACATACACACACACACACACACACACACACACACACACACACATTAAATGATTGGATGGTGATTCAGAGTAAAAAACCCAAATACCCACTGTAGAGTGAATGTTTGTAAGCCCACATGGTATTAGAGAAGAAGTTTTTTGTGATAAAACCTTTGTGGTAAGTAAGTCTGGTGGGTAGAACCTTCATGAATGACAAAAGGAACCCCCAGGTTCCTTTCTCTATTTGTGGGTCTGTGAGCCTGCTGGTGGGCTCTGGCAGACACAATGTGTCTGTACCATGTGTCATGTTCTTGAATTCTCAAACTCCATGACTGTGAGAATGATCATGTTTATAATTAACTCAGCTTACAATATTTTGTTTAAATGCTCTGGGTGGCAAAAGACAGTACTTATGAGTTCATATGAATATGTTTGTATAACTAAGTGGGGAGAAGAGACTAATATAATTTATAGTGCACTCCAAATAAGTCTGAACAACTGAGCAATGAGAGACATTTCCTCCTCCAGGATGTGGGTGTGCCTTCCCTCACATTGGGTGTGGGTTGAATAATGACTGCTTCTAAAGCATGGAATGTGAAAAGAGTTTGAAATTTTAAAAAGCCCCTCCACAGGGGGTAACTGTGGCAACCATCCCCTAACCAAATACGCACAGTTTACACATCTATAGAAATAAGTAACACTGTTTTCTAGTCCCTGATAAGAAGTAAGGGTACTTTGTCTCTGTGGCCTTCATCCTATAAACCCAAAACTCTAGTCAGATCATGACAGAAGCATCAGAAAATTCCAAGCCAAGGAATATTCTAGAAAATGCCTGATCATGACTCAATATGGCCAATGTTAAAAAAAGTAATGATGTGGCACGGACTCCTGATGGAATACAGTAACAGAAAAGGGACATTTTTGAAGAAAAGAGGTCTGAGGGTCTGCAGTATAATGGTGAGTCACCATGATTGCCTCTTAATTCCACAAATGCATTATGATTAATGTACAGCATTAACATCTGAGAGATCATTTTTATAAGCTTTCCATGAATTTAAAATGTTCATAAATTTAAAGCTTATTTAAATGTGAACATAAAGAAATAACTGTGAGCATAGAAAGAAAATAAATATAGATTTTTATTTTGACTGAGGTTTAATGGTTTTCAAAGTGTTTGGAGCAATACTACCTTTGATACTAAATCCATACTAATTTGACCAATAATGAAATATGTGTTCTACATATTTTATTTTTAACTTATTCACATTTCACACATTAAGGGTTCAATATTTTAAAGATAATTTACAGTTCTGAAATTGTTCCACATTGAAATGTTTGAATTCACAGGAGTACACTGTACTTTCACCAGAGTGGCTTCTAGCAGTGAAAAAAAAAAAAAAAAAACTTGATCATTTAAAAAATAAACCATATCGGGGGATCCAAGATGGCAGCGGCCTGTGCGGATGTATTTTGATTTCAGGGTTAACAGTCACAAGGCGGCGAATGTTGGAGGACGCTGTACAAACGACACGACTCCTTCTAAATCTCACCCAGCTACCCAGGGACCACTGAGAGTCCTTGGAAAGGACGCTCCTTCCCATTCTTGGACAGGCAAGGAAGTCGCTGGACCTGGGAATCGGGAGCCCCCATCACCCAACAGTAGAGACTCCCGGTAAGTTAAAATCTAAAACCCAGCAGGCAGATTCAGACCCCACGCAGAGATAATCCCCACCCTGTGGGGCACCCCCAGGTCTCCCAAAGACTATCCAACTATCTGGTGAAAGGTTGCGACCCTTGGAAGTGAGCATAGCTCGGCTGCAAAGTGCCTTCAGACTGCAGATGGCAACCTGCTGCTGTGACTTCACTGGCCAGTTTCCAAGCAACGGGAGTGGCAAGGCTATTGGAGGTGAAAGGCAGATTTACCCACTACAGGAACCAACCCCGGGCAAACTGCGAGATATTTGAAACTGTCATATATCGGACTTTTGTACTAGTGCTGGCCCTTCTGGCAGGGAACCAGAGCTTACTTGTACACAGCTCCACCACCTGGATTAGTTAGGTCTCTGCCTAGGAGGTGGGGCTGAATGACTCACCTTATAGGGGTAGAGTAAGGCAACTCTAATCCTACACCAAATCGCCCCCTTTGGACCCAAGCCCAGAAGACAGCAAAAAAATTCCACATGGCCAGAGGCCCCAGACCAAAAAAAAAAAAAAAAAAAAAAGAAAAAGAAAAAGAAAAAAAAGAAACAGAGCAAAATGTCTACAACAAAAGAAAGCAACGCTATTCCATCCAGCCCAAACCACCTCACCACAACTGAAACACATGAAAACGATGACAATTCTACATTATGGAAAGCGATAGAGTCCCTTCAAGAAGAACTTAACTCTATGAAGGAACTCAAAGAAGCCACAATTTTACAAGTCAAAACAACGAATAACACCATTAAAGAGCTCCAAGCCAAGGTGACTCAGCTTGAACAGGAAAAGAACAGAGCAATGAAAGATTTCCAGGCAAAAACAAGCAAACTGGAGAATGAAGTGTACAAAACGAACAATACCATTCAAGACATGAAAATAGAAATGGAAACAATAAAGAAAACACAGGCAGAGTTAAAAGAGGAAATGGAGAATCAAGGGAAGAGAACAGGAATTACGGATGTGAGTATCAAAAATAGGATGCAAGAGATGGAAGACAGGATCTCAGGCATGGAAGATCCGATAGAAGAAATCAGTACAACATCCAAAGACAATAAGAAAGCTAAAAAATCTCTCACCCACAACATCCAAGAAATCAAGGACTCAATGAAAAGATGGAACCTAAGAATTATAGGCATAGAGGAAAGAGAAGACGCCTTACTCCATGGCCCAGGAAATATCTTCCACAAAAGCATAGAAGAAAACTTCCTAAACCTAAAGAAAGAGATGCCAGTAAAAATCCAAGAGGCGTACAGAACACTGACCAGAATAGATCAGAAAAGAAAGTCCTCTCGCCACATAATAATAGAAACTCCAAATGTAGAGAACAAAGAAAGGATATTAAAAGCTGTGAGAGAAAAAGGCCAAGTCACATAAAATGGCAGACCCATCAGAATCACACCAGACTTCTCCTCAGAAACTTTAAAAGCTAGAAGGGCCTGGACAGATGTCCTACAAGACCTGAGAGAACATAGGTGCCCAGTCAGACTACAATACCCTGCAAAACTCTCTATCAACATAGATGGAGAAAACAAGATATTCCATGACAACATCAAATTCAAACAATATGTCGTCACAAACCCAGCCCTACAGAAGATCCTAGAAGGAAAATTCCAACACAGAGAAGATAACTACATCCAAGAAAACAGAGGAAATAGAAACCTCCTCAGCAACTAAACAAAAAGAAACACAAGACAATCAGCTATACCAAAATAATGGGAAATAACAACCCCTGGTCACTAATATCCATCAACATCAATGGACTCAACTCGCCAATAAAAAGACACAGACTTACAGACTGGATCTGTGAACAAGACCCATCTTTTTGCTGTATACAAGAAACACATCTCACTATTGAAGATAAACACTATCTCAGAGAAAAGGACTGGGAAAAGGTTTTCCAAGCAAATGAACCCAGGAAACAAGCTGGAGTAGCCACACTAATATCAAACAAAATAGACTTCTAATTAAAGTTAAAAAAAAAAGACAGAGAAAGGCATTATATACTCATTAAAGGAAATATCCACCAAGAGGACATCTCAATATTGAACATCTATGCCCCAAATACAAAGGTACCTACATTTATAAAAGAAACGCTTCTAAAACGTAAATCGCACATCGATCCAAACACTTTAATAGTGGGAGACTTCAACACCCCACTCACAACTATGGACAGATCATGAAGACAGAAGCCAAAGAGAGAAATAATGAGTCTAACAGAGATCATGAACCAAATGGACCTAACACCTTTTTCTCAGCACCTCATGGAACCTTCTCCAAAATTGACCATATAGTTGGACACAAAAATAACCTCAACAGATACAAGAAAATTGAAATAACCCCTTGTATCTTATCAGACCACCATGGAATAAAGCTGGACTTCAATAGCAAAAGAATCAACAGAAAGTCTACACTCACATGGAAAATGAACAACTCTTTACTAGAGGACCACTGGGTCAGGGAAGAAGTAAAGAAGGAAATGAAAGACTTCTTAAAATCCAACAAAAATGAAGACACCGCATACCCAAACCTATGGGACACAATGAAAGCTGTGCTACGAGGAAAGTTCATAGCACTAAGTGCCTTCAAAAAGAAGATTGTAACAGCTCATATTAGCGAATTAACAGCTAAAATGAGTGAATTGGAAAAAAAAAAGAAGCAAACACTCCCAAGAGGAGCAGAAGGCAGGAAATCGTCAAACTTAGGGCTGAAATCAACAACTTAGAAACAAAAAGAATTATGCAAAGAATCAATGAAACCAAGATTTGGTTCTTTGAGAAAATCAACAAAATAGACAGACCCTTAGCCAAATTAACTAAAAGACAGAGGGAGAAAACACAAATCAACAAAATCAGAAATGAAAAGGGAGAAATAACAATAGTCATTGAGGAAATCCAGAGAATACTTCGGTACTACTTTAAAAATTTAAACTCCACCAAATTGGAAAACATGAGTGAAATGGACAATTTTCTTGATAGATTCCACCTACCGAAGCTAAAGTAAGATCAGATAAACAGATTAAACAGCCCTATGACCCCTAAGGAAATAGAAACAGTCATTAATAATCTCCCAACTAAAAAAAGCCCAGGGCCAGATGGCTTTAGCACGGAATTCTACTGGACCTTCAAAGAAGAGCTAGCACAAATACTTTTCAAACTCTTTCACAAAATAGAATCTGAAAGAACACTGCCAAACTCATTCTATGAGGCCACAGTCACCCTGATTCCTAAACCACACAAAGACCCAACAAAGAAAGAGAACTTCAGACCAATCTCCCTCATGAACATACATGCAAAAATACTTAATAAAATCCTAGCAAACCGAATTCAAGAACACATCAAAAGTATCATACACCATGATCAAGTAGGCTTCATCCCAGGAATGCAGGGACAGTTCAACATACAAAAGTCTATCAACGTCATTCACCATATAAACAAGATGAGAGAAAAAAAAACACATGATAATCTCACTAGATGCAGAAAAAGCATTTGTCAAAATCCAACACCCCTTCATGCTAAAAGTTCTGGAGAGAACGGGCATACAAGGACCGTATCTAGAAATCATAAGGGCAATATTCAGCAGACCAGTGGCCAACATCAAATTAAATGGAGAGAAACTTGAAGCATTTCCTCTAAACTCTGGGAGAAGACAAGGATGTCCACTTTCACCATATCTCTTCAATATAGTACTTGAAGTTCTTGCTAGAGCAATAAGACAACTAAAGGACTTCAAGGGAATAAACATCGGAAAAGAGAAGTCAAATTATCCCTATATGCAGATGACATGATAGTATACATAAGCGACCCCAAAAATTCCACCAGAGAACTCTTACAGCTGATAAACACCTTCAGCAAAGTGGCTGGATACAAAATTAATTCAAAAAAATCAGAAGCCCTTCTTTATACAACAAACAAATGGGCTGAGAAAGAAATAAGGGAAACAACTCCCTTCACAATAGCCACAAACAACATAAAATACCTGGGGGTAACTCTAACCAAGCAAGTAAAGGACCTGTACAACAAGAACCTGTACAACAAGAACTTGAAGAAAGAAATGGAAGAGGCATTTAGAAGATGGAAAGAACTCCCATGCTCATCGATAGGTAGGATCAACATAATAAAAATGGCCATCCTACCAAAAGCAATATATAGATTCAATGCAATTCTTATCAAAATACCAACACAATTTTTTATAGACTTGGAAAGAGTTATTCTCAATTTCATATGGAACAACAAAAAGCCCAGTATAGCTAAATCAATTCTGTACAATAAAAAAAAAAAAAAAACATCTGGAGGTATCACCATCCCAGATTTCAAGCTGTACTACAGAGCAATAGTAGTAAAAACCGCATGGTATTGGTATAGAAACAGACCAGTAGATCAATGGAATCAAGTTGAAGATCCAGAAACAGACCCACACACTTATGGCCACCTAATTTTTGACAAAGAAGCCAAAACGGCACAATGGGAGAATAACAGCATCTTCAACAACTGGTGCTGGTCCAACTGGATGTCCACTTGTAAAAGAATGAAATTAGACCCATACTTATCACCTTGTACAAAACTTAAGTCCAAGTGGATCAAAGACCTTAACATAAGGCTGGTCACACTAAATTTACTATAAGAAAAAGTTGGAGAAACCCTCGAACTCATTGGCACAGATGACAACTTCATGAACAGAATACCAACAGCTCAGGACCTGAGATTAACAATCAATAAAAGGGACTTCATGAAACTGAAAAGCTTCTGTAAGGCAAAAGACACTGTCATTCGAACAAAACGGCAGCCTTCAGACTGGGAGAAAATCTTCACCAAACCCACATCTGACAGAGGGCTAATATCCAAAATCTACAAAGAACTCAAGAAACTAAATGCCAACAAACCAAATAATCCAATCAAAAAATGGGGGACAGAGCTAAATAGAGAATTCACAAAGGAGGAATCCCTAATGGCTGAAAGACACTTGAAGAAATGCTCAACATCCTTAATTATCAGAGAAATGCAACTCAAGACGACTCTGAGATTCCATCTCACACCTGTCAGAATGGTTAAGATCAAAAGTTCAAATGACAGCACATGCCGGCGAGGGTGTGGAGAAAGGGGTACCCTACTCCATTGCTGGTTGGAGTGCAGGCTTGTGCAACCACTATGGAGGTCAGTCTGGCGATATCTTAGAAAACTTGGAATAGCTTTGCCTCAGGACCCAGCCATACCACTTCTGGGTATACACCCAAATGCCTCTTCACGGAATCATAAGGAAGTTTCCTCATCTATGTTTATAGCAGCCTTATTTGTAATAGCTAGAAACTGGAAACAACCCAGATGTCCCTCAACCGAAGAATGGGTTAAAAAACTGTGGTACATCTACACAATGGAATATTATTCAGCTATCAGGAACAATGAAATTATGCAATTTTCAGCCAAATGGATGGAACTAGAAAAGTTCATCCTGAATGAGCTAACCCAGAATCAGAAAGATGCATATGGCATCTATTCACTTATAGTAGGATTTTAGCTATATGTTAGAAGGTATCGATACTACAACTAACACACCAAAGGGAGCTTGGACATAGACTTTTTATTTTTTATTTTTATTTATTTATTTATTTATATTTTATTTATATTTTTTTCTATTTTTTTAGTCTTTTTTATCTATTTGTCTGCTTATTTGTTTGTTTGTTTTTTAGTTCTCTCTCCCGGGCAATGAGACTCTTTTCACTGACGGTACTGCCTCACAGACCCCCAATGAATGAGGAGGTTCTTGGCCCTCATACGACCTCTCAACTGAGATGAGGGACTGTTATTTAAGGACACCCCACCCCAGAGAAATGGGATGGAAGGGTTAGGAGGTAAAGAAAAAAATGAAATGTGATGTTTCATCCTTTTACTACTAATTGTCATAAACTGTTTAGGATAATTAAGAAATGCAAACTAATGGTTATGCAAGCCGGTCATTCTGTTAGGTACTATGACAGCCTATTATAGTTATTTTGTAAGCTAATCAGAAATAAAGCTGCTAAGAGACAAGCAACATCTGCTTACCCTAATAGAAGTGATAGATAGGGCCTCTTCAAAAACCTCAAGAGATCTGCAGAATATGGCATTCAAAGATGTTTTTGTAACTTTTGATATTTTTTATCAAGACATATCAACTCCTGACAGCACCCCCTATTCTACCCCATGTGGAAGATGAGCATCGAAGAATCTCCAGTAGGAGATGATTGAATTAGTAGCAAGCCTATCTCTTGGTAGGAAAAGCCCCTTGCTCCAACTGTAGACAGAATGCTGTCCAAAAAGGACAAAACCTGGAAGCAGGTAAGTCGACAGCCTAGCTCTGCCAAGACAGGATAGGTAAGTCCTTCATAACCCCTGCTCTACAATCAATGTCTGTCAGAGAAACGGGGACAAATGACTAAAGAGCGATGCTGTAATGTATGGAGAGAAAATGGGAACTGTCCAGGCAGCCACTGGTATGTCATTTCTTAGTTTTGGAAGCTTCAGGCCCTGTACTTCCTATACAATCAGATATATTTATCCCTCTCAGGTCTCTGAGGTGGTTGAAGAACAGATAGCTAGAGTCTCATAATTAAATTTTGAGTTGTTTAGGAGTCAAGAGAGTGTTATAGATCTAAGAAGATACTTTTAAAATTGTGTTGCAAGTTAGTATGAATGTTGAGTTAGATATAGAACTTTAAACTCACTGAGATGGTTAGATAGTAGAAGGTTAAAGTCAGGTGCCAAATACATATGGACTGGACATTGGGAATGTACGCTAAGCCATATAACCCTCATAACTGTGGCCTAATTACCTCTGTTGTTTTGTATTATATTTATTATTATAAGAGAAAGAGCCATTTGTTGGACTGAAAGGGGAAACTGTAGGCGGAAATAAGATATACCTTAAGCTTAAAAAAAATCGGGAAGAGGATGGGGGGTTGAGGGTGGGAGGGACTGCGATTGAGATGCAACTTGAAGAAATAAAAAATAAAAGGAAAAAAATGAAAAAAAAAAACATATCAGGTTCATCTAATTAAGGGCCTCAGAGGAATGTCATAGCTGAGTGAACTTGCCATATGGCTGTGTTGGAAATGCTTCTGTGTCACTGACTTACAGGCAGTAGTTGAGGTCTAACTCCTGTCTGAGAAGTAATGGTGCCTCCAATTGGGTGCTTAGTAACCTTTTGCTATTGTATTTGACCCTGTTTTCTCCTAATGAAATGAACTTGTTCAAATTAGGTGCTTTCCTCAGCAACTTTGCTGGTCTTCTTTCCTAATGTTTTCAGTATGCAATTTTTCCTCCTTGTTTCCTTCTGTCTAACCTCAAGCCTTCTACCCTGGTGTTCTACCCTTGATGTGTCTATCTACCTCCAGGGCACATACTACACTTTCCTTGGAGGTGAGTCTCAGTTGTCAGCTCCATTGGTGCAGGCCACTTTTGACTAGCAACTGTTTTTATGTTGCGAGTAGCTTCTCAGCATTGCACCCAAGTTCTCCTGGACAGACCCCTGCTTGCCACCTGACACCTTTAGAAGACAGTCCTAGTCCTTCCCAGAATGGGAGGCTCACTGTAGGTGTAATGGGGTATATTTCCTGTGTGAGCCACTCAGCTGGAGCTCTCCTGCATCTTTTTCAAATACCTTTTGCTTTCCCCTTTTCTTAACCACTATGTCCATAATTATATTTCAATATCCACTTAAGGCATCTTTTCTGTGAAGTTTTCCTTAACAGTGCCCCTTCAAGCCATTCTCCTTCTGCTGCAAACACGCTCCCCTCGGTATTCTGCTTTCATTTAACCATTGGTCATTTTAACATGCATCACACTCTGTTTCTCTTCAGAGTTCAGTTGTCTTTCATCTGGATGCTAAGCTGCTGTCCAATTTGCCTTGTAGCTCATTAGTGAGGGATACTGGACTGGCTAGCAGAAGAAGCACACAGCACTATTGAGCTGCTCTGAACTGAAAGTTCCTCTCTTTTGAACATCCTTTTCCAAGTTTTCTGTGATGAAGAAGAGATCAGTGTGTCCTCAGTGATGGATTGAAAGATTCTTCTTCCTTCCACATTTTCTCTATAATCCTCAATATTACAAATCTGTGCCCTTCAACTCCCCTCTAAGTATCAATCTTATATTTTAATATTTCTATTTGAATTCCTAACAGATATCTCAAGTAAAACCTGTTTTTAAAAATCTTCTGCTATTTTGTTTTGTCCTTTTTTTTTTTTGGAGTTTTCTGTTTTTGTTTTTTTTTATTTTTCAAGACAAGGTTTCTCTGTTTAACGTTGGTTGCCCTGGACTTGCTTTATAGACCATGCTGGCCTGGAACTCAGAGATCTGCCTGTCTCTGTCTCCTGAGGTTTGGGATTAAAGGTGTGTGCCACCACGGCCAGCTTCCTCTTTTTTTTTTTTTTAACTACCTATTTATTGAAATGTATACCTGGCTGTATCTGAGAGGCTGAACATATAAAATCAGGAAAATCAACCTTTAACTCTGGGGAGATCCTAAAATGGTAATATTGTAGAGAGTAGAGTCAAGCACAGGCATCACTAGGGAACAAGCTGAAGCTCCTAAATCATGGAAAGTTGCTATGAGACAATGCACCTAGGGTTTGCATTAAAGGATGAATGGAAATTATTTGGTGGGGAAGGAGATGAAAAACAGTACAGGAGAAAATCACCCGAGAAATTGTACCAGGTAAATATGTCAGCAGCCAAAAGCAGTATGCATTCAGAGAACTTTAAAGCAGGTGATGTGCTGGGATAAAGGAGATCCATCTGCGTGTGCAGAGGAACTAGGCTAGGATATACCTTAAAGGCCCTTCTAAGTTTTTAAAAGTTGGGCTGAAAGCAATTCAGAGAGAATGGAAGAAATATATGTGTGTATAGAAGGACCCTTCTGCAGGTTATACAGGTTGAGACATGGGTTTAAAGATGAAAGTACATTTAGGAAACAGGAGAACCCAGCAAACCTTGAGCATGCAAAGAAGTGTTGGTGGGGGAAGTTAGAAGCTGCCATTAAAATCTGAGGGTTTTTTAACAATTTAGTATGCAAATGGTCTTCCTTATTAAGTGTATAATTGATCCTATCACTTTTCTTAACACACTCCATTCTGGAAGACTTAGTATTCACAGCTGCTCAGTGCTGGTATGTGAAAATTCTTAGGTACTGGCTATTAGAATTCTCTCTACAGATGTTGAGAGGAGGACTACGCTCTTTAGAGCATTTTCACACTGGAGAGTCTATACTTCAGTCAGGTGTCCAGGTAGACTAGACCTAACAATGTTACTAACCCATTGGTTGTGCTACAGAAGTCACTTAGCAATGTCATAGGATATTGGCATATGGTATTGTATTGACTATGGTAGGAGAAGCTAAACCCAGTATCTAACTTTATTCCGTGTTTCCACCAGGTGCATATGCTGTCTCTTAGGGTTTGTGTCTCATTTCTGATAGAAATGGGCCATTTTTGTACTGCCTATCTTCCAATGTTTGTTTCATCTTTTAAAAAATTTTCCTGTTATACTGTGTTACTGTGTTAAAGGAATTCCTTTATCTTCTATACTTCTGAAATATATTTCACAAACCTCCATTAAAGCATTTACACTAATTAGAAGATGGTATGTCCCTTGAGGCATGGATTTTAATTATGTTTAATGTGCATTCCAAGCATATCTCCTGTCTGACAGAAACTGGTATTTAGTGGCTATATAGATGCTATCCAGTGAAAGGACTTATGGGACATAGTGTCTTCTGATGAGCCAGGAATAGGATCCCTACCTAGTTTGCCTCAAACTCTGAATGAAATGGAATATTTGCAGATCTGCCATGTTTTACAGATGCGTGAGAGCTCATATGGCTCGATTCTCTATAAATGGTTTCCAAAGAAGCTGCATGAGAAGTTCTATTTAATTAAATGGTGAGTTGGGATCACCCACAATGAGATCCTGGAGGATAGCCAGTGTCTGATGGCATGGCAAAGTGAGACTCCTCTGGCAGGATGTATGGGGAGAGGGATAACTGAATAGCTAATCAACTGCTGGCTGATAGGCTCAAAGCAAGAGGAGGGGGTGCTCTGTGAAGTGGAGATTTCAGCAATTGCAAACAGGGCAGAACCACTATGCACACAGAGAATATTGGTAGGAAGCTGACTTACTCAGAGATAGGCCAACATGATGCTCATACTTCTAAAGGAGATTCACTGGGTTAAGCAAAGCCATTCTTTTCTGGAATGTGGTATTCTGAGATCACTAATTCCATCGTCAGTTCTTTGTGTCCTTAGTTGAAAATTCCACTTGCTGTTACTCTCTTTTCAGTCTTTACCCAATTCCAAATAACCATTTGTAGGGAAAAACACTTGACTTTAAACACATGCTAGATGATCTGTTACATTTTCTGTGTAAGATAGCATTACAAAAATAGTTTGATCACAGGGAATATTGAATTATTAGTAAAGCATGGTAGTCTTGAAGATTGAAGCTTTTAAAAACTGCAGATGACACTACATCATATTGTAGAATTGTATATTGTATCTGTATCAAACTGCTTAACAAATGCTTATGGATGATAATATGTTGATTTATTTTATAATGCATCATATAAATGAATAAGAAACTTTATCTGCAGTTTTATTTTGGAACAAAAATGATACTATTATATATTCACTGTGAGATATAAAATATGAGATAGATAAAAATAAAGAATTTATTAACTGCTAATTTTGGGTGCTTACACCAAATAGAATTTTCCTCATCAGTTAACAGCAATAATCCACCCTCATCTCTTTCTTCTCCTTGATATTTTCTAATAACTTCTGCTAAAGTCTGGCTTGATTCAGTGATTTAGTTACAGGTATCTAGTTTTCAAACTACTTGTAACTGCATATGGTAGTCTTAGTTCTAATTTATCAGAGACTTTCTGGTCAGTCAAACTATCATTTAATGTTTGCTTTAGAAGCAATATATAGTGATGATAAGTGAGAGTTCTACAAAAATCTCTACATGTGCATCATGTAAAGATACTTTACACTGAATCAATAAAGTCTTATAGAAATAAGCAGGAGTTATTTGAGCTAGCTTGAGCAACTGACATATATGCAAAAGACTATATAACTATAGAAACATACCAGGCCATTTTCCGTGGTCACAACAATTAGTAAGGCTTAAAAAAGCTGAAGAGAGAGATTATAAGACATAATGGATATATGTGATAAGACCTATGGCATTATTTTTAATAAACACAATGTGATCAAGTCATAGTTGTTATTTGAATGTAATTAGAACATAGTTCATGATTATTAAGGAATCTTCTTTAGGGCAATGAATAAGTTTCTGTGGTGAAATGTAGACATTTTTAATCCTTCAGAGGAATCTCTTAAATAGCCCATTTTTAATAAATCAAATCTTTGTAAAGTATTCTTGATATTCTTGTTTTTTACAAAGTAGACAGATACTCTGACTGGAAAGCAAATTTAATGTATATTACAGTATTTATCCTAGATATCAACCTAAAGCCTATAATATTAACTCTCAAGCTTTGTCTATATGAAGGTAGTTTAAGGGAAATGATTAAAGAAAATATCATTTTGTATAGAATGTGGTAAATATGAAAAATCTTGGCAATATGCAATTGGGTATTAACTGAAAACATAAGAAACTTAATGCAATCCATTACTGGCAGCATACTGCAAAGACATATGACAGTAGAATGAGGCTCAGCTTAGGGACCGTTGCTTATCTAACTCACTATTTCTATGTGTCTCAAACCACAGGTTGCAAAAATAAGCATCACTGTTTTTTACTTTTGCAACAAATACAGTTGCCCTGTCATTCTCAGGATTCAGGGAAGTTTAAATGAAAAACCAAACAGGGAAGATTTTCTTTACTCATTTTCATAAAAAGGTGATGACTCTGTCTCATCCTAAGAGCTACTCAGTTGTAGACTGAGATCACTTCAGGACAGGGAGATAATTATTATTTCTCATTTCTTGACAGGCCCTTCCTGCAGCTAAAATGACTGGCAGAGCTCACTTTCTGGATTTAAGGTAGGAGGTTCTTAAGCCTGTCTATACACAAACTGTGCTGCATGACAACCCAAGATCTTGAAATGATCTGGAAAATGCTTTCAATAAAGCAGATATTTCTCTGTGTCATATAAAATACTCAAAAGCTTTAAAATGCCATTCTCCAAAGTCTGATGTAATAACCTCATGTCGCAGAATCACTTACACAGTTCCTAGGAGTATTCATTATTGCATTCCATCTAATTTCTACTATATGAAGGACTTTGAAAGTGGAAATCAAGGAACAATGCATTTGTCTCAGATGTATGTGTAGGACTCATTTGTCTATATTAGGAAATATTATCTGGGGGTGGGGATAGATAAAATAATTATGGGATTCAAATACTATGATACCTAAGAATATTATGACTCTTTTTATAATTATATGTCACATTTCTTGAGTATCTGCTATATTATGAAAATGTTTCACAAGGAAATGACCTTCTTTCAGAATCCCTTAGTTGCATGTAGTCCTTTGTATAGAGTTGAGGCTTCCTGGACATTTTTGTACCTTTTTGTATATCTATTATTGTTTTTGTTCAGCCCATGTTCAGGATGTCATGTTGGTGAGACTTTATGGGTGTAGCTTGTGATATTCTTAACAGACACAATCTCACAACAAACTATTTGTTCTTCGGGTTCTTATGCCCTTTCTACCCTATTCTCCAGTGATCTCAGGGAAAAACACATGAATTAGTTATCCACTGTCAAATGGTCCACCCTGAAGATATACATGCATGTAACATAAAGCTGAGCAGGTTGTATTTTCTTAACAATAATTAATAAAAAAAGAGACTTTGAATTTGAAAAGTTCAAAGAGGGGTATGTCATGGTGAGTGTGTGGATTAGATGAAGGAAAAGGAAAGAAAGCTATAGGTATAATATCTTTAAAAATAAAATAAATTTTAAAAAGGAAATGACCACAAATATATTACATGTGGACCTAATAAAGAATGGCTGCAAGAACACTCTTGCTTATGAATACACCCCTCTACCTCAAAAGGAAACAGTCTAGACAGGAATCCATTGAAGAGAACTCTTAAAAAATGTGATAGGGATCCTGAAGTGTAGCCCTTCACAGTTGATGGTTCCTGGCAAGGGTATGGATGGGGAAGGACTCCGTTTTTTTTTTTTTTTGTTTTGTTTTTTTAGGGCTTCTGGGAGTTTGACCATGTCCCAGTGAGCATGTGGGCAATACAAACTGGATGTGGAATGTACATTTTTATTTTCTTCTTATTTTTTGGAGGGGGAGATTACAAATATAGTGAGTGGACCTGGAAAGACTGAGAGGTGAATGTGATTAGGTGCCTTATGTAAAACTCCCAAATAGTCAATAAAAATCATGTTGAAAAAGAGAAATCATCATCAGATTAAAGGAATATAATCAAGTTTTTGCACATAGTAAAATTACTTACTGTATCAGAGCCATAGAGCCTGTGCCAAATGAAAAGAAAATCTAGTAGCAACTCAATCCAACATGCAAAGTACCTTTTGAGGCAGCCAGATATAGTTTATTTTCATCTCTGGCTTCTCAATGGCTTACTTTCTACATCCATTGTGGGTGTTTCAGCTCCTAGAGACTTTATATATCTTATATATCTCCTTCCTACTGGGGATATCATGGTTGCTTCATTATAAAGTAATTGGAACACTGTGCTGTGCAACATACATTGCTTGTACTCTGCTTTTTTATATATATAAGAATATGAAACCACCCAGGAATAAATTTCTCTTACACTAGTGTTAGAAACAGGAAATAGGAACTGGTAAACAAATCAACTCATCACATTTGAGGAAAGCTGGACTGGACAAATATTTTCCAGACAATGAGAATTTAATTAGAGCCTGTGCAATTGTCCTCAAAACCAAGATGTAAAAATGGAGGGCGAGTGAATCTTAGTGCAGTGTAGAGTGCCTGTCTAGCATGTGGAAAATTCTGTAAACAATTCCCAGCACTGAATACAGAGAGCAAAACAGCAAAAGTGGTGTGTTGATTCATATTGGTTACAAGTTCTAAAGATCACAAATACATCTAATCTGAAGTTTGAAACATGGCTTGCATACCTAGAGTTTCTGTTGTTCTTTGATAAACTATAAAGGTAAAGGATAAATGACATAGAATATATGAAAAAATTTATGATGAGAAGTAGAATACATTCAATGAATTCACATCCTGCATACACCAGAAAAGGGTTCCAACAAGCAAGAGATTATTTTAAATCATGTATATTTTATTTTTTATGTACTATAGTATATACTACATTCTATAAAACAACACATGAAGGGTCTGGAGTGTTGGTCAGAAGAGGAGGTGTAGCCAAGCATATGCGAAGCTGAGGGTTCAATTCTCAGTACCACATCAAGTAGGTGTGTATGTTGGAAAGGTCCAGCAGCTGGTAGGTACACCTGTCTCTCTTGTCAAAGACCCAGATTCAGTCTCCTAGTATCTATCTACATGGTAGCTTACAGCTATACATAACTCCAATGCTAGGGGCTCCACATCCTCTTTGAACTCTGTATGCACCAGACATAAGCATGGTGAATATACATACACACAGACAAAACATCCATACACATAAAAGAAAATGAATAAATCTAAAAACAATGTAAAGAAAAGGTAAAAATACAGGGAAAAATTCAAAGGAATGGTTACATATAAAGACAAGAATGGATAAAGAAAACATGGTAAATTTACACAATGGAATACTACTCAGCTATTAAAAACGAGGAGCACATGAAATTTGCAGGAAATGTATGAAATTAGAAAAGATCATCTTGAGTGATGTCACCCAGACCCAGAAAGACACAGATGGTATGTACTCATTTATAAGTGGATACTAGCCATATAGCAGAGGATTACCATGCTATAATCAACAGACCCAAAGAAACTAAGTAAAAAGGATGATATATGAATCTTATTCAGAAGGGGAAAATATAGATAGAGGGAACTGGGTGTAAGATGGATTGGGGAGGGAAATAAGGGTGGGGATCAGGTGGGGGAAAGCAGGGACAGCTGTGGTAGGGATGGGAGAGAGAAGGGAAACTGATGGGGAGCAGAATCTCTGGGACAAACTGGGGACCTGAGATGGGGTAGTGGGGTAGGCTTCTGTGAGTATATGTAGGTGACTCTGGCTAGAATCTTAGCAGCAGGGGATACAGAGACTGAGATGGCTACCTCCTAAAGCCAGGAGGGACTGCCTCTGGAAGGAGGGGGACACCAACCCACCCACAAAACCTTTGACCCAAAATTTACCCTGCCTACAAGATGTGGAGATAAATATTGAGGGAATGACCAACCAATGACTGGCCCAACTTCAGGCCCACCCTATGAGAGAGAGCCAGCTCCTGATACTATTAATAATACTCTGCTATGCTTGCATACAAGAGCATAGCTTAACTGTCCTCTGAGAGGCTCCACCCAGGAATGGATCAAAACAAATGCTGTGACCAACAGCCAAACATTGGATGGAGACCTTGGAGTCTTCTGGAAGAGTTGAGGGAAGGACAGAGGCACAAGAGGGGGAATAAGATCTACACAAGAAAACCAACAGAAGCAACTAACATAGGCCCATGGATGCTCACAGAGATTGAACCATCAACCAAAGAGCATGCATGGACTGAACCCAGGCCCCTACACTTATGGAGGTGAGAGGCAGCTTTGTCCTTATATGGGCCCCCTAGCAATTGGAGCAGGGACTGTCTCTGACAGGGACTCTGTTCCCTACTGTTGCATAACTTTCCCCTAGCTGGGCTGAATTATCTGGCTTCAGTAGAAGATGCAGTTAGTTCTGATGTGACATAAAATGCTTGGGTGAGTTGTTGTGGGGGGCCAGTCCCTTCTCTGAGAAGAAAGGAAGGCAGGAATGGAGGTAGAGGGTGGGAAGGTAGGACTGGGAGGAGAGGAGGGAGGGGGCTCTGATTGAGATGTAAAATGAATAAATAGATTAATTAATTAATGGAAAAAATAAAGATAGCAAAGAAGGAAGATACCATATTATGGATACACTTCAAAATGAAATAAAAGGATAGTTCTTTATTAGTAAAAATTAAATCAATAATATTTAATGAGCTTCATTGGGACATTTTCATTCACACAAATATGTATTTTAGTCAATTCACACACACACACACACACACAGACACACACGCACACATGCACACATACACACATGCATGCACGTGTGCGCACACACACACACACACACACACACACACACACACACACACACACAAACACACCATTATTCTCTCTTATATTCTGTCCTGCTCATACCCTTCTCTTTCCCAAATATTCATTCTCTTGTTTCCTGATTATGTCCTCCTAGGTTCTGCCTATGGAAGAAAATATGTCACACTTACCTTTTTGAGAAAGTTTTGTTTCACTTAGTGTTGTCATCTCCAGATTAAGAAAACATGGTGACAGAAAACCATTTTAGCAATGTACATATTATTCGATGGAAACACTCTCAGAATTTCATAAATACATTACCCAAATCCTTACATAAGTATAGTAAGACATAAACTTTGAAGTTATTATATTTGGGGTTTGTAAAGTAAGGCCAGATCTTGTTTGTTACCTGTTTGAATAATGTTTGGAACGTGAATGAGTACAATAACTCTTAATGGAGACTTAGTCTTGACATATATCTAGTGAAGCACAAAAAACATAAGATATGATATATGAATCATACAGAGTTGTTTTTGAACTATATGAGCAAGGACACATCAAAACAGCATTTCCTTGAGTTGAATATGGTATTCTCTATTATATGCATGTTGTACAAAGGCCTCTAAGGTTTTTAATCACACTTATGCCATATCAGTCATTATGACAACATCAAAACTGTATAGAAGTGTGATACCACCTACATGTGACAACAGTGCCTTTGACACTGATTGGCACAGAAAATGGCAGAGTACATTGTTCTGGAGTAAAACAAAGTAAGTGCACTTTTACTAAGGTAACTCTAATGTAAATCACTTCAGATTGGTTTTCTTCTTGCTGTTATAGAGGAAAAATGCATTTTCAGATGAATAGAAAATTTTCCATTGGGGGCACATGTTAACAAAGCTTATAACATTCAGTTCTCATTCTTTAGGAATCATTTTGTTTTATACCCAGCACAAATGGAGAGTATTTGATGATATTTGCAGAGCTACTGCCATCTACATTTTTTTATGAGAATAGCTGTAGAAATATAATATTTGATGTAGACATATATGGTATGATGTGTTACTTCAAGGGGATAAATTTCATTAACATGAAAGAATAGGAAGCCCCCAACTCTCTTGTCCCTACAGGTACATTAGCTCGGTTTCAATAGCCAATCAATTTCCTTTTTAGTAATCCAGGAACTAGTTAAGCATGTTTTGTGTTCCATGAAATCATGAAACTGGCCACATATAGTTAGTAGGAAAACTATAGCACCAACTCACAGTGGCTATGTGGAAATTCTTTTTTCTGGTTTCTCCCTGAACAGTGCTTAAGTTTAAAACTATGAAAACATATGATATTTTATTCTAGGGCAAAATAATACCTTTCCACCAGAATTTTAATGTGTTGTTTTTATAGATCATGAGTATTATATTTGCTTATTTTATATTTTATAATGTTAAATTATCATCGTTCAGTTACTCAACTTAGTCACAAATTATTATACTTCTTTCTTGCTAATATGGTTGGGATTATTTTCATCTATGATCATGAGTAAAATTAGCATTCAAAATTATCTTGGGATTAGTAAAGTAAAGCCAACAACATAACAAAATTATCTTGTCATATTTGGTACCAATGCAACTCTTGGTTAATTATATGAGCTGAGTAACTTCCCTCTTAAGCTAGTAGAATTTACACACATTAAAATCTTTTCATCAAATAAGTGACTGAGTTCTCAGGGTTCTTATGGTTTGGCTTTACATTGTGAAAATAATTTTGACAAAATTAATGCATGCTTTTAGGCCTATAATTCTATCTCTTGAATGAATATTAGTGATGTTAAGAAAATTTTTAGTGTATTTCATTTTTGACTGCTATTGGTATAATTTTCTTAGTGCTTCTTAATATGTGCAATATTCCTCAAATTCAAATACTACATCCTAATGTTTTACTATTTCTCTCTATTTTTATTTATCAGTTTTGACAGGTATGGCAAAACTGTTTCACAATTTATGAGGAATATTTTTTCAACATTTATTTATTTCTTCAAGTTACATCTCAATTAGAGACTCTCCCTCCTCCCATTCTCCTGTCCTCTTCCCTTTCTCCCTCCTATCCTCTTTTCTTTTTAATTTAAGGTGTATCTCCCCTCCCAACATCTCCCTCTTTTAGCCCATGGCTCTTTTTCTTATAACAATAAATATAATTCAAAACAATAAGAACAATTAAGCAACAATTACAAAAATTATAAGGTATAACATGCATTCCCAATGTTCAGTCCATACATATTTGGCAACTTACAATAATATTCTATTATCTATCTATCTCAATGAGTTTAAAGTTCTATACTAACTCAGTTTCCATCATAACTTGCATTACCAACTTAAAAAATCATCTTCTTAGAGCTAGACCATCCTTTTAATTTCTAAACAATTTAAACCTTAACTGTGAGACTATTCTTCTGTCTAGTTCACAAGACCCCCAAAGATCCCCAAGGAGCCATCTCCAATACAAGTACACAAGGGTTGTTTATTTAATCAAGCTTGAGCTTGGACTCACAACTGTCACTGACTCGGCAGTTAAGGTTGGAGTCCTGAGTCCAAAAAGCACAGGGTTTATATAGAGACTTAGACAAAGAAACAGGTTTTCTATCATATGATTGGATGACATTTGGGTGACCAATCATGTTCATTTCTGATTGGCTCATTGTTACTGACTAAACAGCTCTGGTCAGTTTGACCACCAGAAGGTCTGTTTTGACATCTATTATTTTTCTTTGGCAGTAAGGGGATTTTCTAATAACATAAACAACAGATTGTATGGTCAGCATGACCTGGTCCAAATGAAAACAATTTTAGTTGTGGTCAGGGACTTTTCAGACAAATAAGAACAACAGAGTATGAGTAACAGATAGCACATCAAGATGTGGTTTTTTCCTTCATCAGTATAGCAGTAGTTTCCCAGATGTTCTGGGAACATTTCTGGGAATACAGCTTAGGGCCTGAAATTAACTTTTACCTTACAGTGAACATGAAATCTGGAAAAATGGCTAGATTACTAAGAAGTGATTTAGTGTGTACATATTAACATTTAGGATACCACAGATTTTCCTTCCAACAAGGATTTCTTAGAGTCTACACTATAACTATCTAGTCTTCAACCCCATCAGAGACCTGAAAAGGATAAATATATCTGATTAAACAGGAAATGCAGAGGAAGCAGCTTCCAAAACTAAGAAATGATGGACAACTGGCTACCTGGCAGTCTCCAATTTCTCTCTATAACATTAGAGCGTCTATCTTCAGCATTTTGGCCCAGTATCTCTGACAGACATTAATTGTAAAGCAGGAATTATGAAAGGACTTGTCTATCCTGTGTCTAGCCTGTGTTGGTGGAGATAGGCTGTCGACTTACCTGCTTCCAAGTTTTGTTCCCTTCAAACAGCATTCTGTCTATGGTTAAGCCAGAGCTTTTTGTTGCCCAGTGGCTAGCTTGCCACTAATGCAGCCATCTCCAAATAGAGATTCTTTGAAGCTCATCATCTACTTGGAGTGAAATGGGGGGTGCTGTCAGGAGTTGACCTGTCTCAATATTAAAAAATCTTAAGTTAAGAAAACATATTTAAATGTCATATTCTTTTTTTATAATTTATTTTTTATTTCTTCAAGTTACATCTCAATCACAATCCCCTCCCTACTCCCTGCTACCTAGTTTAGTGTACTAGAGACATTTTCTGAGTTAATCAGAAATCAAGTTGCTAAGAAACAAACAATATTTGCCTATTCAGATATACAGAGACAGATAGATGGTCTTCAGAAACCTCAAGGGATCTGTAGAATATGACATTTATTGATTGTAGAGCAGGAATTATGAAGGACTTGCCTACCCTGTCTTGGCAGAGCTAGGCTGTCGACTTACCTGCTTCTAAGCTTTATCCTTTTTGGACAGCATTCTGTCTACAGTTGAAGCAAGGGGTTTTTCTTGCCAAGAGATAGGCTTGCCACTAATTCAACCATCTCCCACTGGAGATTCTTCAATGCTTATCTTCTAGTTGGTGTAGAATAGGGGGTGCTGTCAGGAGCTGACATGCCTCGATATCAAAAAATCTTAAATTAAGAAAACATCTTTGAATGCCATATTCTGAAGATCTTTTGAGGTTTTTGAAGATACCCTATCTATCTCTTATATTTAAATAAGCAAATGTTGCTTGTCTCTTAGCACTTGATTTCTGATTAGCTTAGAAAATAATTGTGATAGACTGTCATAGTACCTAACAAAATGACAAGTTTGAAATGACTATTAGTTTTCATTTCTTAATTATTCTAAACAGTTTACGATAGTTCCTGTCAAATGGCCTAGAACTTCACATTGCATTTTTAAGAATTACATAGGTACAATACCTTAAAAAGAGTAAACCTTAATTTTACATCAATATACAAAGATCAATACCAATTTAGCCAAATATAACCTTAATTTTGTATCAATATACAAAGATATAAGAGTAATAAGAGTAGATTCAGCTGGGCATTGAGGCACACGCCTTTAATCCCAGCACTCAGGAGGCAGAGGCAGGCAAACGTCTGTAGTTCAAGGTCAGCCATGGCTGTAACACAGAAAAACCTTGTCTTGAAAAACCTAGTCTAAAAAAAAAAAGTGGATTCAATAATCTACCTTATTTTCTTTATCATTCCTATATCATGTCTATATCCCTCCCTTTTTTTTTCAAGTCTTTGCCCCCTATATAGGTGAGCAAGAAGGATGGAGAAAAGAAAAAGAGAGAAATCCTTGGTCTAATCTCTTAAGCTTTATTTAACAAGACCATTTAACAACTTGTAGCCAATCCACTTAAATAACAACAAACATCTATAACCCATCAAATGACCAAAATAAATAAAGAAAGAAAGAAAGAAAGAAAGAAAGAAAGAAAGAAAGAAACCACACCACCTTCTGGAAATGGAAAGTTACTCTCTTAAAACTGCTTCCTGCTGATGTGGGATTTAGGAAACCTGTTTGGGGCCCAAATAAGAATGGAAAAATGGTTAAGCAAGTTGATAGTAGCATTGGTTGTCCAGTCTTTTTGTGCTCAGCTATTTAAATGTTCTGAGAAATTTGTAGTTAGAAGTTGAACTTTGGGTGGGAAAGTTCAGAACTTTGCTGAAGTCCTGGCTAGAACAGTCTATGAAGCTGGACCATCTTAGCTACCCCTTTGAAGTTGTTGTGAATGTGGATTTTTGAGGAAAAAGCTAATGAGGCAGTCTGTGAGTCTGGATAATCTGAGCTACTTGTCTTGTCTTCTTTGGCGTCTGGTCCCTTTTCTTCAGAAGTTTCTGTTATCTAGTCCCTGGACTTCTTAGTTGGATGCTTTTAATGTCCTGGAAAGATAAGAACAGAGCCCTGCCCTAATCTTAATTCTGGGGTGTTACTTTATTGGCAAGTAAATCTTTCCTAGAGCAAATTGGGGTTTTTTTGACAATAAAAAAGTATTATCTTTCAACTGAGATTTTAAAAATTCTCTTGTAATTTGCAAACTAAGCATACCTTTAAGTGTATATATTTTGAGATCACAAAGGACAATTCACTTTGAATTTCAGCTTTCCTTTTGCAAGCAGCTTCTAAATTTAAATCATTGTAAATCTACGTGCCTACCTCTGCCTCCCAAGTGTTGGGATCAAAGGCATGTACCTGCCAGTTGTTGAGAGTAAAGGTGTGAACCACTATCCCTGGATCTACTTTTTTTCTCTATTTGGAGCTTGCTCTGTGTCAGGTTGGCCTTGAACTCAGAGATTTTCATGTTTCTGTCTCCAGTGTGGTAGGATTAAAGGTATATTCCTCTCAAGTGTTGGTATTAAAGGTGTGAACCATCACCACCCTGCTCATTGCAACTCTAAAATTTAGAAGACAACTCTTTAGTGATCTGCCTGTCTCTGCTGGGATTAAAGGCATGAGCTAACACAGTCCCACTCAAATATTTTATCTTAACTCAAAATTACTTCCACTCTTAAAGATTTAGAAAACTAGTTTGAGCTGTTGTAACCCAAAATTTACTTACAACTAACTTTAATTCTATTGACTGCATTTTTAATATCAAACAATGAAAATATCCTTTATATATAAGAAGAAAACTTATAAACTGATATCCAAGAGGGTGTGAGCTATGTGGCAACCTGCAGCTTAACATGCTAACCTGAAATTAAGACCATTTTTTCATTTCATGTCAGTAAGGCAAGTACACCTTTGGTAAGTTATCATTTTAAAATTTTATTTTATTTTTTCATTTTTTATTGTATTCTTTATACTTAGCTAAAATTTTAAAATTAATTTGTTTTTTTCAAGTTACCTTCTGATCACAGTCCCCTCACCCCTTTCCTCCTTCATTCTTTCCCTTCCTCTTCTCTGTCCTCTGCTTCTCCTCAGATGAGGTGGGCTCCCACATAACAAACTCCCTCAGGTTATCAGTCACATAAGGGCCAAGAGCTTTCTCTTGTACTGGGGATTGATATGACACCTCATATAGGGTAAGATGTTCCACAAACATGTAACAGGGTCCATGACTCACTGCTGGGTAGAGTTTTTCATAGGATGGTTATGCTAGGTCCTGTATGTTTGCGTCTATGGATTGTAGGAAGGTTGTCCTGTGTTATATGCTTAATATCCACTTATGAGGGTACATACCACGCATATCTTTCTGGGTCTGAGCCATCTTGCTTAGGATGAACTTTTCTAATTCTATCCATTTGGTTGTGAATTGCATGGTATCCTTGTTTCTGATAGGTGTGTAGTATTCTATTGTGTAAATGTACTACAGTTTTGTTTTGTTTTAATGCATTCTTCAGTTGAAGGAGATCTGGATTTTTTCCAGTTTCTGGCTATTATGAATAAAGCTGCTATGAGCATTGTTGAGGCGATGTCCTTATGGTTTGGTGGAAAATCTTTTGGATATATGCCCAGGAGTGGTAAGGCTGGGTCTTGAGGTAGAATTATTTCCGATTTTCTGAAAAAGCATGAGATTGATTTCCAAAGTGGTTGTACAAGTTTACATGCCCAGCAGCAATGGAGAAGTATTCCTCTTTCTCCACATCCTTGCCATTATGTGCTATCATTTCAATTTTTGATCTTAGCTAATCTGATGGGTGTGAGATGGTATGTCAGAACCATTTTGAGTTGTATTTCCCTGATGACCAAAGACGCTGAACATTTTTTCAAGTGCCTCTTAGTCTTTAGAGATGCCTGTTTTGTGAATTCTCATTTTAGCTCTATACCCATGTTTGGTTGGATTATTTGATTTGTTCATGTTTAATTTCTTCAGTTCTTTATATGTTTTGGATATTAGTTCTCTGTCAGATGTGGGGTGGGTGAAGATCTTTTCCCAATCTGTAGGCTGTTGTTTTGTTCTAATGACAGTGTCCTTTGCCTTACAGAATTTCCAGTTTCATAAGATCCCAATGAATAGATTGTTGGTCTTAGAACCTGAGCTACTGGTGTTCTGTTCATGAAGTTGTCACCTATGCCAATGAGTTTGGGGGTTTCCACCACTTTCTCTTTCTTTAAATTTAGTGTTTCTGGTTTCATGTTAAGGTCTTTGATCCACTTGGACTAGTTTTGTGCATGGTGGTAAATATGGGTATATTTGCATCCTTCTACATATTGACATCCAGTTAGACAAGCACCATTTGTTGAAGATATTTTCCTTTTTCCATTGTATAGTTTTGGCTTCTTCATCAAAAAATTAGGTGACAGTATGTGTGTGTGTGGGGGGGGTTATTTCTGGGTCTTCAATTCGATTCAATTGATCAACTGGTCTGTTTCTATTCTGTTACACTGGTGTTTTTATTATTATTGCTCTGTAGTACAACTTGAAATCTTGATAACTTCAGATGTTCTTTTAATGTACAGGATTGATTTAGCTATTCTTGTTTTGTTTGTTTATTTGTTTTTCCATATGAAGTTGAGAATTATTCTTTCAAGGTCAGTAAAGAATTGTGCTGGTATTTTGATGAGAATTGCATTGAATCTGAATATTGCTTTTGGTAAGATGTGCATTTTTTTATGTTAATCCTACCTATCCATGAACATGGGAGATCTTTCCGTCTTCTGATATCTTCTTCAATGAGAAATAATTTTTGACTATGTTTATTTTGACTCTGTTTTAGATAATTATGGGTTATTTTATATTTAATATATCTTATATTTTTATTATTTTGTAATTAATTAATATTTAATTTTTATCAATCACTTAAAATAAATTGATATTATTTATTTTATAAGTTAAATTTTCTTAACAATTTATCTGCAATGACAAGTATCTATAAAGTTGTTGAGAAAGATAATTACATGTATGCTTTAATTTACATTATTAATGATATTTAATCATTTGAGTAATACAGATAACTGTAAGAGCAATTCTAACAAATATAGTCTGAAACATGTTAATTTGTCTTTGTGACTGCTGGAAGTCAGCAAGGAAAGGGCCATTGCATGCTATCCACTTGTAGATCGTAGTTATGTAGACATGGATTCCATGACATTATTTTCCAAAATCATGTGGGAAGCACAACTGAATTACAGATTATAATTCTAATGGAATTTGTTAGAAATCCTTAGAGAATTGCTCTTTTGTTGGTTTGTGCCTCCTTTTATAGTCCAACTCACTGTACCTCAATAGCTATTACAAAGGCTGTTCTGGAGAGTTGGCCATAATATTGATGATATTGTGGCATCAAGTCTTTTCCACACAAATCACATTTGGTGTTTTCAGTAAGTGAAAGTAACCTGAGGGTAGAAAACTCACACTCGATTTTCATTCCATTAAAGATAGAGAAGGTGTGACCAATAATTCAAAAATTTGTGGTGAGGATGAAAAAAAAATCTTTTGGTAAGACTTTTGTTTATGGTTATTTGCAGAAATAGTTGTCTAGAAACCTACTAATTACTTAGAGAATTGTTTATTTCCAAAGAAGTATGAGATACATATTTTAAAAAAAATCTCTTCCCTTAAAGGAAAATTCTAGTGGCCCTTAAATTGTTCCACTATGATGTAGAGAGGACAAACTATCCAGTTTCTAAGAAGAATATAATTTCTCATGTTTTGATCATAAAAATGATTACAAAGAATATCTCCCATAAGTGGTGGGAAAACAAGAACACAATGAGAATTTACAGAAGTTACCTTGTGAGTTAATTCAAGAATTTCACACAGTAACAAAATAAAGAATTGTCATCACTTTTTAACTTCCCATTTTTCTTTCTAAAGAAGGATTTTCAATACATGTGAGCCATTCTTATTCCAACACTTTGTATTGGAGTAGGGGAGGGTAATTCATTTCCTTTGTAATGAATTATGTTGAATATGATGAGACCCATTGTGTCAGGTGCATATCAGCATAAGACCATTTCTCATAAAATAGTCACTTCTACAAAGGAGAAAATGCCAATATAACATCAAGTCTGAAGTCAAAGTTTGTACACATGTGTAGTGCTCTCCTTCAAGTCTTTACATGGCTTCTTGCATTGCAGTGAGACTATGAAAGGAAAACTGCACATTTAGGGAAAAAGTGAAGAGTGGACTGTGGTCAATACTGCTAGTTTCCCATTAAATTTCAGTTATACTACTCTAATACTTCATAGACTTTAGAGAGGCTGCCACAGAGGCCGTGTTTAGCCTTCCCTGACACTTTACATCTAGATGTGATGATGTCAGCTTATGGCATATCAGTAAAAATGATCGCAACTTGTCAGACATGTTCCTGAAGTACCACACTACTTTTCTCTATGATTGGCTGAATGTGCACCATGTAGCCGTCACTGAAGAAAAGTTATATAGATTGACAAATATGTAAAGCATGATTTCCAATAGGAAATAAACATCCTTGCCACTGATAATATAAGGTCACCACATCAGCACTAGACCATTTAATTGGATTACCAAATAAAACAGAAACTTGAATTTCACAGATCCTCATCAGTAAAATTGCAGTGTCTGAAGCTGAAAATTTTCCATTGTTCTTTCACATGCTCAAAATCTATCCTTTCAAATTTGAAGAACAATTGAAACTCTTCCTGAAGATCAGCCCTTCATCTTTTTGATTCAAAACAAATACAATATAAAATTCAAATATATTCATGATTATTCTTTTTAGTAACAGTGTTACTAAAAAGATGTGTCTTTCTGCTCTATTTCTTTCTTTGGTGTTTATAGCTCTTTCTGGCTGTGAGACACTCTTCTTTCCAGGTTATTTTACTTCGTGTTTTTGGTTTATCACCTTGCATTTAGTAAAATCTCTACACTCTTTAGAGCACTGAATATGATCAATCACATCACACTCAAGTTATCTAGGAACAAACCACTGGCATTTAAGATAATAAATTCCACAGCAAAGACCTTCTCTCATATACCACTAATCTTTTTGCCTTCCTCAGTCAATGACAGGCTGGAAATAAGATCACATTGGTATTGAGATTGCAGAAGATATAGAAATTCATACTGTGTGATAGTTGATAAAAATGAATTTTATCAGGGAACTGAGAAAATGCCTTCATATAATGAATTTTAGATAGCTGCACAAAGATAGACTGGATATTTAGCTGCCAATTATTACCAAGATTTCTAAACTCTTCCAGCAGCAGAGACTTTTTTGCCATCTGGATTTCATATTACATGTAGAGTTTCAAAAGCCTTGAAATAAATTAGCCTCCTTCACGGACCTTATCATGCAATAATTTTATGTGACTTATTCTCTGTGTCAAGACCAATACTACTACTGAAGTAAATGAAAAAAAAGAGGAGAAACTGAGTTATGAGGCATATAAAAGTCATATTTGTCACTAACTAAACTTGGAATGATTTTTTATTTTTTGGAGCTTTTTCCTAAACTAGTTTAATTCAGTTTTCTTTACTCTACATGTACCTGAAAAATTTCAGTTCTGTGTACAAAATATCTTTTATCATAATTTTCTCACTTTCACAGTTTTCTTACCTTATTTTTAGAAGACACTTTTTGAGTCAGTATGACCTTTCAGTTCCACATTTCTTTCTCTAAGGTTGTCTATGTACCTTGCTCATCTGACCATATCTGTGGCACATGTTCATAATGGGTACAAACCCAGTTAATTTGTTGACAATGTCAATGTGACTTGCTACAAGAGAAAGAACATAAAGACACTTGCCTTGATAATTAGAAACCTAAATGTGTCCTTTACAGATATGTCCTTAGTAGAAGATGAATAACAATCTGAAAGGGTTATTTTTGTGTGATAAATTAAATGTGTTAAATTAAAGTGAAGTATTCAGAGTCAATCTAACTAAAGTAAAACCTATTTTGACCCAATCATTTCACTGGAGGTTTTATGTTATTAATGTATCAGTTCTATTTCCTATCCAGGAGTCTTCATTCTCCAGAATCAGGCTATGCTGAAGAAGGAGCATGACAATGGATGCTTTTTATTCTTTTTTCAAATTATGCACATTCCTATCTCCAGAAATGATTGGATTTAATTTTCTCCTACTCCTTTCCTTTAATATTTAAAGGAGGATATTAGGTTTTTTTAATAGTCAAACCAATAAGGGAAGCATTTGTTAATGATCAATAGATCAATCTATCAGTGCTTTATACTATTCAAGTTTATGATATGCTGATCACTTATTATAACAGAAATGTACAAAAATCAATATTATGCATATACCTGTATATTATTACAAAGCATAAATCTATGGAAGCAAGACACATACCTAAAAAGATTTGATCTTCCCATTTCTCATCTTCTGAAGATAACTAAAGTAGATCCTGCTTACTTCTCTTTCTCATTGAAACTTCCATTACACCCTCTAGTTCTAGCAACTTTAGCTTATATTCTCAATTCCAAATTCTTCTTCTCAACTCATATCTCCCCATATTCTGAGAGATACCACGATAATTTTCTAATATAGATTTTATCACTACTATCCTTTTTCATTGAACACTGACATTAATATTCATAATAGTAATCAAGTAAGTTCATCATTTGATCTCAGCCTTTTCTCTCATCTCCATGCTCACCACTGTCAGATATTGGGGCTTCACTCTGCCATTTTTGTACATCTAGCACACTTGCTTTCTTTGTGGAGATCTGCAAGAAAGTCTATTAAGTAGAACAAGGAGAAAATTAAACTATTGTGATTTTAGAATGTTTTATACATTAATGCTTACTGCAAAGAAAATAAGGAATAATAAGGACCATGACAAACTTTAGAGTATTTCTAGTACTATAAACTTAAGTGTTTCCTGAATCATAATGTACACTAGGAATAACTTACAACACACTTGTAAGTTATTGTAAGAATAACTTACAAAAACCACAACTGAATACAATGCAGGGATCAACAGATTGTGGGAACTGTGGTGTTTTAATTGAGAATAGTCCTCACAGGCTCATATATTTGAATACTTTGTCTCCAGTTGGTAAATCCATATGAGAAAGATGAGGAAGTATGGTCTGTT
Organism: Lophiomys imhausi; assembly: GCA_907164525.1. Taxonomy (NCBI): domain Eukaryota; kingdom Metazoa; phylum Chordata; class Mammalia; order Rodentia; family Muridae; genus Lophiomys; species Lophiomys imhausi. Next base: position 3,438,003 of record CAJQZJ010032237.1, read on the forward strand.
GGAGGAGGTGTTTCATTGGTTTGTGATTTGAGGTTTCAAAAGCCCATGACAGTCCCAAATTGATCTCCCTGTCTCCTATTTATGGATAAGGAGATAAGTTCTCAGTTACTGCTCTAGGTCTATGCTTGTCTGTCTGCTGCTATCTTCTCTATCGTGATAATCATGGACTCATTCTCTGAAATTGTGAACTCAAAATAAACTCTTATTTTTATAAGTTGCCTTGGTCATGGTGTCTTAACACAGCAATAAAAAGTAACTAAGGTAAGAATTCAGCCCCAACAGATATATCTAGATCACAGCTCCTGCATCTATTTTTCAGGAAACATTGCAGAAGACTGAGGCAGAATGATTGTAAGAACCAGAAATACATGGATGTCTGCTGTGAAACAGTTATGGGTACTTAAACAATACCAGAACAATGGAAATATTAATTGTTGGGGAAGGTCTAATATATTGGTTCTGATAGGCTGGTATCAATGCTGAGATCTGGTTACTGCCCCTTCTGAGACATTCTCTTGATTGGTTAATAAAAGGCGCTGATGACCAGTTAGCTGGGCAAAAAGAATATAGGAAGGTGAGACTTCTTGAGATGGAAACAGGAACCCTGTGTTTTACACAGAGGAATCCCTCTTTCTGCCAGGAGACATGGAAGCAGATAGACATGTTTGAGAACTCTGGGATTAGGTGGTCTGGGTTAATTTAGATTAGCTAATTGAGAGTCTGTCCAGCTAAGGGATAAGCTTGAAACTTTAAAAGGTCTTGGTGTTTTTAATTATTGGAGAAAGGATCACGACAGCTTATAGGCCACCAGTCCAAGCAATCCAGGGCCATTGGTCTCTTGCCGAATTCTGGCAAATCTCTCGCCAAGCTGCCAGCAATTATACTGGCCTAATATTACATTTAATACTAGTAGTTGACATGACCATCAGCTTGACTCATCAGCCATCAACCTTCACTACCCAATTTCCTAAAAAAAGATTGCCATAGCAGTTCACAAAAAGGATTAGAAATAGCTGTGTATTTTACTCAGTTGCATAGGCATGATACCTTATATTAAGAGTTGATATATATGTATATATATAGTTGCATTATATATACATACATAACCTTAAATCTGTGTATTATATGAGATTCTATACCAGTGTATCAAAATTAACTTTATTTAGAGACTAGTAATAGCTCTAAATTGCAGAACAGATTTACTAATCTATCCTTATATCTTATTAGTTTTATCTTATAACCATCCCTTTTATAATAACAAACATCCATCAGCCATAAATAGTCAAAATCCATCCATCCTTTGCTTAGTAATGGGACAAAGTTTTTCTGAAAACCTGCTTCCTTCAGATTTGTGGGGAAGAAAGCCTGTTAGGGGTCCAAATAAAAATGAAAAAGAAAATTGGTTAAGCAATTTAATACTGAAAATATGTAATTTCTTACAAGTAACATATAGTTCTGTAATGGTTGGGAAATACAGGATGCATGGATCAATCAAGGAAGATTTTCTGCTTTAAGTTGTACCTTGAATATTGCCAAGTCACATTTTTTAAATATTCTTAATTAACAGCCCTTAACAAATATGATGGCGAGCAGGCTTACGTCTTCACCATAACAAAGATGGCCACCGGTCATGAGACAGACCTTAGTCAAGATGTCAGTGACTACAGAACTCTACCCCCATCCCTCCCACAGTCAAAATGGTGACCAGTCACATATTAGTGGCAGTGGTGGTGCATTTAAAGAACCAGACTGGTGCTCCATTCATGCTACATGAAAGGACAGCATGCAACAATAAGCCTATGTGTGTGTGTGTGTATATATATATATATATATATATATATATATATGTCCTAGCCAGTCTGGGTTGTTCCCATATAGTGGAATCAACGAATATAAGTTACCTGTTTGTTCTTTTGTTTGTAGCCAAGATCTTTAGGAGACCTTATCTTATCAGCAGGGTTCCAGGCCTGATTTCATTGATTATAGCAGTTTGGAATTCACAGAGATCTGCCTGTCTCTGTCTCTTGTATGCTGAGATTAAAGGTGTATGTCATCATCACCCTGCTCAAATATTTCATTTGAATCTCAAACTCAGAGAATAAATCTGAACTGTAGTAGTATTCAAAATCAGTTTAATACTCAAAAATCTCTGATATTTCAGCAGTGCCAAACTAAACATTCCATTATAGGCTGGGCAGAGCTAAGACTCCGAACCGGAACCCAGTGGGCTTTCTTTTTTTCTCCCTGTGCTGTTGCTCCACAAGCTGTGAGAAGTCAGCAGCTGCAGCTGGTGGAACCAGGCTTGCTGCAGGATGGCAGGTGTGGAGTGGTGGAGGAGCATATAGGTATCTCTTTCCTTCAGCAAATCCTACCAGCATGCACCACCAGAACCAGTGCCCATCCAGCTTGTTTGAAAACTTGTTCTCTTGCAACAAGCACAGAAAAACACATACAGAAAACACATACAGAAAAACACCAACAGAAAAATCTAGGCAACCAGAAAAACCTGTGGCAGAGGACAGGATTTCTGGCCAGAGAACAAACAAGATGAGAACTATCTTTTTCTCTCACAAACACATCAGGAGAATTTCTGTCTTTTCCTAGAAATCAGATGAGAGCTATCTTGTTCTCCCAGAAACCTTGAGAATCTCCACTTTCTCCCAAAAGCCAGATGACAATCTCTGTTTTCTTCTGGAGATTCCCCCAAGAATATCAATTGAAGATCCTGTTTCCATCCGGAAAATCCCCCCCAGTGAGGTATTTTGCAAGGCATCCCTTGTCACCCTGGGCCGGGGGGACATTTAACACATCTGTCATGTCTCAGGGGCCAACCAAAACAGCCAGTCTGAATTCAAGACCAAATGCATCACAGATTAAACAGAGAAAAGACCAGTCAAACCAGAGATTAGAACTCTGAACATAGATGTGAGGCACCGCAGACACAAACTCACAGATCGGCCTAATCTTACAGTTTATACTTATTAATAAATACAATTGATAATTAAATTGCAGTTTCAATTAATGAAGGCCTGCCATTGATCAGGAACAAGGCCCTCTGCTAAACAGCACATGGTGTGGCTGGGCTTCTCTATGCAGCTGCCCTGAGGGAACTGCCTAGGCATGCCTGAACATGCCTGGCCTGAGACCTGCACAGACCTGCCTGGAGATTGGTGATGACACACCGGGTAATGAGACATGAGCCAATGAGGAAGAGCTGCAACAGCCTGCAGTTCAGGAACCAATGGAACTCTGGGAGGAGGTTATAAAAGGCGTACCATGTTTTTTAAATAAATGGGTCTGCTCTTGCCACATACCGGGCCACCAGAGTCTTGGTTTTTGACTCTGTGCCAACTCATCCCTGCCCCCAAGAGTCCTGGGGATGGGCTCCAGCAGCACATGTTAACCTGGAAAGAAGAAAATTTCACAGGTGTCACTTCTAGACAAAGAACTACAGGCAACTAATGATTGCAGGAAGAAGCATAATTAGCTTCTCCTAGGGATGAACCCTTTTATTAACTGTCCAATGCAAAGTGGGCAGCTATGAAACCATATATACACAAGTTAACAAAAGTGTACTCAAAAGGTTGTATTTACATACAGTTTTATGTACATATTCATAAACACATGTGTGTATAAGTATGTGAATATGTACAATAATAGTCACAGAAAAAGCGGCTATCAATTTGAGAATGTTGGAACATAGGTGGTTAGAGGTTGATAGCTGGGAAGGACTAGTGGGAGGAAAGGGAGAGGAAAAGTGATTTAGTTCTATTTCAGTTAAAAATATTAAGTTACAGTTCAAATATAATAACCCATACTAGATGGTATCACTGGAAGAAACATATGTGCACACATATACACTCACACATCTCTGTTATTTCTTGTTTTAGATTTTCATTGTTTTATTTTGTGAATTTTGCATCATGCATCCTGTTCCCTCACATCTCCCTCCTCCACTCAGACCCATCCTCAACCCTTGAAACCTCTCCAACGAGAGAAAAAAAATCTCCTCGTGGAAGCTGTAGTGTGTCCTACAATATTCGCTTTTTTCCCTCATACATTTTTGCTTTTAAATGTTCATTATAATAACTCCTTGGTCTGGTGAGATGCCTCTGATTTCTGCAACTTTGTCAATTACTGGAACATCACTGAGACTCCTCTCAGCTATCCTGTTGTCCCATGTCATGGAGTTCCTGAGATTTTGTGTCTGTGAAACTGGCCTTTTCATGTACTCCAACATTTCATCCATGAGGTATATGTTGGAGTGAGCCAACTTAAAACTCTGGTTCAGAACCTGCAACCCCCATATCCAAGGCTAGTTCTACTGTGCTACCCAGGTAAGGTGCAGGGCCTGATCTCCCAAGTGCTGTAGCAGGTAAGGAACTAGGCCAGCTCTCCTGCTCTCATGATTCCATCAGGGCCAACTATCCTGCCTGTTACCTGTGGCAAGGGCATCAAAGAGTAGAGGGGATCTCTCCCTCACCAATATCATCAAAAAGCAGGAAAAAAGCTGGGCTGGCTCTCCCACACTTACACCCTTGGGGTCGGCTCACCTATAACCATTACATCAAAGGCTAGCTGTACTATGTAGCCAAGGTGAGGGGCAGTGTCTGCTCTCTCAAGTGCTGCAGCATGTGAGGGACAGGGATAGCTCTCCTGTTCTTCTGCCCCATGAGGGCTAGAACTCCTGTCTTCCACTGATGGTGAGGGCAAAAGGGAGGAGAGGATCTCTCCTTAGCCAACACCACCACAAAGCAGAAAAAAGGCAGGGCTGGCTTTCCCACTCATACCTTGAGTCTGGATCACCCACAACCCCTACATCCAGGGATAGGATGGATTTTTCTAATCTCTGCTTACTTCCTCTCCTGGGAGCCCATCTAGTGCTTGCATGGTGTTGGACTGCTTCCTATAACAGGCTACTCCCTGTGGTGCTGAACTGGTGTTGGTCTCTGGCTTGCTTTTTTTCCAGCAATGTTAGGCTACTATTCGTTTGGATGTTTATATGTCAGAACACTGAATGTAAACATAGCCTCTCTCCTCTCTGTCACCTACTGATGAATATGTGACACAGAAACCACACCTGCAATGCCACCAGGGGAAAAACACACACATCTCTCATCAATGATGTTTCCTAATGATAATAATTTCCTCATAATAATTCTAAAATTATTCACTTGTGACTATGTTAGAATAGATAATTAATTTGAGGCATACTCATTCAACATAAGTATAGTATTAAACAGAATTTTTTGTTTTTCGTTTGTTTTCTGTATTTCATTAGAATTTGGCCTTAGCTGTAGCATTAGAAAAACTGGGTTTTGCCAAAGGTCATATGGACTTCCCTGGTCTGAGCTGATACTTGGAGCCATGCTGATTTCTAGAGCTTCACAGACCCTCACTGCCTGCTGCACTCAGGAGAGCGGTCCCCACCCCTTTCCTTGACAGCAGAGTAGAGGTGGCCTTAGTGGCAAGGGTGCATGTAAGCTGGCCCTTTTCATCAATTGGGCAACATGGGAGAGCTAGCCCTGAGGGTATGAGTGAGAGCTGATAAGCTTGCTAGCCCCTTTCAAGCTGCAGGACTTGGGAGAGCATTCCGTACACCTCACCTGGGCAGCACATGGTGGCATGGGTAATGGAGAGCTGACAGACTGACAAACTCAGCTACCACCTAGACCCAGATCTAGGACTTTGAGTTGGTCCATCCCAACAGCTAACCATCTATGAACTACTGGAATGCCTGTGAAGGGGCTGGTCTTGAAGAAGCAAAGCTTTAGAATCTCCATGACACAGGGCTGAATGACTCACCTTATAGGGGTAGAGTAAGGCAACTCGAATCCTACACCAAAGCGCCCCCTTTGGACCCAAGTCCATCAGACAGCAAAAAAAATTCCACATATCCAGAGGTCCCAGACAAAAAAAAAAACAGAGCGAAATGTCTCCAACAAAAGAAAGCAACGCTATTCCATCCAGCCTGAACCACCTCACCACAACTGAAACACATGAAAACGATGATAATTCTACATTATGGAAAGTGATAGAGTCCCTTCAAGAAAAACTTAAATCTATGAAGGAATTCAAATAAGCCACAATTTTACAAGTCAAAACAACGAATAACACCATTAAAGAGCTCCAAGCCAAGGTGACTCAGCTTGAACAGAAAAAGAACAGAGCAATGAAAGATTTCCAGGTAAAATCAAGCAAATTGGAGAAGGAAGTGTACAAAACGAACAATACCATTCAGGACATGAAAACAGAAATGGAAACAATAAAGAAACACAGGCAGAGTTAAAAGAGGAAATGGAGAATCAAGGGAAGAGAACAGGAATTACGAATGTATCAAAAATAGGATGCAAGAGATGGAAGACAGGATCTCAGGCATGGAAGATCCGATGGAAGAAATTAGTACAACATTCAAAGAAAATGAGAAAGCTAAAAAAATCTCTCACCCACAACATCCAAGAAATCAAGGACTCAATGAAAAGACGGAACCTAAGAATTATAGGCATAGAGAAGAGAGAGGACTCCCGACTCCATGGTCCAGGGAATATCTTCAACAAAATCATAGAAGAAAACTTCCCAAACCTAAACAAAGAGATGCAAGTAAAAATCCAAGAGGCTTACAGAACACCAAACAGATTAGATCAGAAAAGAAACTCCTCTCGCCACATAATAATAGAAACTCCAAATGTAGAGAACAAAGAAAGGATATTAAAAGCTGTAAGAGAAAAAGGACAAGTCACATACAATGGCAGACCCATCAGAATCACACTTGACTTCTCCTCAGAAACTTTAAAAGCTAGAAGAGCCTGGACAGATGTCCTACAAGCCGTGAGAGAGCAGAGGTGCCCAGCCAGACTACTATACCCAGCAAAACTCTCTAACAACATAGAAGGAAAAAACAAGATATTCCATGACAAAATCAAATTCAAACAATATCTCCTCACGAACCCAGTCCTACAGAAGATACTAGAAGGAAAATTCCAACACAGAGAAGATAACTACACCCAAGAAAACAGAGGAAATAGAAACCTCCACAGCAACTAAACAAAAAGAAACACAAAACAGCCAGCTATACCAAAATAATGGGAAATAACAACCCTTGGTCACTAATATCCATCAACATCAATGGACTCAACTCGCCAATAAAAAGACACAGACATACAGACTGGATACATAAACAACACCCATCTTTTTGCTGTATACAAGAAACACATCTCACTATTGAAGATAAACACTACCTCAGAGTAAAGGGCTGGGAAAAGGTCTTCCAAGCAAATGGACACAGGAAACAAGCTGTAGTAGCCACCCTAATATCAAACAAAATAGACTTCCAATTGAAGTTAACAAAACAGACAGAGAAGGGCATTACATACTCATTAAAGGAAATATACACCAAGAGGTCATCTCAATATTGAACAACTATGCCCCAAATACAAAGGCACCTACATTTATAAAAGAAACGCTTCTAAAACTTAAATCGCACATTGATCCAAACACTTTAATAGTGGGAGACTTCAACACCCCACTCACAACTATGGACAGATCATCAAGACAGAGGCCAAACAGAGAAATAATGAGTCTAACAGAGATCATGAAACAAATGGATCTAACAGATATCTACAGAACCTTTCTCCCAAACACAAAAGAATACACCTTCTTCTCAGCACCTCATGGAACCTTCTCCCAAATCGACCATATAGTTGCACACAATGATATTCTCAACAGATACAAGAAAATTGAAATAACCCCTTGTATCTTATCGGACTACCATGGAATAAAGCTGGACTTCAATAGCAAAAGAATCAACAGAAAGTCTACACTCACATGGAAATTGAATAACTCTTTACTAGAGGACCACTGGGTCAGGGAAGAAATAAAGAAGGAAATCAAAGACTTCTTAAAAATCCAATGAAAATGAAGATACAACATACCCAAACCTATGGGACACAATGAAAGCTGTGCTACGAGGAAAATTCATAGCACTAAGTGCCTTCAAAAAGAAAATTGTGACAGCTCATATTACCTAATTAACAGCTAAACTGGGTGAATCGGGAAAAAAAAAGAAGCAAACACTCCCAAGAGGAGCAGAAGGTAGGAGATCATCACACTTAGGGCTGAAATCAACAACTTAGAAACAAAAAGAACTATACAAAGAATCAATGAAACTAAGAGCTAGTTCTTCGAGAAAATCAACAAAATAGACAGACCCTTAGCCAAATTAACTAAAAGACAGAGGGAGAAAACACAAATCAACAAAATCAGAAATGAAAAGGGAGAAATAACAACAGACATTGAGGAAATCCAGAGAATATTTGGATCTTACTTTAAAAATCTATACTCCACCAAATTTGAAAACTTAAGTGAAATGGACAATTTTCTTGATAGAGTCTACCTACCGAAGCTAAACAAGATCAGATAAACAGATTAAACAGCCCTATAACCTCTAAGGAAATAGAAACAGTCATTAAAAATCTCCCAACCAAAAAAAAAGACCAGGGCCAGATGGCTTTTGCACGGAATTCTACCGGACCTTCAAAGAGGAGCTAACACCAATACTTTTCAAACTCTTTCACAAAATAGAATCTGAAAGAACGTTGCCAAACTTATTCTATGAGGCCAAAATCACCCTGATTCCTAAACCACACAAAGACCCAACAAAGAAAGAGAACTTCAGACCAATCTCCCTCATGAACATAGATGCAAAAATACTTAATACCATACTAGCAAACAGAATTCAAGAACACATCAAAAGTATCACAAAAGGATACACCATGGTCAAGTAGGCTTCATCCCAGGAATGCAGGGATGGTTCAACATACGAAAGTCTATCAACGTCATTCACCATATAAACAAGATGAAAGAAAAAAAAACACATGATAATCTCACTAGATGCAGAAAAGGCATTTGACAAAATCCAACCCCCCTTCATGCTAAAAGTTCTGGAGAGAACGGGCATACAAGGACCGTACCTAGAAATCATAAAGGCAATATACAGCAGGACAGGCCCAACATCAAATTAAATGGAGAGAAACTTGAAGCATTTCCTCTAAACTCAGGGACAAGACAAGGATGTCCACTTTCACCATATCTCTTCAATATAGTACTTGAAGTTCTTGCTAGAGCAATAAGACAAGGAAAGGAGATCAAGGGGATAAACATTGGAAATGAAGAAGTCAAATTATCCCTATTTGCAGATGATATGATAGTATACACAAGCGACCCCAAAAATTCCACCAGAGAACTGTTACAGCTAATAAACACCTTCAGTGAAGTGGCTGGATACAAAATTAATTCAAAAAAATCAGAAGCCTTTCTTTATACAACAAACAATTGGGCTGAGAAAGAAATAAGGGAAACAACTCCCTTAACAATAGCCATAAACAACATAAAATACCTGGAGGTAACTCTAACCAAGCAAGTAAAGGACCGGTACAACAAGAACTTCAAGCCCTTGAAGAAAGAAACGGAAGAGGCATTTAGAAGACGGAAACATCTCCCAAGCTCATGGATAGGTAGGATCAACATAATAAAAATGGCCATCCTACCAAAAGCAATATATAGATTCAATGCAATTCCTATCAAAATACCAACACAATTTTTTATAGACTTGGAAAGAGCTATAAAATTTCTCAATTTCATATGTAACAACAAAAAGCCCAGAATAGCCAAATCAATTCTGTACAATAAAAAAAACATGGAGCTGGAGAGATGTCTCAGCGGTTAAGAGCACTGGTTGCTCTTCCAGAGGTCCTGAGTTCATTTCCCAGCATCCACATGGTGGCTCACAAACATCTATAATCAGATCAGGTGCCCTCTTCAGGCCTGCAGGCACCTTGTACAAAACTTAAGTCCAAGTGGATCAAAGACCTTAACATAAGGCCAGTCACACTAAATCTAATATAAGAAAAAGTGGGAGAAACCCTTGAACTCATTGGAACAGGTGACAACTTCCTGAACAGAACACCAACAGCTCAGGACCTGAGATCAACAATCAATAAATGGGACCTCATGAAACTGAAAAGCTTCTGTAAGGCAAAAGACACTGTCATTCAAACAAAATGGCATCCTACAGACTGGGAGAAAATCTTCACCAACCCCACAACTGACAGAGGGCTAATATCCAAAATCTACAAAGAACTCAAGAAATTAAATGCCAAGAAACCAAATAATCCAACCAAAAAATGGGGGACAGAGCTAAATAGAGAATTCACAAAGGAGGAATCCCTAATGGCTGAGAGACACTTGAAGAAATGCTCAACATCCTTAATCATCAGAAAAATGCAACTCAAGACAACTCTGAGATTCCATCTCACACCTGTCAGAATGGCTAAGATCAAAAACTCAAATGAGAGCACATGCTGGCGAGGGTGTGGAGAAAGGGGTACCCTACTCCATTGTTGGTGGGAATGCAGGCTTGTGCAACCACTATGGAGGTCAATCTGGCGATATCTTAGAAATCTTGGAATAGCTTTGCCTCAGATCCCAGCCATACCACTTCTGGGTATACACCCAAATGCCTCTTCATGGAATCATAAGGAAGTTTCCTCATCTATGTTTATAGCAGCCTTATTTGTAATAGCTAGAAACTGGAAACAACCCAGATGTCCCTCAACTGAAGAATGGGTTAAAAACTGTGGTACATCTACACCTTGGAATATTATTCAGCAAATTATGCAATTTGCAGCCAAATGGATGGAACTAGAAAAGCTCATCTGTAGTGACCTAACCCAGACTTAGAAGGATGCATATGGCATCTATTCACTTATAGTAGGATTTTAGCTATATAGTAGAAGGTATTGATACTACAACTAACACACCAAAGGGAACTTGGACATAGACTTGTTATCTTTTATTTTTATTTATTTATTTATTTATTTATTTATTTATTTATTTATTTATTTTTAATATTTTTTTCTATTTTTCAGTCTTATTTATCTATTTGTCTGCTTATTTGCTTGTTTGTTTTTTAGTTCTCTCGCCCGGGCAATGAGACACTTTTCACTGATGGTACTGCCTCGTAGACCCTCAATGAACGAGGAGGCTCTTGGCCCTCATACGACCTCTCAACTGAGATGAGGGACTGTTATATAAGGACACCCCACCCCAGAGAAATGGGATGGAAGGCTTAGGAGGTAAAGAAAAAAAAATGAAATGTGATGTTTCAGCCTTTTATTACTAATTGTCATAAACTATTTAGGATAATTAAGAAATGCAAACTAATGGTTATGATAGCCAGTCATTCTGTTAGGTATTATGACAGCCTATTATAGTTATTTTGTAAGATAATCAGAAATAAAGCTGCTAAGAGACAAGCAACATCTGCTTACCCTAATAGAAAAGATAGATAGGGCCTCTTCAAAAACCTCAAGAGATCTGCAGAATATGGAATTCAAAGATGTTTTCATAACTTTTGAATATTTTATATCAAGCCATATAAACTCCTGACAGCACCCCCTATTCTACCCCAGGTAGAAGATGAGCATCGAAGAATCTCCAGTGGGAGAATATTGAATTAGTAGCAAGCCTATCTCTTGGTAGGAAAAGCCCCTTGCTCCAACTGTAGACAGAATGCTGTCCAAAAAAGGACAAAACCTGGAAGCAGGTAAGTCGACAGCCTAGCTCTGCCAAGACAGGGTAGGTAAGTCCTTCATAACCCCTGCTCTACAATCAATGTCTGTCAGAGAAAGGAGGCCAAACGACTGAAGTTCGATGCTATAATGTATGGAGAGAAAATGGGAACTGTCCAGGCAGCCACTGGTATGTCATTTCTTAGTTTTGGAAGCTGCAGGCCCTGCACTTCCTATATAATCAGATATATTTATCCCTCTCAGGTCTCAGAGGTGGTTGAAGAACAGATAGCTAGAGTCTCATAGTTAAATTTTGAGTTGTTTAGGAATCAAGAGGGTGTTCTGGATCTAAGAAGATACTTTTAAAATTGTGTTGCAAGTTAGTATGAATGTTGAGTTAGATATAGAACTTTAAACTCATGGAGATGGTTAGATAGTAGAATGTTAAAGTCAGGTACCAAATACATATGGACTGGACATTGGGAATGTACGCTAAGCCATATAACCCTCATAACTGTGGCCTAAATACCTCTGTTGTTTTGTATTATATTTATTATTATAAGAGAAAGAGCAATTTGTTGGACTGAAAGGGGAAACTATAGAGGGAAATAAGATATACCTTAAACTTAAAAAAAAAAAGGGAAGAGGATGGGGGGTTGAGGGTGGGTGGGTGGGTGGGACTGGAGGGGGGAATAGGGAGGGGACTGCATTTGAGATGTAACTTGAAGAAAAAAAAAAAAGGAAAAATGCATTAAAAAAAAAACAAAAAAACCCAGAAAATAATATTTATTCCCCAATACCTTCTCTTGTCTCCCTCCTCTTTTACTGAACTTATTTTCCTTCCCAACTAGTTAATTGTTTCTAAATGTTAATTTAAGATTATATATGTGTGTGTGTGTGTGTGTGTGTGTGTGTGTGTGTGTGTGGTGTCATATAACATCATTAACCCTTGCTACTCTGGCTCCTAGCCCAATGCCACACAGGAAAAGATACCAACTTGTATCTTTTTCTCTAAGAGAATTGTTTTTTTTCTGTAAACTATAGAAAGAGGCCAACAAATATTCTATCATTCCATCCATTGTATATATGAAAATAATAAGAAAAGAATGAAAGAACATTGACAGCTGGCCACTAAGTTCTGTGTGGTCTAAGGTGAATAAACTTATGTATATAGAAAGCATGAGTAGCAAGGGCCCTTCTAAGTGATACAGGTGCTTGTACATGAACAATATTACAGTGACAGAAATTTAAATGATGGTGATTTGTATTTATTGGGAATTTATTCTTTGCAAATAAATAAGATGGTGGTAAACTCTTTCAAGCAGTCTATCTCTGCCTTTAGCATTTGAGCCTTTAAGGGTCACTTCAGATGAAAACTGTAGCAAAAGCTCATTGAACTATGTTAAATCAAAGGGTAGAGACACAGCAGTTTTTCAGAATTCATAATTCCATAATTCTCTAAAACAGCTTGATTTCTACAATACTGAGATGCAGGAGTTAAATGATGAATAGAATTCAGTAGCTTCACTATATAATAAGGTTTCAAATATTTTTCTTTCTTCATTCTTTTTTTTGTTGGTGCACAAGTAAGATATAAGTTCTTCATGCTCTTATCTCAAAGGAAAAGGGAAATTTTTCTAGGGATTAGAGCTCACCGTTGGTTGGAACTAATATCAGCAACTATTTCTATATTATTATCTCTAGTCTTGACTTAATAAACCATAAACTATAAATATTGGTAAATATAGTATGTTTTTTGCTTGAGATTTCAAGATTTGAAACTAGATGATTTAACATGATAAATAAAACTCACTGCTCTTTAATAGTTCACAAGTTATCATGGCATATTATGAAACAGCATAAGCTTACATGATCATACACTGAATCCATAGCAAATCTGAAAACAGGTGCATACATAAAAATCTACTTTGATAATTGAAATCCATTTTAAATAAACAGCAGACAATATATCTTAAGTTGTCATTACTGTGGTATTCAGATTTAAGGAGATTCATGAATGATTATGTAAATTTCAAGTAACACATTCAAAATGCAGTCTAAAAGCAGTATAAAAAACAAGAAAAGATGTCTATTTCTTATTTTCTTAGCTAAGTAAATCTACTTGCTTTTCAAAATCTAATATTTAAGAGAAAAGAAAGTGGTAATTTAGTTGTCATTGGCACAGATATAACTATGGAAATTTTCTATAAATATTTTTAGTCAATTACTCTTGGCCAGGAAATCTGAAAATTCATGATACAAACAGAATTATTCATATGAAAAAGGATAAAGAGAATAGTTTTTTAAACCTTGAGAATGCATATAAATTAATGTATTGAAAGTACTTAGGACACAGTGTTCATGTTTTTGCATTACTGTCTGTCCTATGCAGAATATATAACGTTATTGTTAATATAATATAATGTTATTATTAGTAATAACTTAGTAATAACATATATTGGTAATAATATAATGTTATTGTTAGTAACCCTGTTACTGTGACGAGTGCTCAAAAGAGACATTAAAGAGAACTTTGAGTGTATGAAGAGAGCTTGAATTAAGAGTAGGCAAGAGATGAGTGGACACAGCAAAGACAGATTCATTAAATGAAGAACATTTGAGCTGAGATCTGAACAAACTAAGTAAGCTAAGTAGGTGAGGGAGCCAACTGCCAGATACTCTGGTGCTGTGTGAAATACACTCTTAAGAATGTTAGATGAAAAGGAGTTGCCACAGCAATGATTTCTATCATTTATATAGCACTATTTATACATGGTGCCAGTAACCATGCTAAAAGCTGCATCCCATTGCTTCTTATACCAACACTGAATATAGGATTCATTATGTTTCTTTTTTTAAGGATAAAAACACAGAAACAGTGTAACTTTTGAGATTACAATGCTGATCTGTGGCAGAACTTGTAAGAGCCTGGGCTGATCCAGAGATTTTCTAGACTAAACATTTGGCAGCAACTATCCAGCCTCCATGGAGTTTAACACCAGATTTCAGTGCATATATGTTTAGTGTTGTGATATTTTTTTCTGAATAATTGTTCCCTTAATTAGAGTAAATTACTTTTCTGTTTTCTTGATTAGTTTTAGTTGGAAGTCTATTTTCTCATATATTAAGATGGCAATACCTGCTTGCTTCTTAGTCCTACTTGCTAGAGTATTTTTTATTATTTTGTCCTTTCACTTGAAGAAAGCACTCTTTACAGGTCAATTTCTTCTAGATCACAGATAGACGAATTTTGCTTCTAAATGTATTAAACTAGTCTGCATAATTTAATTTGAGGATTGAGACTATTAATATTTAATGTTACTGTTAAAGGTTTGTGTAGTCATTTAAAATTTTTCCTGGTTTTTATTCTTAGTTGTGATTTGGTTTTTAATGGGTCATATCTTCACTTACATTCTTTCTAGGGTCTCTTGCGTTTATTCCTCTTTTCATTTTGAAGTATTGCCTCCAGTATTCTGTTTAGGTGTGTTTTTGTTGTTGTTGGATATAATTTTCCTTAGGCTATTTGGATCATGAAAAGCTTTTTGGTTTTGATTGTTTCTTCTTTCATTTATGGCAGGTCATTTTTATGAGTATAGAAACTGTGTTTGACTACTGTGATCTCTTAGAATGTGAAGTGTATTGCTCCAGAATCTTCCTGCATTTGGAGTTTCTATAGTGAAATCAAATGTTACTCTGATGGGTTTCCTTTATTATGATTTGCATTTTTTCTCTTTCAGCATTCAATATTTTTTCTTTGTACTGTATACTTAGTGTTTGACTATGGTATGCTGTATGGTATTTTTTGATCTTGTCTAGTGTGGATACTGTGTGAATCTTGTATCCATATGTGTGTGTAATTTCCTTAGTTTGGGGCAGTTAAAGTGTTTTTGTACTTTTTTGGGCATGACTTAAGCATTAATTATTATACTCTGGGAGTTTAATAAAGTTTTTGCTTGTATCTTCTTTAAATCTCTTGAAGTTTCTTATAAAGTTTATGATTGTTTAAATTCTGTATTGGGGAGTTCATTTGGCAGGTCACAGTAGAAAGCATTGCTATATGACTTGTGAACTTGATGGAAAACACGTTGTCTTGGCCATTGATATTTATTTATTTAGTTATTTAGTTATTTATCTATCTATTTATCTATTTATCTATTTATTTATTTTTATTTGATTGAGGCTTGGAATTTCTTTCTTTGAATATATGTCTGATGTGATGTGGGCTATTTATGCTGATAAGGTAGAAGTCTGGAGTCACCAGAGAGCCCCTGAGCCTGGTGCAAGAACAATAGACTCCCCTTTTCCAAGAGAAAATCCCCTCTTCCATCTGATCTGAAGAAACCAGATCCTCTAAAGGATTGTTGAATTGAGCAATTTTTGGCTATCTAAATGAGCTCTTAATTCTATTCCCCAAATATGACATATGTTCCTTGGTTGTTATTCTCCACACTCTGCCGATTTTCCTGGCCATGTGGATTGATGTTATTTTCTCTAACCCATGGTGTGTGTCCTCCTTCCTGCTCTTGGCTTCTTTGATGTCTGATCTCTTTTTTCTTCAAAGTTTCCAGATATTCAGTGGTCTCTGGACTCCTTAGTTGGAAGGTTTATTCTCCTGAAAAGCTAAAACAGATACCTGCCCTAACCCCGGCTCTAGGGTATTCTTTTTTTGGCATGTAGCATCTTTCCTAGGGAAAATTGATTTTTGGCAATAGAAAAATAATTATATTTCAAAGGAAATCTTCAAAATTTGAAACTAAATATATCTTTAAGTGTATGTAAAACAAAATAATCTTAACTTTCTATCTAACTATTTAACAACACATATCATATATTCATTTATCCTAGATGACAACAAACAATCACCACACATAATATACCACACAACCAAAATCTTCACTCTCATCTCTTGGAAATGGAGGTGTAAATATTTTTGGGTACCCTTTAAAAATTGAGATATTGGCCAATTCCTGGGAAAGTTAGCTATAACTTTTGTTGTCCAGATCTATATGATCGATCATTTTGAACTATATTCAAATTGATTTGAATCCAAAGTTTTTAAGAAAACAGTGATTGAAGCAGTATGTCAGACTTAATCTTTTGCCCTATTTTTCTTGTCATTCTTGGGTGTCTGGTCACTTTGTTCTGAAAATATATAATTTCTTACAAGTAACATATAGTTCTGTAATTATAAAAATGCCTTGGATATGCAGAATGCACAAATCAATTAGGGCAGATTTTCTGTTCTTTGAACAGAAGAAAGACATTTGTAAGTCTCTGTTCATGTCACATGAAGGGATGGCATGTAATAATAAGTCATGAGGCTTCTATGTAGCCAATAAGATTTTTATTGGCTATGTATATGTCTCAGCCAATTTGAACTGTTCCCACATAGTAGAATCAAGAAATATAAGATACTTGCTTGTAGCCAATATCTGTAGGACGCCTTTCCAGTCCAATCTAATTTTTATCAGTTTGAATGGAAGAATTTTTTCCTGTAATTATTATTACATATATATGGCTGTATAAAATACATTTTAAGTTGAAAATTCAGCATAAGACTGTATGGAGTTTAAGTATTCTCCTCTACAGTTGACATAAATCTGTTAATTGATTGAGACAAGTTTATTCTGTTTAGCTTGGGCTGTTCATAGATTAGGTTGGCCTCAAACACAAAAGGAACCTATGTGTCTCAACCTTTGTCTCCCTCATTTTGGGATCAAAGGTATGCATTTATATTTTTTCTTTCCTTTTCTCCTTTCTTTGGAGATTTAATTTCTGTGTATATATATCCTTATTGAGACAGGGTTTATTTTTGTAGCTTGGGCTGTCTTTATTTGCTCTATAGAGCTCTGTAGATTAGATTGCCCTTGAACACACAAGAAACCTGTTTTTTCCTTGTCTTCCAAGTTTTGGGATCAAGGTATGAATTTAAATAATTGAATTACTTATATTAAACAGTAATATTATTTAAACTATTTTGTATTAGTCTGAAGAGGGTAGGAAGGTGGGACAGGATGTGGAGGAGGGAGGGGAATGTAATTGAGATGTAACTTCAAGAAATAAATAAATGCTGGGGAAAAAAAGGCATCTAATAAGTTCACAACAGCAGATGATAAGTTATTCTCTACCCATGAACTGAGACAATTCAAGCCAAATTAAGTATAAAGGCTGGTTTATTGGGTGCAACTCTGTGGAAGGTTCATTGCTCCCAAGGAATGAGGCCAGGGAAGTCGCTATGGGGAGGGAGACAAAGGAGAGTGGGAAGAGAAAGAAAGAGCATGCATATGCAGGGAGAGAGAGAGAAACAGAGAGACAGAGATGGGGGGAATGCAGAGAGAGGGGGGGGAATGCAAAAAGGGGAATGCAGAGAGAGAAGGGGGGAGTGGAAATGCAGAGAGAGATAGAGAGAACCAAAATGTCCAGATTATATAGGGAAGAGCTTCTGGGGGAGTGGAAGCCCAGCTCCTGGGCTGGGAAGTTTAGCAAAGAGTCAGGGTATGCCAACCATGTCCTGTAACAGGTAGGGAATGAAGGAGGCTGGGAGAACCTGGAGGTCAACTCTATTTTGGTTTGTTAAATATGTTCCACAGCCACTTGTCCTGGGTATAAAACTCAACAATATTCTGCTACATGTTTCATACAGCATTGTGAAGTCTGACTAATGCTAGCACACAGGATGGGTTATGTAAACTATTAGTGATAGTGTTTTTAAATCTATTTCAAATAAATTACTTAATTTAATTTTTACCAATCTTGAAGGATGATATCTAGTTTTCCATTTATTTTTTTAATTAACACATGTTGCTCTATTATTAGTGCCATTTCTATGTTGCTTTTGTTTTTGTTTTATATTTTGTCTTGACCATGCTTGCCAGAACATTTATCTCCAATGACAGATCTACCTTAGTTTATTGTAGATATTCTGTGCATAGAAGATATTTGTATATACAACCTCTACACTGTTTGCCTTGTCACATTATTATTCTTAATTCAATTTATACCTAATTATACCTGAACTGAATATTGATGCATTTATGCCTTAAGGCTTTGCTTCCTTTGATCCACCCTAATTCCAGACATAAATGTTCTTCCTTAGGGACGTTGTAAAGGAATCCCAATATCTCCATTGTTCTTCTCAGATTCCTTTATTTGTCAAGGTAGAGGTGGGAGGGACTGAGTATGGAAACTTCTAATCATTCTGTTTCATTTTCCATCCTTGTTTCTCTTCTATTCATTAAGGGGAGGCCTCCAGAAAAGACTATTCTGAGATAGCATATACCCAATTGAATGTCTTTATTCCAGCTAGCTGGGACTAAACTCAGGTATTCAGGATCCAAATGTAGCACCAATAATCTAGAGCAAGGGGCTTTTATAGGCCAACTCCACATCCTGTGATTTTGCTCTTCAGCTGAGCTGCAGTGGAATAATTTTGCATAAGGAAGCTGTTTAACAGAAGTTAAGATAAGCAGTTAGCTGGAAGGGGAGGTTTGTAGAAGCAGGAAGTTTAACAGAAGGTAAGTTAGTAGGAACATCATGACCTTGGGTTCCTAGAAAAGTACTAGTTAATTTTCCACAGGGCTTCCATCCAGGAGATAAGATTATGGTTAAAACTAAAACAGCCTCAACTAGAATAGGAGATGGGAGAACCTCTGCATTGATTGCCTTGCCAAATTATTATCCTTAATTCAATTTATATAGAATTATACCTGATTAAAAAATTAGATTTCTGAATATTTCTCTCAATATAATAGGAAGGATATTAAGGACCTATATATGGCAACATATTTTTGGATTTTATGTTAGTGAATAGTGCTTCTTGGCCTTTATAAAATCACTGATTTTGGATTAGGTTATAGCTTAGTGGAAGAGTATATAAAGGTGTTGGGTTCAATTCTCAGCACCAAACACACATACACAAAATATTGCTGGAAGAAATTGGGATTTTGACCTATAAATTACATATAAAATCTAGAATATATCCAATAATTTAACTGATTGAAAGAATAACTTGTAGTAAGTATTTCTTTACTCTTACACTCTCTTTCTAAACTAGAAAACCTGTTATCTCTCTCCTTTATATTACAATAAATCAGTATGGGGCTTCTCCATATGAAGAGAGAATGTTCCTTTATGAGACAACATGCTGAACCAAAGAACAGCCTGCTTTTGTTGGATGTTAGACACAGCATTGGATCTACTTATCCTTACAGAAAACTTGGTAATGAAAATGAAGGCTGCATTACAGAAAGCAGAGTCAAAAGAATCACCTTCACTATTCTGCCAAGATAGGTTTGATTTTTAATAAATTAAGGTTCTTTGCTTTACCCACAAAAAAAAAAAATGTGTTTGGAAACCTTAGCAATGAGAATAATCTTTTGAAATCACATAGACAACACTCTTGTTTCACAGAGGAAGACTTGGGGAAGATTAGTTAATTAAGGTCATATGTCTAGTTAAAGAATCCAAGTCAGATCTGACATACTCATTCCAGTCAATAGTCCTGTGTAAACTTCATAGTTTTCTTTCATTGGGCTCCATATTTTGTTCATTTGGAAATGTATAAAAGTATGATTTAGATTTTCATTCACAGGTGAGAACAAAGGCAGGACTCAAGCCAAATTGCCAATGTAGAATTACAAATACTAGAGGGTGATATATGCCAATAAATAGAATAATTCTAATAGGAAAGGGATGCTTTGTGGGCCAAAGAGATGACCTTCGTACAGGTGGAAACAGAAGTAGTGCTGAGTGTACTGTAAGATGGAAGAGCAAATGAATTATATATAAAGATGGCTCAGATTGCTTATGGCAGCAAGAGACTAGCCAAGGACATTTGCAGATGATCTTATTAAAACATTTCTTCATTCTTTCTAAAGGAAAATTTCCAAATATGTGCCCCACAAAGCAAAGGCACCCAGGTATTTGGAGAGCACTCAGACCCTCAGAAAGCCATGTCAATGCTACTGAGAAAGCCATCTGATTTTAAAGTGTAAAACCTGGTGAAGGCACTAAATGAGGCTTGTGTGACATTACTGTGAACTAGAGGTAAACACAGATGATGAGAGGTGGGACACATTGCAGTTTGGAAACCTTCATAATGAATTTTCCTTCCTCTTCCGTGCCTATAAAGGAGGAATAAACAATGCCAACCTGAGGAAGAATTACTAGTAGATTATGAGAGAGAACTTCCATGTTTTTAACTCATAACTGCAGGGTAAGGGACACCACTGCAAATAAAATGGCATGCTGTTTTAGGAGGTGTTCTCAAGGTAGAAAACTAGCCATGAGGTAGAGGTTTGTGTTCACAAGGACTGAAAACAAATGCAATTATATTAAACTATATTGGTGAGAAAGCGTTGAAATTAACTCCAAAGGCTACCTGATACATATAGCTTTCATCTCTTCCCAAAGCAAAAGATAATCAAACAACGCCAGCTGTATGAAATAATGTGGGGTGATCAAAGGCAGCACACTGAACTCTTGTCCTCCTGTGAAGATGATTGCTGAAGTGAAATTTCTCAGAGAAATCTCTCATAACCCTTGACCTAAAGTCATCTGTGACCTCTAAGTTCACTAGTTTGATGTTTATGTCATTACCAGCCAAGTCATTCTGTAATAAAGAAGGAAGAGGAAGCAGGTGAAAAGTACACACCACCTGTGATGACAGATGAGCAAAGAAATCACCAAGGCAACTGAGAGGAGATACATTTGGAAGTCCTAAAAGAAGCCAAGAATGCAAGGGCTTTACTCTTCCCCCAGGAAGTGCACAGACAGTTTCTTTCTACCACCAAATGTTTAGTGCTTGGCAAATGGCAGTAACTACACTTGGGAAAAACCACATTCCTCATCCTTGGCTCCATAAGTGACCAAGGGAAGTGGAGCCATGCTAACAAAACCCTTCCCGTGGATCCAAAGGTGAGGCTTATAAGATAGAGTTTGAGGTGTGATCTGGTTTGGTAAAACAGCCCGCTCAGTTCCATGAAGGAAAATGAGGTTATCCATTGGAGACTATTCGGGGTGCTCTGTGGCCAACAGTATTTGGATCAGGATACCTGTTATGTCAAAATTTATATAGGACTCTGACTCCAAACTTAGAAAGTGGATTTTAGAGCTGGAATATGGTTATTGGATTGATTTTTACCTAGTGGAGAGGGTTCCAAATATGGAGGTTAAGACAAACGTTGATTGTTCTCTTCATGTGCACAACACATCTACTACTTGTAAGTTTTTGCTTTATCATTATTCATTAATAATTGGCCAAGTTTTTGCATGAAATAAAGTAGATTTGTTGTTTCTTTCAATTTAAAGCTGGTTATAAATTAAATCTGTACTGTTGAGTCTTCTCAGGCTATATCAAGAGAATTTAATGGATAATGTTCAAATTAGGGTGAAGAATTTGATTTCCTGGTAACCATGAAGACTGAAATGGTTAACAAAGGGATAGGAAGAGCAAGTAAGTGACCTCGCATCTTTCCATTGTCTG
This sequence comes from Lophiomys imhausi, assembly GCA_907164525.1. NCBI lineage: Eukaryota > Metazoa > Chordata > Mammalia > Rodentia > Muridae > Lophiomys > Lophiomys imhausi. The sequence goes on from CAJQZJ010032237.1 coordinate 3,460,053, forward strand.
GTGCCCAGACCTGTGGGTTCTTAAGGTAAATTTCACCCCAAAGAGAAAGTGTTTGCAGTACAATATTGAAATACAATAAAACATGTAAATTACTTACATAAAGCTACGGATAGGTTGTGATAAACTATTTCTTACAATTGCAATATATATCATTGTACACGAGAATGTCAGTTTTATTAGACTTTAGAGTTTTAATAAAGTAAAAAACATGGGATTTTGTAAAACAATACTTTCCTAGTTTATTAAATATGAACTGCCTTGCTCATTAAAAATAAATCCAAATATTTTTAAGTATTATTGATAGACAACTGTTTGTTTGTTGAGGCACACTGGCTTAATACTCTACCATTTACCATATAACTCACATAGATTTAGACATGTGTGGAGAATTTTGAAGTAAAACTTCTGGTGATTTTTTTCTCCATTTGTGAATGACCATGTATCTCTTGAGGGGAAGGAAAGCTGAGTGACAGTTTGGTTCAGTGCCATTTAACAAGCCAAGAGAGAGAAAGGAGAATTTGTCATTCTCTTGTGGCAGGAATTTGTAGAGACAGCACTGAAACAAAACTAGCAAATAGAAACAAAGAAACCCACTTGATACTGGCGCTATGGAAAGATCATCAGCATTTGGAGGGAGGGAGGGTCAACAAATTAATACCTTTCACTCCTCTCTAAAATTCAAAGTTAATAGAAAGATAAGATCTAAAATATATGTATTGTTATTATGAGCTCTTAAAGATAAACGTAGACACAATAAATGTTTAAAGAGTCTGAATAAGTAGTGCTTCATAAATCAGGAAGCAACAGAGCATAGCACTTCTGGGACTAGCAAAGGCACTGAGGGATGGGGAGGCATTTACAAGGTGAGGAAGATTCAAAGTAAAATAAATATTTACAGTAGCCCTGATTGGATCATTCCTGTGGAAAGTCCCTGGTCAGAGGATACCTGATGACTGGTTAAATACATTTCCTTTTGTCATTTTCTTTGAGTTGGAGTATGTCCTGTTTACAAAGGAGTACAGGGTACTAGAACCACATCTGCCTAATTGTCTCCCAATTATTATTAAACAAAAAGTAGAAGATAAATTTCTGGAGAAGCCCAAGGGCTTTACTAATATTTTAGTTTATGAATTAGGCAGATTTATCTGGCTTCTGAGTCTGAATTAGGATCCTCTGTTACATGCTAGAGAGGATTCCACAGAGCTGGACCTTAGGTTTCTGTTACCCCCCCAAACTCACTCATCCTTTTTTTCTTTTTTTTTTAAATAGAGATATTTGTTAGGGCTAGTTTACTATGCTATGCTTTGTTTCCAAGGAAACAAAAGTGTGGAATATAAGGCTTTCAACAACATGAAAGACAGAAGTCAGTAGCCACGAGTCAGGAATAAAGCTGATAGAGATTTCTTTGGAAGAATTGGTTCCTAGAGAAAATAAACAACTATTTAGGCATTTAATGTACAAAGCAATAGTGATAGGAGCATGGGCCTGGCCAACACATATCACTGAGTAGTTAGTATACATGTCCCCGTGTGTAATGACCATGGCATAGCCTCGGTGAACAGTAACTATTTTAAATTCAAAAATATGCTGTGGGGTATAAGGAGTTACTTCAATATCTACAATGTCTCAGAGCATATGCTCTGTATTACTAACAGGTAAACTTATGTTACAACAATTTTAATCAACTGCATTACAATTGATTTTACTGTGTGCATGATATCATATTAATTAATATCAATTATTGTGAATACCTCTTCATTTTAATAATCTTGAATCAATGAGAAATGTCAATTGAATAATTGCTTATTTCTAAAGGCTCCTTTCATCCTAGTTACTGTTTTCACAACAGAACTTGTTATGAAAGTATACATATTTGTACATTATATCTCTCAAATAACTTTGAATATTGGAGCGGGGCTAAATACACTAATTTGTTGGCCCTTTGTTTATTTATTGTTTTACCTTGGTAATTTTTTAACCATGTATTTATTAGTTCAAGTTACATATCAATCACAAGTCCCTCCCTCCTCCCCTTCTGATCACATCCTTCCACTCTCTACCCACTTTCCCATCTATCCTTCCCCTCCAGTGTGTGTGGGGGGGGGGGGGCCTCTACATATCAGGCCCCATCAGTTCATCAGTCATATGGGAGCTAAGAGCTTCCTTTTGCTCTGGGGTTCGACATGATAGCTCAGCTATGGTAAAGTGTCCCACCACTTGCTAAGAGATATTTATGACAACTAAGTTGCCTATCATCTATATTAGTATAAGGGGGTCTACATCTAGTCTAATCTCTTTTCTTCTTTTTTGAGTTGGTGTTTCAATCTCTGTAAGCCTCTAGGGGCCTAAATTGGTTGATGGTATAGAGTCTGCTCTATAACACTGAGGGCAAAGTGACTTTAAAGAGTTCCCATCAAATATAATTTGCAGACATGTAGAAATAGGTGTACTGCTGAATAAATATATTGACAAAGACCATATAAATGTAGCAAAAAGAGTAGTAGTTGGATTTCTTGGATGTCAGCAATGACCAGAAGACTCTGGTCTTGAGAAATACATGAGATGTAACCAGGTGGACCTGGAATGAGAGAAGGTATCCACAGAGCAGCAGCACCAATTTTGAGAACTATAGGACATTTCTGTGATAATTACAGACAATCTCATTATGAGAAAGTAGAATTCCACTGAGTAATTGACAAGTCAGAACTAAAACTCAAGATGAAGGCTGATGCAAATACATAAGAAATTACCATGTACTATTCCAGACAGAGAAACAGATCATTCATCATCAGACAAGCTTCCTCGTGAAGCAAATGGGAACAAATACAGAGACCCACAGTCAGACATTATGCAGAATGTGAGAGACCTTGGAACAAACACCCAGCCCTAAACAGAATGTCTCCATCGAATTTGTCCTCTTAGAGCTTAGGGAATCCCTGTGGAAGAGGAAGCAGAGTGTAAGACCCAGAAGTGATTGAGAACCCCAAGAAAACAAGGTCCTCTAAATCAACATCATCAAAACTCACATGAAGTCGCAGAGACTGAGGAAGCATGCCAAGGGCCTGGACAGGTCTTTACTAGGTCCTTTACATATATATTATGGCTCCCAGTTTAGTGTTTATATGAGGTTCCCAAATGTGTGAACAGTGGGTCTGTTTCTTATGATTTCTCTTAGGCTCTTTTCCCTCTGTTTGTTTTGTCCAATTTTGATGTGTTAGTTTTTTGTTTTATCTTATTATATTTTATTTAAAAATAAACAATCAATAAAAATAAAATAAAAATTACTGTGCACCCAAAACACAAAGGAAATCAGTAAGAGAGGAACACAGGTGGAAAAAAATCATTGTGTACTATGTCTGTGTTAATATTACATTTTTATGGCTTTGTTTGTTTCTGATCTCCTCTTAAACAAGATATTTTGCTGAATAAATGTGGAATCTGGGTTCTCACTTAACATCACCCAAGTTTGCTATACTGAAGAGGGTAAATGAATGTAAACGACCTGTGAAGCCACTACTCTCTCAGTTTTTGTTTCAAGGGAATTAACTCCAGCATTTTAATGAATGCAGAAGGAAACTAAATTGCCTACTTTAATGAGTTGTGGGCCAAAATTTTGAGGTCACCTTTACTTGAGAATTGCATTATTTTCATATAGTACAAAATGCCCTGTATGAGAACACATTACTCTCTCTGTCATGTCACAAAGATCACCACTATAGCTAATTAGGGACAGGAGGACTAACTATGATAACTATTACTGACATCTCAGCAGTATGACTCCAAGAAAGTCAACAGAACATTAATGCAAAATCCTGTAGTGAGTTTGGTTGGATCCTACTAACTAAGCAAATCAGAGGGAATAACATCCTTCACAAGCACATCTGTCTTCATAGATGATGACCCTAGTCTAGGACAAGTCCCCTTGCTCTGTTTTCTTGGCTTTCAGCTCAGTGATCTAGCTAGATTCTCAGAGCTCCTAGAACTCAAAAAACTCACTGTGGTGGGTGAGACAGACTGATCCTGGTGTTTTCTTTTCTCACTTAAAGGATGTAAGCTGGAGAAGCCCTGAAAACAATGGGAAGAAAGTAAGGGTCTTTAGAAAAGGGTTTTGAAATACGTTTTGTTACTTGGTGAAGAAGTACAGGGATTTTGAAGTTTTAGAGTAGGACTGTCAGGTTTTTGTCTACTAGTTTCTGTCTACAAATTTTTGTAGATCAGTCTGGTTTCATACAATTTCTAAATCTAGCTATCTCCTGTAAGCCAGAGGAATCCAGTCTACAGTAGAAGTAAAAGAATGAGGCATTTATTTGTAATAGCTAGAAACTGGAAACAACCCATATGTCCCTCAACTGAGGAATTAATAAAAAAAAAAAACAAACTGTGGTACATGTACATAATGGAATACTACTCAGCCATCAGAAACAAAGAAATCATGGCAATTTGCAGCCCAATGGATGACTAGACTAGAGACGCTCATTCTGAGTGAGCTAACCCAGACCCAGAAGGATGCACATGGGATCTATTCACTTATAGTCAGATTCTAGCTATATAGTACAGGATATCTATACTACAACAAATGCACCAAAAGGGACATGAATATAGACTTTGCTTCCTGTCAATGAGACATTTTTCCCTAGTGGTGCTGCCTTGTAGGACCCCAGTCTATGAGAAGGCTCTTGACCCTCATAGGACTGCTGAACCAGTGCAGGGGACTGGTACGTAGGAACACTCCACTCGAGAGGTGTGGGATGCAAGGAATAGGGGGTGGAGGGTGGGAAGGACAGACTGGGAGGGGAGGAAAGAGGGCACTGTGATGGAGATGTAAGCTGAAGTAATAAATGAACACACACACACAAAATGAGGCATTATGTGCTTTGTAGCAGTCCACGCTGGTGGCAGCACTGAGAAGAATCAACAGGGAAATATGCAAGGCAAGTACCTCAAAAACACAGGCCTGGACTAAGCTAAGTGGTCTGGGGGGTAGGTGAATACTATCAACACACCTTCATTAAGTGTATCCAGGTTTTACTAATGTATGCCTTATCTTTCAAATGTTGTTTCTCAGGAAACACTTATTGCACTCTAAGTGCCAGAGTTTGACTTTGGGGCTTGATGAATCTCCTCTGTGAAGGAAATGAGTTAAGCCCCATCTAGTTACTTGGCTTAGAGCCTTCTTCTTTACAGAATGCCCTGTTCCTGCCTGTATTTTTCTCTGCAGAGTCTGAATTTTTGTTTCTAAAGAAGTAGCTGCTTCTAGTTCTGTGGAGTGTAGGTCACCACCACAGTAAAGTAGCTACCTAGAAGGAGTAACCAAAGGGTCACACAAAGGGACTGTCCCAGCTGCATTATTATGCAATCTCAAGCATACCTTGGAGTTTAGAAATGTTAGAGTTGAGGACATAGACTGAAGAACTAGCCTTGAACTTTTCACATGACCACATGCAGAAGAGCTGATGGCCTGGGTTTGCTTGACTCTTTGTTTTTTAGAAAGTTTTAATTTTTTTTCCTGTGAGGCAAAGAATGTACTTATAAGGCATTGCTTATAACCATTCATTTAAAAGTATAATACTTGATTTTAAAATTGAAGTCCTTTGCTTCATTCATTGTAGTAAGCAGAGATCACTTGAAAAATGGCTCAGGAATTGTAATTTGAAGTTATTCAGTAACCACATCATAGTTATTTTCATTGCTTCTGAAATTATCTCCTATATATTTTAAGAAGGAGCACACTCTAACCCATTGATTCTATAGATACAAAACAACAACAACAAAACACACACACACACACACACATACACACACACATACACACACACACATACACACACACAAACACACACACACACATACACACACACACATACACACACATACACACACACACATACACACATACACACACATACACACACACATATACACACACACACATACACACACACATACACACACACACACA
>CAJQZJ010032237.1:3471011-3498629 GCA_907164525.1 Lophiomys imhausi
ACACACACACACACACACACACACACACACACACACACACACACACATACACACACACACACACATACACACACACACACACACACACGCACACACACACACACTATACCCAGCAGAAACTGTAAAGTGTATTTCTTAGAAATATATTGATGCAAAGAACGAAACTTCAATAACATCACAAAGATAAATTGAGTTTTATGTAGGTATTAGGCTGTCATTTCTTTATCAAAGAATCCTACTACAAATATTCTGCAGATGAAGGGTGGGGAAAAAATGAGTGGATGAAATTGAACTTCTCCAGGACATGCTGTGAGAGCTACGATCTCACCTCCACCAACTAGACAATCAAAGGTATAGAGGAATGAAGCTTTTTATCCTCCAGCAGTGGGTGGCCCAAGCACCTCACTCCAGCAGTCTTTTTCTATTAGAGGAGATGAAATTGTTGTCACTTGTATAATATCTCATTTGTTCTGTTACTCTCCCTGAATTTCTCCATTTCCTGTGGCATCTCCCACTAAGAAGATGACCCTATGTTACATTTTCTGCTCAGACCATAAAATTTCTTCAGAGAAAGAAAATGTAGGCATTGATTTTTGTAAACAAACCTGGCTTAAGGGGATTATTATTCTATCAGAAAAGTAAACTACAAGTAATTAAACAGTTATAGTACACAGGTTTATTCTGCAAACCTAAGAGCAATTCCTCCAATCAAAAAAGTGTCTATCAGTAGTCTCTTTTTATTGATCAATGAGTAATATGATGATGGAGACACTCTCCAGAATGATCAGTCACTTTCTCTTAATTCCCAAAATCATATTCTCTTACAAAGGTGGAGAATCTTTCTACAAGCTAATATACACTGTGCTTGATGTTTTGTTGCAGCCACTAACTCCTCATCTGGGTGGGAAAAGGCATCTAGGAAGTGGTGATGAGAAAAATGAAAGCCTTATGCTTCAAACTACAGAAAATAATTGGGACAATTATTTCTAAAATAAGTAATGAATGTGGATTGTCCTTTGTGAACCCCAGGATTGTGATGAATGGGGCTGATGGGAGGCTGTAAAGAAGTTTAAGAGTATATTCCCCCTGGTGAAGCCTGCTATATTAGGAGGAATGAGTTATTTGACAGCATTATGGAGCACTCTTCAACAAGCTAGGGGAAGAAAGGAAAACAAACGAAAAAAATAAAAATAAAAAAGGTCATCAGTGCTGTTGCAATGGCTCAATGGTTAAGAGCACTGGCTGCCCTTCCTGGAGAATGAAGGCCAATTTCCAGTCCCCATGTGGTAGATCACAACCATTTGTGATTTTAGTAATAGGGGATTTGATCCTGTCTTCTAATTTCCAAGGCCTCTGCATGGGCATGGTACACAGACATACATGTTGGCAAAAGGCTCAAACACAAAAAAATAATAAAGTAATTTAAAAACCAAAGCAGTCCTCAAAAAGTTCCAACTTTCCTTTCATTGCCACACATCAAATATTTATGTCCCTGCAGGATCTATAGGTGTTAGGTTTCAGTTAGAAGACTATTTTAAGCAGAAAGGGAAATTGAGTCTAAAAATACCGTTTGTGATGATATTGATAGAACTCTCACTTAACTCTGAAGAAGAGATGAGAAGTTTTCTAACTTGTTTTTGTTTAGGCTGTATCTCTATCTCCTTATCCTTATATTCAGTCCTGGCTTTATTCCAGGCCTCTCAGCTGCCAAACCACTTTCAGTGATGCTCAGAAATGAACAACCCACTCTTGCTCTATCTTATTGCTCAGGTTCTGTTGGGAATAAAACTATCTCCATTGGCTTAACCAGCTTTGGGGACCCTTTAGTGTTTGTTCATGTGATGTAATCACATGGTCTGCATTTGTCTGTGGTTTCTGGGGCAGGAGTCAAATACTGGGTCAAAGTTTGGTTATTGGATAAAATAGATTGATACTGAGTTGTAAAGGAACCTCAGGAGTGTTTATTATGCCCATTGAACAACATATTAGAAGAATCATCTGTAAAATGAAACATTTTATCAGGAGATGTAATTACATCTCATATCTTTCCAACTTTTAATAAAAGGAATAAGTATGCTCTTCTGTGGTCACATAGCATGGCATGTGTGTGTTTAAGATCAAATTACACTTACTGGCATGTACAACAGAATATAAAATGCAATCAGTACCAAGGTCCATTTTTTGTCCTTCCTTTGACTCCTATGTTTGCAATGTGTGTATTCATTTCAGTGTTCCAGCAGGCTATATTATTGGAAACCATGTATTGATTTTGAGATATCATATTTCCTAGTTTTTTAAATCAAGCACACCATATTGTGGAATCAGGCAGTGGAAGATGCAATATCCTTCATTTAAATGCCAATGTGGCATTAAATTTGTGTGCACATGATGTGGCTAGGTTTTGATTGTTCAACATAATGACCACAGATCACTGCCAAGTCAAAGCTGCCATGGTTAGAGTCTTATGGAGATACGGTAGAAGCTGCATGCAAAAGAGGAACGTGTTATGCTTTGAGGGGTTTACTGTACTATTTTGATCTCTGCTTATGGATTCCTTTTTGTCTATAGTTTACAACTAGAAGACATTTTGGCACTAGTTTTCAAGATGACATTTTCCCAGTGTTCTTGAGGGAAAAGGCAAAGAATGGCCAAAGAATATATCTGTTTTTGTTGGACATCTAAATTGAGATCACTCTTTTTTACCCTAAAGGATGCATCTGCTGAACTAAAGCTAAACACTAAACACTCTATATTTATATATTTAAACTAAAAGAAGGTAATCCACAGAGATGTTTTTTAAAAGGTCTTTTTTAGAGTTTTTATAGAACTTGTTAAATAAAAAACACCCACAACCATATTTCAAGTTATATTCTCTCTCTATCTTGTCTCCCACAAAGTGTTCAGACTGCCAATTTAGAGGAAAAGCATAGCCAAGCCAGCTGAAAAGCATCAAAAATGAAGAGCGGTTCACAGTGGCCAGCAGTAGAAGTATTCTAGACACAGCTTTGGTTCTTTCAGAATGAGTGCTTTAAGCTTGTGAGATGTAGTAAGTCTTCCGTTAGCCAGTCTTCCATCCTCTGGCTGGTTATTACTTCCAGTTGTTACTGTGTTGATCAACAGTTGTGCATTTTCTCATTGTCAGTCTTACTTTGGTCCCAGAAGCTTGAATATGGAAGGTCAGAAGGAGAGACTGGAAACCAGCAAAACACTAAAAGGAAGGTATACACCTCATGATTGGCATTAGCAATGCTAAGCCATGATTAAAGTCTTCTGCTTCTTCACATTACTTAAACACAACCATGAAAAGAGCAGTGTTTTAAAAATGTGATCACCAACAGCATTTTCAACTTCATTCTTTAGCTCAAGGCATGGCAGTACATTGAGCTGTCATAACAAACACAAATGAGAGTACAATATGTTGTGAAGCTTATAAAAAGATTCATTTCAATTTTGTATTCGTCCTTTATGGCATTGAAAGCTAGGTTTCCTTTCAGAGTCAAGACCCTTTCCTACTCATGCTTTGATATTAGTTCCAGTTATAATTTTCACAGCACACAAATGTTGTTTCCCCACCTGTAAAGTTAGACAGTACTGGTATCTGCTTCATAGGCATTGTTACAAATATTGATTAAGGCTGTGGTTAAATCAGGGTGGGTTGATGGTCTGGATTGTAATACGAGATCATAGAATACTATTATCATGCTTATAATTGTTGTTAGAAATATGAATCATAAACACAGAAATACGGAATTATTTAGAATTCCATTCTGAGTTAGAAGCTTTGGATATTAGCTGGACCTTATCACTTAAAACACTTCACAAGTCTTTAACTCAGCCACTTAGGCAATCCAGCCTCACTTGACCTGATTTGTTAGGTGAATGTTAAGATCAACTCTGTGTCTAAACTTAGTTTATATTTTGCTGCTCTGTTACAAGTGTTATTTTCAGCAAAACCAGGTAAAATAAAGATCCACTATTTGTAAATATAATTCTCCTTTTAGAAATGCGTAAGTCAGAAGTAGGTTTTCTAACAGGAATTGATTTGATGGTTAGCCTGAGTATCTTTTTGTGAAATTTTTGGATCCACATCCAGAAGAAGAACTTCAGTTTCTTACCATTGATTACTTTTAGGAAAGAGTTGGTTGTTGGACTATGGGACTGAAAATATAGCTCAGTGATAGAGTGCTTGCCTAGCATGCACAAGGTCACAAGTACAATTCTGCATTCATGAAAAACATACTTGGTGAGCACTGCTGTTTAATGTGTTTGTGTATCATATCCCAGACCTCTGGAATAGCTCAACAGATGAGTGAAAGGGAGTTTTATGCAGAAACAGACATTAATGGCAAGGTGAGAGCAAAATACATTCCCTAAAATCCAAAGGCAAGTTCAGATGTGATTTGACAATTTAAAGACCAGAACTCCAGGAAGACACTGATACAATAAGAAATGAGTTGGAGAAAATGTTGTCTGATTATCAATATATTGATTGCTTATTCCGGAGCATTGTGTATAGAAAGCTGATAATCGCATCTGAGTTCTCAGACTCAAGACAAAGAAAAGGAAAACCTGAGTTCTAGAAACTTGAGTGTAAGGGAAAGATAGTGCAGGTGTGAAAGCTGGAGCCACTCTTAATGCTATATGGTAGCAAAATGTGAAAGAACTACTAGAGAAGACAATCTGAAGATACCCCTGGTGTCCTTGTCAGTGTTCTCCTGATGTGAAGACACACCTTACCCACAGCAACTTTTATAAATAAAAGCATTTAATCAGGGATTACTTAAAGTTATCCACATGTCAGGGAGCATGGCTGCTGAGAGTTATACATTCAGACTAGAAGGCAGCAGGAAGAGCCAGACACTGGGCCTGGCTTGAGTATATGAAACCTCAAAATCCACCCCTAGTGACACCCTTCCTCCAACAAGGCCACACTTCCTAATCCCTGCCAAGTATTGTCACTCCCTCATGCCAAGCATTCAAATACATGAGCCTATGAGGACCATTCCTGTTCAAACTACCACCACTTGGCTTCAAAGCGAGAAACTAAAAAAAAAAAAATTCTGTGTTAAACACTCTAAACACCATACCAATTTAGTCATGTAGGCAGGAGGTCTTCTGGAAACAGATACTAGGAAAACAGGATATAGCCTTGCTATGAGTTGGCCAAAGGAAAAAAATTGATAATGCCTTTAAACATTGATTTTATATCTTACTTGAATTCCAAGTCTGTCCTTCTGTTCTGATGTAAGCAGACTGGCTCAGGTCTAATGGATTTTCTTGGTTCTGAATGAACACACCAGACAACAGCAGATGAAACCCAGTCATGGCAGTCATTTCACCATCACTTGAATGTGTTTAGCATCTGCATTAGTTAGGAAATTCTGGACAAGGCTAAGCCTCAGTGTGATTGAAGACTGATGGAAAAAGAAGCAGAGGCTGGAGAGATGACTCCATGGTTAGCCCAGGTTCAGCATGCTTGTTCACAACCATCCATGACTCCAGTATCAGGGATGGAATACCCCCTTTAGACCAGCAGGAAGGCACCAGCATGCACACGGTAAATAAACATCCATACAGGCAAAACTTATATAAACAAATCCTCTTGTAAAAAGTAAAGGGAAAGAAAATCAACTTGAGTTAAATGCAGACACAGATGTGGTGAAGTGTAACTAAGAACAAGGGGAATGAGTAGGAAATATTCTAGATGGTCTGTTTCCAAGTCAGCTTTTCATTTTACCTTTTTGGAGGTAGTTATTAGTATTATAAACTGTATGATTAGGCTGGTTGAGTAGCTGGCAGCTTGGTAGAGGAGCAGCAGCCTGGCTGGAGTGCCTTAACTGGTTGCCTAACTTATCCTGGAGAATGAGCCCCAGGACCAAGGGTGGCCTACATCACCTGTAACCTAAACTCTGTTAATTAATATAAGTTGTTATATTAGGCCAGTAGAATTACCAGAAGCTTCGTGGGGGCTTTGCCTGGGTTCTAGGAGAGTCTGAGAGTCTGGAAATCCAATGGCCCAAGACTGCTTGGACTGAAGGCCTATAAGCTGCCGCAGTCTTTTCCCCTATAATTAAATGGACCAAGACCTTTTAATGTTTTAAAGCTTAGCCCTTAGCTGGGAAGACTCTCAATTAGCTGCTCTAAGTTAACCCGGATCACCTAATCCCAAACCTCCATGTGCCTGCGATTACCTTCCAGCATTCTCCAGATGTCTGTCTCCTTCTGTGACTCCTGGTGGAAAGAGTGAAACTCTGTGTGTGCCAGGGTTCCTGTCTAATCTCAGGAAGTCCCACCTACCTATACTTTGTGCCTAGCTAATTGGCCATAAGTGACTTTTATTAACCAATCAAGAGAATGCCTCAGAAGGGGGGTGAGGGGCAACCAGATCTCAACATTGAATTCAACATATCAGAAGCAATGATATTAGACCTTCCCTCAACAGGTTGATGATTATTCAATTAACTATAGTGGTCAAAAAAGATGCCTTAAAATTTTTTATTAGTATTCACAGGAAAAATTAAACCTAGATATAGCTTAATAATCATGGATAGGCTGCTACCCAACATTGTATTATATACAAGGAAAAGATGTTGAAAATAAATACTTGCTTAAATACATACAAAATATATTCTCTCTTATTCACTTGCAAACATGTTAGAATATGGCTGAGTTTTTCATTTTTGTTGAAAAAGAAAGAAGAATGAAGATTAGATGAATGACGATAGGTAGATGATAGATATATAGATAATTGATAGGTGATAGATAAAAGTTTGACAAATGATTGCTAGAAAGATGATAAATATATAGATAAAAGGTTAGATAGAAAATAGATTGATAGACAATAGATAGATAGATCATGGATAGATAGATAGATAGGTAAATATATATATATGATAGATAGATGTTTAACTCAATCTTGTAACAAAGCTATCTACTTATTATGAGCTTCAGAAATAGAAAAATGTGGATATAAGTGGTAATTAATAAACAAAGACATATAGTAGCACTGGTGCACATCCACTGACCCCAGCCCCAACCACCTGAAAATGGTGCAAAGTCATGCACCACCCACAGGCAGCAAAAGTCCCACCACCCGAGGATCACATAGAGCCACACATCTGCCACCAGCCTCCTGATTACACATTCAGCTTCCCAAGATCACTCTATTCAACTTTAGGTTGACCAGAGCTCATTTGAACCAGACTGGGCTATAGCCACACAGTAAGGCAGAAGAGGGGGAGCAGCCAAGTTGTTTGCTGGCCCTGGAGAATGTTGTTTCTGCAGAACGTAGCAGACTCTCAAAGGCTTGGGATAGAACCTGTAGTCCTCAACACAAGTTCCACAAAAGAAAATACTTCAATGCTCTTACAACCTAATCTTTTCCTAAACACTGCATGCATCTAAACTAAGAGGACAGGTGATTTGAGCAACGTAAATTTATTATCTTTTGTCCTATTCACAAAGCCTTCACATTGTGCATCACTCCAATCTTTACCATTTGTGTAGATACTCAAACTTTTATAAGAATATACCTATATATTTAGGAAGCATATGAAATAGGTTTTCTTATTTTTTCAAATATCCTGTGAAAGTTATTTACCCTCATATACCCTTCTCTGTTCTACCCCCAATTTTTCTCCCAATTAAATCTCCCTTCCTACTGTTTGTCCTTTGCCCTTTTTATCACCTATGTTACATTTGCCTCCTCCTCTTAAGGTATTTCTTCCCTCTCTCCAAGAATAGCCTCTTTCTAATTTCCTGGGTTCTACAAATACCACAAATTAATCACATAAATGCAAGGATATGACATTAAATTTCTGGATCTAGGTTCCCCCACTCAGTATGATTTTTCAGTTCTATCTACTCTTCTTACTCACTTTCAAATTTTCATTTTTATGTACAGTTGAATAAAATCCCATTGTGTATAGGTACCACATTTTCATTATCCATCTACCAGCTGATCATCATTGTGACTATTTCCATGTCCTACTTCCTGTGAATAGATTAGTTATACACACTGATGAGAATATATCTCTGTATTAGGATATAGAATCTTTTCATTATATGTTGAGAAATGTTGTAGCTCTGTTATATGGAAAATTTATTTCTAGTTTCTTAGAGAAAGTACAGGACTAATTTCCACTGTGGCTACACCAGTTTACACTTCCAAAAGAAGTGCACGAGGTTCTTATTTCCTACATCCTCATCAGCACTTGTTGGTTTTCTTTTTTTGTAATGTTTATTTATTACTTCAAGTTACATCTCCATCACAGTGCCCTATTTCCACCCCTCCCAGTCCAGCCCTCCCACCCTCTACCTCCTATCCCTTCCATCCAAATCCACTAGAGTGACGTGACCCTACATATCTGTCCCCTGCCCCAGTTCAGCAGTCATATGAGGGCCAAGAGCCTCCTCATACACTGGGGGCCTACAAGGCAGCACCACTAGGGCAAAGTGTCTCATTGACAGGTGACAAAGTCTATGTTCCTGTTCTCTTTGGTGCATTGGTTGTAGTATAGTTATCCTGCACTATATGGCTAAAATCTGATTATAAGTGAATAGATTCCATGTGCATCTTTCTGGGTCTGGGTTAGCTCACTCAGGATGAGCTTCTCTAGTTCCATCCATTTGGCTGCAAATTTCATGATTTCCTTGTTTCTGATAGCTGAGTAGTGTTCCATTGTGTAGATGTACCACTGTTTTGTTTTATTTTTTTAATCCATTCCTCGGTTGAGGGACATCTGGGTTGTTTTCAGTTTATTACTATTACAAATAATGCTGCTATGAACATAGATGAGGAACCATCCTTGTGGTTTGATGAGGAATCATTTGGATGTATACCCAGAAGTGGCATGGCTGGGTCTTGAGGTAGAGCTATTCCAAGTTTTCTAAGATATCACCAGACTGACCTCCATAGTGGTTGCACAATCCTGCACTCCCACCGGCAATGGAGGAGAGTTCCCCTTTCTCCACACCCTCACCAGCATGTGCTGTCATATGAGCTTTTGATCTTAGCCATTCTGAGAGGTGTGAGATGGAATTTCAGAGTTGTCTTGAGTTGTATTTCTCTGATGATTAAGGATGCTGAGCATTTCTTCAAGTGTCTCTTAGCCATTAGGGATTCTTCCTTTGTGAATTCTCTGTTTAGCTCCATTCCCCAAGTTCTGATTGGATTATTTAGTTTCTTGGCATCTAGTTTCTTGAGTTCTTTGTAAATTATGGATACTAACCCTCTGTCAGATGTGGGGTTGGTAAAGATCTTTTCCCAATCTGTAGGTTGGCATTTTGTTCTAGTGACAGTGTCTTTTGCCTTACAGAAGCTTTTCCGTTTCATGAGGTCCCATTTATTGATTGCTGGTCTTAGATCTTAGAGCCTGAGCTGTTGGTGTTCTGTTCGGGAAGTTGTCACTGTGCCAATGAGTTCAAGGCTTTTCTGTTTCTCAATAGAAAAGGTGAATTATGAAAGTAGCTTTACATTACATTTCCCTGGTTGATGAGGGTGATTAAAACTTTTAAAAATAGTTTTTAGATATTTCTATTTTTGAGAACACTCAGATACTCTTTTAATAAAAATAATCTATACACAGTAGTTTGTATCACTTTACAAATGATTATATATCACTTTCAACATGTGTTTGTTCCAGTGTCATATATTAGCTCTAGACAAATTAAAACATTAAATGTAAATATTAAATTTTATACTTTTTATTGTATGTGTATGAGTGATTTGCCTTCATGCAAGTGTGTGTACCATGTGAATGCCCAGTGCCTGAAGAATGCAGAAGCTTCCCTGGAACTGGATGGCTATGAGTCATGAACCATCCATCATGTGTGTGATCCCTATTCTTGGTTGTTAACTTGACTACATCTAGAGTTAACTAAAACCGAAGTGACTGGGTACACGTGTGAGAGATTTGTTTTAATTGAATCATTTGAAGAAGGAAGAACCACCTTTAATTCTGATTCCATGTATTGTAAGTCCATCTCAAAAGATCCTTCATTATTGAGATAACTATAAACCAGTTTTTAAGATGGCCTTTGTTGACATGTTCTCATTTATCTCCTTCAGATGAAAATCACAATATACATTCTTATCTTCTTGGTATTTTGACCTATTCATAAAGCCTTCACATGTTTTTTCTTCCCTTGATTGCTATTGTAACACCATGTTCAAAATCAAAAGCCCACTGTGAACCCCAATTAATGCCAATAAACTTTAAAAGGAAGTTGCTATGTTATTATTAAGTTTTAAACAGAAAAATAATAAAGTATAAAACTTCTGTCCCTTGGTTTATGGTATTCATGTCATGATGCTTTAAGAAGAAATTATTTTGTTTTCTTAAATATCAGTTTGGTTTTGCTAGAAATAAATATTACTAACTATATTTTACATCAGTCAACAAATACTTATTGAACACCTACCTAGTCAACTCATGAATGTTAAATATCAGTTCAAGACAAAGAATTAGACATCCCATTAGTTTTGGAAGGCATAAACAAAGAATACCAAAGAATGAATTACTTTATAAAGACAAAACAGATAAACAAAAATTAACTGTGAAAAAGAGGTGGTTCAGTCTCTAACTAATATGTCTAGACCACAAACACTTTCCTTACAAAGAGGAAATGAAGATCATAGGTCAGTATAGCCATGTCCTGATCCTCTTAGAAGATACCCAAATTTGAATGGGGTTTATAGAAGGAATGAGCAGCAGAGAACGTGGGATCTGGTCTGATTGTCATAAAAGGAACATGAATATAAGAAAAGGGAAGTAACCTATTAAATACAGTTTGATTAAAAATGGTGGTAAATCCCCAACTTTAGACTACCAATCATGAAATCCTGTCTAGATTTATGTTCAGCTGCATGGGAATTCATGGTCATGAATATTTTAACCTCTGTGTTTTATTTTGTTTTACCATCTGTCAATCCTGTTTAGTCAATTCCTATAACAGCTATCCCAGCACACACACATAAAATCTTTAAGTCAATAAATTAGTAGTTCCATGTAAACCATTAGACATATGGTATAAGTACCTTGGTTAGGGGAATATGTATTTGATTAAGTGTTCAAGAAAGGCATCGGGATAGAGCAGCAAAAATCCACAGCAGTGTGGCAGGGGATGCTGAGCATGGTAAATCTGGTCCAACAGTTTGAAACACTTGAAGAGTATATTATTAATTGTGGCCTGCCAACAGCTTTTTAAAATTTTTATTTCCCATCATTTCAAATTTAGATTGTTGTGCATTGTCCCCAGAGTCCAGGCCGCATTGCCTTTCTAAAACTCAAGGACTATTTGCTGTGAAACATTTTTCCTTGAGGCTGTGAAATGAAATCTTATGAGCCTGGTACAATTTTAAAACCACAGAACTATGATTACTTGCATCAGTCTGCACAAGACTGCTACCCATGATCATGAATTAGGTAGGGCCTTATAGGGTTCTCCTCCTTCCTCTTGGCTATTCAAAGAAAGGTTTTGGGACTGGAAGTCATGTCTTCAGTTATGCATTCACTGGAGAGATCATGGAGTTCCAGTGGAGAGTTCTAAACCAAACATTACACAGTCTTAGATCACAAAACAGAACAAAAAGGTTTACATTTGATAGAGGGTCTTGTAGGGTAGTGGGGGTATGCTTGACAGGAGGGAAGGGAGAATAATCAGAATGCATCTGGTACATGTATGAAAATGGCAAGTAATGAATTTAATTGAAAAATCTCCTTTTGTCTTAACCTTAACTCAGGAACCATAATCCTCAAATATCCAGATTTTTTTCTTATCATTATTAGAACATAAAATGTTAACTAAATAAAAATAACCATATGCTATTTATTTGCTATAGTATAATAGCCTCATATGTTTTAGTCTCAGTACACATCTCCCTCTACCTGTCTTACCTACAGAATTAGTAATTGGAGTGACATTCAGAATGACTCCAAAAACCTTTACTATTGACCAGGAAGTCCTCAGTCCCTCATATTTATCATGGAGCAGAGGGAGAGTCGGAGTGTTGGAATAGCTCTTGATAACATGGAACTGTCTTGGCTCACATGTCCAGTCTCATTTCTGTATCTTGTGCAGATGTCTTTTCACCAAAGTCAGATCTGGCTGAGTTCTTCAAGCTCAGTGTCACATCTCTAACTGTTTGCAGCTGCCTTCCTGTTTCCCTCTCATATCCTAGAGAAGGAAATAAGTTCATGTACAGTACAGAGAGCATGTAAACTTTAAATATTTTCTCAAATAATTCACATCACACCTCCATTACTTATATATAGTTATGCTTATTTTTCATTACTATTACAATGGAAATGTACTCTAGGTGAAATTATAACTAATTACATAAATAATTGGTTACTGTACTGTTTATTACAGACACAATTTTCTTTTCATTGTGTATATTGAGTCTAAAGCTGGTTAACATGTGAATACAGTGCATGGATGCAGAGGGTAACTCTATGACTTCCTTGACTCTGAAACATTTATTTTACCCATAAAACAGAAAAGAAGATTGAAAGCTAAATGTTATAATTTATCCATCTTATATACTTTGGTGAACTATATAAGATTATTATAATAATACATAAGAATTTCCCATTTTCTTTTAAATAGAATTGTGATTCACCACAGCTCCATGTTTTCTTGGTAGTCTACACTCTATTCTGAAAGATTTGAAGTGAAGAAATTTAAGTGTATTAAAATTTCTTCTAAAATAACTCTAGGAAGTGACATATTGTATATCTACATACACACATACACATGTATTTGTGTTATTTTTCTCATTGCTGCAATCAAATATATAAGGGAGGAACAGCTAATTCTAACTCATGATTTGAAAGGATAGATAATAATCTTCAAAGCACATTACATCAGTGGGACACAGGACTGTTCATGTCTGTCTCTATAGACCAGGAAGCAGAGACTGGATAAGAAATGAGCTAGACCCTGAATCCCAAGGCCTGTTTCTAGTGAACAACTTCTTCCAGTGGTGCTCCACTTCCTAAAGGTTCCAAATACCACTAGAAATTGGGGACCAAGTGTTAAAACACAGGAACCTTTGGGAGCCTTTTCATATGTACTAGCATGTATATACTATATGAATTAATTTTAATTATATACTTTATATGTGATTAAAACACCTCCTAGAACAACTTCATATAAATATAATGTACATTTCTATATGTCTTGAGATAACAGAATATATGACATGAATTAAGCACCTGGTAGCTTTCAAAGCACATTCTCATGCATGTTTCCTCATGAATCTCAAGGCCCCCTATGGACCATCAGTCAGGGTGCTGTCCTATCATTTCATGAGTTAAGAGACTTTCCAGTCAGGTCACTTCAACTAATGCAACAGGTGATTCTTAAGACCTCACTTTTTTACCATAGCCTGAAATAACCTTATTTGTTTTTATTATTATTACTTATTAATAATAATATTATTATTATTTATTACTATTTTGGATTTTCTGAGACAGGATTTCTCTGTGTAGTCCTGGATGTCCTCGGATTACCTTGTAGACAAGGGTGGCCTCGAATTCACAGAATTCTGCCTGCCTCTGCCTCCTGATAATAATTATTATTATTTCATCAGATAGAGCAGGAGACTAGGGCAAAGTTTTAACATTTTGTTAGATAAAAGTAAAAACAGTAGTTTACAGTGTATAAATGGGTGATTCTTAAAAATTTATGAGAGCATGGAAAGTTTGGTTGATGGAACACAGGCTCTTAACATGCTTACTAGGGAACTAATGTAATAAAAAGTTGCCATATTTTTATAATGCATGTGGGTTCTTTGATACACTACTTTTTTGAAATAGAAGATTTTATTCATCTTTTCTGACATCTCAGCTTTCTTTTGAAAGACCACTAAATCCAATAAGGTTTTATGAAAGAAGCTTAGAAAATATGCTTTCAGTTACAGACTTACTGCATCATGCCAAACATTGTGGTTACATTCTAGAAATAAACAGTTTCAGTATGGAGTTTTCCATTCACTTCTTGCCAATAAGATGCAACCAATGCCAAATTAAAGAAGCTCAACATAATGGATAATAATAAAGAAGAGACTTTGGGTAAGATGTTTATGGGTTGTTCTCAGACTGACATAAAAGGGAAAAGAGCTCCCTCCTGGTGTCATACTTTATGCAGCAATTGAAGTCACTAATGTTTGATAATTCAGGGATATTTCAAAGCACTTGCTGCTGAAAGAATTCTCTCAGTCTTGGGGCAGTGTTCTCTGTTTATCCTTTAAGAAGTTTTGCAGTGTTTGGGAAAAGGTTCTTTTTTTAAAAAAAATATTACCTTTATTTATTACTTCAAGTTACATCTCCATCACAGCCCCCTCCCTCCACTTGTGTCTGTCCCACCCTCGCATCTTCTACCCCCTCTCCTATGCCACTCCTCTGGTGTGGCGAACCCCCATATATCAGCCCCACCTAAGTTCATCAGACATATGAGGGCTTCCTCTTGCACTGGGGGCCTATATGGCAGCTCCACTAGGGCAAACTGTCCAGCTAACAGGTAAAAAAGTCCATGTTCCTGTTCCTTTTGGTCTGTTGGTTGTAGGATAGTTATCCTCTACTATACGGCTAAAATACAGTAATAAGTGAATACATGCCATGTGTATTTTCTGGGTTTGGGTTAGTTGACGCAGGATGAGATTTTAAGATCCATCCATATGGCAGCAAATTGGATGATGATTTTTTTTGTTTCTGGTAGCTGAGTAGTATTTCATTGTATAAATTTACCACCGTGTTTTTAATCCATTCTTTGGTTGAGGGACATCTGGGTTGTTCCAGTTTCTAGCTATTACAAATAAAGCTGCTATGAACATAGTTGATGAGATGTCCTTGAGGTTTGGTGAGGAATCTCTTGGATGTATGCCCAGGAATGGTATGGCTGCATCTTGATGTAGAGCTATTCTAGGTTTTCTAAGATAACACCAGACTGATTTCCACAGTGGTTTTACAATGGAGGAGTGTTTCCCTTTCTCCACAACCACAACAGCATGTTCTGTCATTTGAGTTTTTGATCTTAGCCATTCTGTCAGGTGTGAGATGGAATCTCAGAGTCATCTTGAGTTGCATTTCTCAGATGATTAAGGAAGTTGAACATTTCTTCAGGTGTCTCTCGGCCATTAGATATTCCTCATTGTGAATTCTTGATTGAGCTCTGTTCCCCATTTTTTGATTGAATTATTTAGTTTCTTTGTATTTAATTTCTTGAGCTCTTTATAAATTTTTAATTTTAGCCCTCTGTCAGATGTGGGGTTTGTAAAGAATGTGCTGTTAGTTGCTGCCACAATGATTCCCCTGAGAATATACCTGTTCTAAGGGTCTGCTGGTCCTCTTTTTGGTGCTGGAACACCTGAGTGGAAACTGGGAGTGCAGGAAGCTGGTGAGTACACTGTCTGGGGTTTGGAGCTGCTAGCTTGGGTCCTGAATCGCTCAGATCCATGGACTAGTCTTGGTATGAAGCTCTCCTGCTTCAGCGACTGGCCCATCTATTTTTCTGAGTGTCTGAGAGTCTAATCTAGGACCATGACTTTCATTTGTCCCTGGGTTTTCCAGGTGAGCCTCCAGCAGTTTCATGCCTCTCAGACTGTCGCTCAGCATGATTATATCTCTGTAGTGTTTTCCTGCATCCAAAATGTGTCTGTGCCAGTCACAACCATCTTGGTTCCCTCCTGCAAAACTTCTTAAAGGATACAATACTGTCATTAGAACAAAATGGTAACCTACGGACTAGGAAAAGATCTTCACCAACCCCACATCTCACAGAGGGCTAATATCCAAAATATGTAAAGAACTCAAGAAATCCTCCTTTGTTGGTGGGAGTGCAAACTTGTAGAACCACTATGTAAATCAGTCTGGTGATATCTTAGAAAATTTGGAATAGCTTTACCTCAAGACCCAGCCATACCACTCCTAGACAAAGTTCCAAAATATTCCTCACCAAACCATAAGGACTTTTCCTCAACTATGGTGATAGAACTTTTATTTGTAGTAACTAGAAACTGGAAACAACCCAGATGTCCTTCAACCAAAGAATGGATGAAAAACCTGGTACATGTACACAGTTGAATACTTCTCAGCTATCAGAAACAAGGAAATCATGCAATTTGCAACCAAACGGATGGAATTAGAAAATCTCATCCTGAATGGGCTAACCCAGACCCAGAAAGATACACATGGAATCTATTCACTTATAACTGGATTTTAGCCATATAGTACAAGATAACCATCCTACTATCAATAGACCCAAAGGAACAGGAACATGGACTGTGTTACCTGTTAGTGGGATGCTCCACCCCAGTGGAACTGCCATGTAGCCCTCCAGTCCAAGAGGAGGAAGTTATCAGTCCTCATGTGACTGATGAACTGAGGGGGGCTTACATGTGGGGGCACCCCACACTGGAGGAGTAGGATAGGTAGGGGAGGAGGTAAAGTGTGGGAAGGTAGGAGTGGGGAGGTAGAAGAATGGGATTGTGATGGAGATATAACTTGAATTAATAAATAAATGTAAAAAAAAGTTTTGCAGTGGAATCATTCACTACAGACTAACAATATGCTGATGTACTAAATGAGTATTCATTTCCTTTCATGTACAACAATATGTACCATACTTCTTGGGGTATGTCATATACATTGCTGTAACTGTGGAATTGTTTGCTTGTTTGTTTTTACAGATATGTGGAAAACAGATTAGAAAGACTTTCTTTTTTTCAACAACAGAGCAGGTCAATTTATGAAATTCACTCCTGGCTCAATAGTGATGGAAGTAATCTGCTTGACAGTCTTGGAAGGACTGTGTAAGTCAATGAGTAGCTTGTGGATTCTCATTTGGAAAGGATACCATGTCTTGGAACCTTCACCACAAGGTGTTTTTCTTGTAGTGATTCTCAGTGTCTTGGTAGGCATGCTGACTTTCACTTTCAGATTCTTTTCCTTTGCGCCTCTGATCAAGTCAGGACACACCTTCTCCAGTGACTTCATATTGCTGCTGGTGAGCATGATTCGAATTGGTGAATCACCATGTCGGGTTCCATGGGCATCTTTCCAGTATCTTTAAAAGCCATCTGGGGATTGTGATTGAGATGTAACTTGAAGAAATAAAAAATAAATTATATATATATAGCCATCCAGGGCTGCGGTGCATCTCCCTGACTGACTTGTTCCTCAGCAGGAGTGAACAGCTGTGAGTCAGGACAAGAGCAGGCCACCACATCTCAGAAAGTACAAAGACTTTCTTATCTGCTGCTTGATCACTAGATCTTGGTAAAATTGTCAGTTTGAGACAGCCACATCCACTCCATTCTTTCAGGTGGCATCTTTCTCTTTCACCTAACTCATCAGATGTACCACCCCAACTGATGATTCACAGGGGGCTTTGAGACTCATGAGGGAGCATGCAAGGGAATGTGCTTTGAAAACTCCAAGTGCTTCATTCGTGTTTTATATAATGTTATCTCAAGACATAAGAAAATTCACATATGAGGTTGTTTTTATGGAGGTGTTTTAATTAAATGTAAATTATATCATTAAAATTAATTCATATAGCATACACATGATAGTATATGTGAAATGACTCTTATAAGCTTCTGTGTTTGAACATTTTGTAACCAACATTTTATCCTTACCCTAGCTCAAAATAGGCAAGTACTTTTTTCCTATTTTGGATTTTCCTATGTGTAAAGCTCCAAAAGCAATGTTGGCATTTTGGTTATGGATTACTAGAAGCTAATAATATGTTTTAAAATGTCCAAGGTTGTACCTCAACATATTAGCCAATTCAAGAAGTCATTAGATATAAGTAAATCATTTTCATTTTCATTGGTCATTATGATCTCTATCGGGAATGTGTGGCTTTTACAAATCTTCCATCAAACACTTGAAATCTTGAGTTTGTATCTTGGTCAATAATTTGTGATAGATTTATGTTTGATGGTTTTTAAAATCCTTTTTATATTATTTTATTTTTTCAATGTTCATTTATTACTTCAAGTTACATCTCCATCATAGTACTCTCTTTCCACCCCTTCCAGTTCCACCATCCCACCCACTCCTCACTCCTCCCTCTCCCACCCACCCCACTCCTCCAATGTGGAGTGTCCCTACAAATCAGTTCCTCTCTGTTCAGCAGTCATATGACAGCTAAGACCTTCCTCTTGTACTGGGGGCCTACATGGTAACACCCCTTAATAGGTAACAAAGTCTATGTTTCTGATCCTTTTGGTGTGTTGGTTATAGAATAGTTGTCCTGTACTATATGGCTAAAATCCAGTTATAAATGAGTAGAAGCCATGTGTATCTTTTTGAGTCTGGGTTAGTTCACTCAGGATGAGATTTTCTAGTTCTATCCATTTGGCTGTGAATTGCATGATTTCCTTGTTTCTCATCACTGAATAGGATTCCATTGTGCAAATGTATAACAATTTTTTATCCATTTTTCGGTTGAGGGACATCTGGGTTGTTTCCAGTTTCTAGCTAATACAAATAAGGCTGCTATGAACATAGATGAGGAGATGCCCTTGTGTTTTGGTGAGGAAGTATTTGAGTGGATACCCAGAAGTGGTATGGTTGGGTCTTGAGGGAGGGTTGTTCCAAGTTTTATAAGATATCGCCAGACTTTGGAGAGTATTGGCATTAGTTCTTCTCTTTGAAGGTCTGGTAGAATTCTGTGCTGAAACCATCTGGTCCTGGGCTTTTTTTTTTTTTTTTTTTTTTTTTTTGGTTGGGAGACTTTTAATGACTGTTTCTATTTCCTTAGGGGTTATAGGACCTTTTAATCTGTTAACCTGATCTTGATTTAACTTTGTTAGTTGGAATCTATGAAGAAATTTGTCCATTTCGCTAAGGTTTTCAAATTTGGTGGAGTACACATTTTTAAAGTAGGACCTAAAGATTTTCTGGATTT
The DNA here is from genome assembly GCA_907164525.1 of Lophiomys imhausi. Taxonomy (NCBI): domain Eukaryota; kingdom Metazoa; phylum Chordata; class Mammalia; order Rodentia; family Muridae; genus Lophiomys; species Lophiomys imhausi. Next base: position 3,489,930 of record CAJQZJ010032237.1, read on the forward strand.
CTTCAATGTCTATTGTCATTTCTCCCTTTTCATTTATGATGTTGATTTTGTTTTTTTTTTCCCCTCTGCCTTTTAGTTAATTTGACCAAGTGTTTTTCTTTTTTGTTGATTTTCTCAAAGAACCAACTCTTGGTATCATTGATTCTTTGTATTGTTCTTTTTGTTTCTAAGTTGTTGGTTTCAACCCTAAGTTTGATGATTGCCTGCCTTCTGCTCTTTGTGGGAGTGTTTGCTTCTTTTTTTTTTCCATATCTTCAAGTTCTGTTATTTGCTAATATGATCTGTCATAATTTTCCTTTTGAAGGAACTTACTGCTATTAACTTTCCTAGTAGCACTGAATTCATTGTGTCCCATAGGGTTGGGTATGTTGTCCCTTCATTTTCATTGGATTTTATGAAATCTTTAATTTCCTTCTTTATTTCTTCCCTGACCCAGTTGTCATTCAGTAGAAAGTTGTTCAGTTTCCATGAGTGTGTAGGCTTTCTGTTATTTCTGTTGTTGCTGAAGTCCAGCTTTATTCCATGGTTATCTGATAAGTTACAAGGGGTTATTTCAATTTTGTTGTATCTGTTGAGGCTTGCTTTGTGTCTGACTATATGGTCAATCTTGGAGAAGGTTCTGTGTGGTGCTGAGAAGAAGGTGTACTTTTTTGTGTTTGGGTGAAACATTCTCTCAATATCTGTTAGGTCCATTTGGTTCATGACCTCTGTTAGACCCATATTTTCTCCGGTTTCTTTCTCGATGACCTGTCCATTGGTGTGTGGGGTGTTGAAGTCTCCCACTACTAATGTGTGAGGATCAATGTGTGGTTTACATTTTAAAAGAGTTTCTTTTACAGATGTGGGTGCCTTTTTATTAGGGGCATAGATATTCATTATTGAGATGTCATCTTTTTAAATTTTCTTTTAACAAGTATGTAGTGCCCTTCCCTATCTTTTTTTTCTTAACTTTAGTTAAAAGTCTATTTTATTTGATATTAGGATGGCTACTCCAACTTGCTTCCTGGGCACATTTGCTTGGAAAACCTTTTCCCACTCCTTTACTGTGAGGTAGCATCCATCTTTGGTAGTGAGATATATTTCTTGTATGCACCAAGATGATGGGTTTTGTTTATGGATCCATCCTGTAAGCCTGTGTCTTTTTATTGGGGAGTTGAGTCCATTGATGTTGATGGATATTAATGACCAAAGGTTGTTATTTCATGTTATTTTGCTGTAGATGGTGGTTGAGTGTTTCTTTTGGTTTAGCTGTAGTGGAGTTTTTTGCTTCCTCTGTTTTCTTGAGTATGGTTATTTTCTCTGGGTTGGAATTTTCCTTCTAGGATCTTCTGTAGGGCTGGATTTGTGAGTAGCTACTGTTTAAATTTGGTTTTGTCATAGAATGTCTTGTTTTCTCCATCTATGTTGATAGAGAGTTTTTCTGGGTATAGTAGTCTGGCTGGGCACCTATGTTCTATTAGGGCTGGTAGGACATCTGTCCAGGCCCTTCTGGATTTTAAAGTTTCTGAGGAGAAGTCAGGTGTAATTCTAATGGGTCTGCCATTATATGTTACTTGACCTTTTTCTCTTACAACTTTTAGTACTCTTTCTTTGTTCTGTACATTTGGAGTTTCAATTATTATGTGAAGAGAGGAGTTTCTTTTCTTGTCTAATCTGTTTGATATTGTGTATGACTCTAGGAATTTTATCGGCATCTCTTTCTTTAGGTTTGGGGAGTTTTCTTCTATGATTTTCCTGGACCTTGAAATCTGGAGTCTTCTCTTTCCTGTATGCCTATAATCCTTAGGTTCCATCTTTTCAATGAGTCCTTGATTTCTTGGATGTTGTGGGTGATAATTTTTTTAGATTTCTCATTTTCTTTGGTTGTTGTTCTGATTTCTTCAATTGAATCTTCCACGCCTGATATTCTGTCTTCCATCTCTTGTATCCTATTTTTGATATTCATGTCTGTAGTTTCTGTTCTCCTTTCTTAACTTTCCACCTTCAGGATTGTCTCTTCTTGTGTGTGCTTTTCTTTATTGCTTTCACTTCCAATTTCAAACTTGAACAATTTTATTCGTTTTATATGTTTCCTGCTCCAATTTACTTGTCTTTCTCTGCAAATCTTTCAAATCTTTCATTGCCTTGTCTCTTTCCTGTTCAAGTTGGGCTATGTTGGCTTGGTGGTCTCCATTGGTTTTTCCATTGCTTTCATTTGTTAAATTGAAGATTTTAAAAATTCTTTCAGGGATTTAGTTTCTTCTTGTAAGGACTCCACCATTTTCCTTACTATAGATTTGTCATCATTTTCATGTGTTTCAGCTGTGGTGGGATGTTCAGGGCTTGCTGTGTTAACCTAGCTGAATATTGCTGAAGTCCCATTTCCCTGATTTTTGTCAGTTTTTCTTTTGCTGCCATTTAGCCATCTGGTTGCCCTATGCTGATTGTTCCTGATGTCTTCTGGATCTGGTGCCAAGGAGGGAGCTTTGGTGTGGAGTCCATATAATCTTGGTGGGGTCTTGAGATGGTAGCTGGGTCTCGGTGACCCCCTCCCACGAAGTTCACTCCTTCCACTTGTGTCCCAATTGTGGACTCAGATTGGGGATTGGGTGAGATGAGTTACTCCAGCCTTCAGGATCTTTGGTTCTAGCAGGTCTTTCTAGTGATGTTGTTGGGGCTCAGAAGATCACAAATTACAGGATAGAGCCACAGATCTCCTGCTGTTCATGTGTCTGATCCAAGGGACTCATCTGTGGTCGTGGTCCCCCCAGGAGGCTTCTAGGTGGTCCCCAGTGAACCTCTGTGCCTCTCGGTCCTAACAGTAAGCCCTTGTACTCTGTATCACTTGGGCAGTGCACAAAGGGCAAGGATTCGCTGTTCCCCCACAGGAACTATAGATGCTAAAGACAGGGTATCCGAATGAGAAGGGGCAAGATGCACTGGCTCCAATATGAATACCACAAACATCCACTGGGCTTGAACTCAGTGGAGTTCCACTGCCCTAAAACTTGACCACCTGCCTTTCAGCCCACTCTGATCTTACCATTTCTGTGGTACTGTTGGTCCTCTTTAGGGTGCTGGAGTGACCCTGTGAATGCTGGGCACCAGGGGAGTCAGTCGTGAGATACCTCTATCTAGCAGTTGGGGCTGACTCTTAAGGCCCTGCAGTGATCAGACCTGAAGGACACTGTACCAATGCAGGAAGAGCAGCCCTCTGTCCTGTGTGGGCGCAATGTTCTTTCATGTGATTGTACATCCAGTAGAGGGACCTGTATATCCAACACCTTTCTGGGTACGCCCAGATGTGCTTGTACCTCTCAGACCACCGCTCTGCTGGAGATAAGTCTTGGTGATGCTGCAGTTATCCTATTTGGAATGCCAGTGTAGAAGCAGAAGCTGGGTGCTCTGGAGGCTGGTGGGTTTCCCTCTCTGGGGTTCAGGGCAACCCATTGGGTATTTGATTGTCTGTATGCCTGATTCTGCAGCAGGCTCTGTGCCAACCTCTGCTCCACAAGGCTGGCCTCCGCTCTGGGCCCCAGGCTTCTGTCCTGGGCCACTGGCCTCTGATTTGTGCCCTGACCCTCTCCTCCATGCCGCTGTCCTCTGGTCAGGATCCTGGACCTCTGCCCTGTGCCGCTGGCCTCCTCTCTGTGACCCCAGACTCTGCCCCTCATCCACTAGTCCCTGGGCTCGCTGGGTAAACCCAACAGTTTGCACTTCTCAGGTTGTTGCTCAGCTTGTTTATATTTCTGCGATGTTGTAGCTATTTTCCCTGTGTTCAAAATGTGTCTGTGCCATCTGCCACCATCTTGGATTCCCTTTATGTTTGAAGTTTTGACATTCAGAAATTATTAACAACAGAGTTCTTAGTAAAATGTTATGAAATACATATTATCTATCTATCATTTATCTATCTATCTATCTATCTATCTATCTATCTATCTATCTATCTAACATCTGTCTGTCCATCTGTCCATCTTTTTGTCTGTTTATCATCAATTGTTTGTCTTTCATCTACCTAGTGTTTCTGTGTCTTTTCACAACCACAACTCTCTCAATTTCTGCTTATGTAGGATTCAGAGATAACCTGGTTTTTTTTTTTTAATCTTGATCTGAGACTGTTCTTGCTGCCATAATAAAATACCAGCAACTGGATGAATTAAATAACAGAAAGTTATCTTCCCACAGTTCTGGGGTCTGTAAGAGTGAGATCACAGTGACCCTGCATTCTTGTGAAAACTATATTCTTAACATAGCAATGCCTATTCCCCCATTGGGTTGTCACACAGTAAGAGAGGCTGTGAGTATTCACTAGTATCTCTTCTAGGAACACTAATTCTGTCATATAAATTCCTTACTTTATGCCATGGACCTTAGGCTCATTATTACAATCCTTGCCTTCAAATATAGTCACAGTGAATGTTAAATTTTCAATACAGGGGTTTAGAGAATACCCACTTTGGTCTACAGCAGCCCTGTACATTTAGATTAATGATATATATATATATTGGGAAATACACCCATCCCAAACAGTATAGTGAAGGAAAGTAAATTTCTTTTCAGAGAAATGTCAGCACACATTTAAACACAAGACAATCACATTGATATTATATCATGTAAAATAGAATGATTTTACATTCAATCATATAATTTTCTATCAGCAAATTTGCTTTAAATATTATTTGTTATTTACCTCTGTCTTGTACCAAAAGATAGGTACAAAATATATAGTGTCATTTGCATTATGCCGGTGGCAGCTTCTCTGTCCTGTATGGAGCACTCAGTAGCATCCTCATTCCTCCCAGACTGGGATAGCAGTTAAATATGAGCTTTTGTATTTAAAATAACTATTGTTATAGGAGAGAGGACAATACATAATATAAAAGAGAAAAGTAAAGTAGAAGATATTCATGAGCTTAAATGCTTGTAGCCTAGACTAGAAAATACTGATCTGATGTTATTTTCATAAATGGAGCTGTGGTGATACATATTATGTCTCTGAAGCATTTGGAGAGGGTTGAGTCACCACAGGGCTTAGTGTGGGAGATGTGAACGAGGCTGTGATTCTTTCAGGTCAAATGATACCCTCCTAGCATCATAGCATGTCTAATCCATCCATGAGGATGCAGAGAAAATAATCTAATACGTTGGATCTTGCCCTGTAGATAGGGATGTTTTAGGTTGAATGTTTGAAAATGTATAGTTTTGCCTTTGCTAAACATTTGTTGTATAATAAGCATTGTGCCAAGCACTAGAAAGAGAACGCAAACTTAAATGTGTATGGCTTTCTTTCTTACAACTCACCTATTTTGAAGTGTTTCCTTACATTACTACAAAGTTTATCTCCCTATTAATGATGTTATCTACTTTTGACCAAAGGTCAGATTCTGTGTTCTCAGATCCTTCCAGATGTCTCCTATAGAGCTCACTACAAACACATGATTTCCTTCCCACAGAGCTCCTTCTGAGGAGAGATAATCCAAAATCGTCATTGTTTAGGTTGTCATGAAACAAAAGCTAATCTCACACTTGCTGACAGAAAATTCTTGAAATGATTGTTTGCACAAGTTACCCATTAGTCAGCTTAGAATCACCTTTTGAGCAAGGATATTGCAGATGTTTGCTGAGAGTTGGTATTTTAATTGCATCAAGACAAACATAAAGTCCTCTATGAATACATTTTGTTCTAGCAGTGAAAATTATACTATCATTTCTAAGATCCTATGTTAAATCAAATATACATTAAGACCAAACTTTGAGGAAAAATGATAAAAAAAATTACCAAACTGCCCTGGTAAGAAATAAACTATAAAACATGTTGCCTCATCCCTTATAGTCAAACTATTTTGGTTTTTATCAGTAGCATCTAGTGTTAACCAATCAGAAATTTCTGCTTATGTCACACAATTTCTTTGAAGCAGTCTCCAAGAGCATATGTTCCTCTTCCTGGGAGCCTATAGCCTCTGAACGGAATCCTCCTTGGGATCCAGACTGCCTGTGAGCCAGGCCACAGTAATGAAGTTTGTCACAGAAAGCATTAGGAGGCATAAGTGGGTGAATAATGAGTTTATCAAATACTGCCAAAGCTGTATTAAACATTCACTGCATGTCTCCTGTAAATAAAATCCCTTAACCCGTCATGGCACTGCAAGGCCGCTACCAGACGCAACACAATCTATAAAAGAGGTGAAGAGAATTTAAGAAAGTTACACAAGTTTAAACAGAAGAAGTAACTGAGCATCAAGTCTGCATTTGGACATAGTGGTTCTCAAAACCCAATCTTAACTGATAAATGACAAAAATTGTCTATTAGTGACTCAAAAATAAGAAAAAGTCATTGACTATTGCTAGGTTTCAAATACTTAGCCTTAGTCACTTGTCTTTAAAATATTGCAGTTATTCAAGTATGTGTGGAGTATTCACACTGAACTACATTTCACATACAAATATCTAAAATTTCAAAGATGTAATTGAAAAGGGACTTGAATGCAGACCATAAGGAATATGAAAAATAATGACCCAATTTAAAAATAGGCAGATTGTTTAAATAGATGTCAAAGAAGATGCACACGTGTTTTATGTGTAAACACATAAAAATATTATCAACATAATACACTATTAGGGAAATGCAAGTTAAAGCTATAATGAGCTACAACTACACTATTGAATAGTTAAAAATAGATACAGTGGTCATTCCAAATGTTGGAGAGGATACAGAAGAATGGAGACACTCATAGATGCTGATGTTTATGGGAAATGGTGTAACTACTTTGTGAAATAGTTTTGTCTCCTTAGAAGTTAAGTATTGTGCTGGAGATATTTCTCAGTGGGTAGGTAAAGTGCTTGCTAGGTAAGCATGAGGATCTTAGTTCAGATGTCTAACACTCATGTAAAGAACCAGGCATGGTAGTTTATATCTGGAACCCAAGCAGAGTAGCCAAAGATGGAAGGATCCCATGGGCATGCTGGCTAGATGATGTAGCCAAAATGGAGAGCTCCAGATTCAATGAGGAGCACCTTTTCAAAAAATAAAGTGAACAGTGATCTCCTCCCCAAGGGGCTGCGAAGAGTTGGGGGACTGAATATGATCAAAGCTCGCTGCATGAAACTGTCAAAAAAACCAAACTAAGAAAAGAATTTAGTTTTTGAAATTACAATACATCATATCCCCTTATTTCTTTTCCTTCTTCAAACTACTCCCATGCAACCCCCCATTCTCTCCCAAATTCCTGGCCTCCTTTTCTTCAATTAATATTATAGGTATTTTTAAAAGGTGAATTCTGACCTCTGCACATGCATGTTTGGAAGCACATACACATATATTTTGCATATAGCATAAACGAACACACACAGACACATATACACATACAAATATTAAATATGGACTTAATATAAAATATCCACTTCAAATATTTGTTGAGGAAAATGTAGTATATATGCCCACATAAATGCTGCAATACAAATTTTCATACCTAATTATTTATAAAAGCAAAAATCTGGAAACACCTGAGACATTCAATAATATTTGAATGACCTGATCACTTGTGGTGTGCTTGGGTCAAGTACTATAAAGCAATCAAATGGCATGGAATAATGATGTACAAAATAACACAAAACATAGGGAATCTTTGAAAACAATTACAGTGCATGAAGCAAGTCAGACATAAATGTTAAAATTGTTTGTGTAAACAAAACTTTAGAGCCTGGTAACTAAACTTTAATGACAGAAAATAAACCAGTGAATATTGGGAGAATTGTGATAGGGAAGGAGATGAAGAATTACAATGAGGCTAAAAAGTCTTTGGGGATAGGAGATCTGATCACTATCTTAATTGTAGTTATTCTTTCAAACCTTATTAATATAGTAGTCTACATTATATTATTTTCTTATATGGCATGCATGCTACAATAACTAAAAATGGGACTATCACAATAGAACCTCTGTTGGAAAGAACTGACTTCTTCCTAAAGCTTTCACAATAACAAATTATGCATTAGTGTTTTTCAAGTTGTTTTAGGATATGATATTGTAAGACTATAAAATAGTTCTCAAATTCTAATACTGGTATATAATTCTGACAGTGTTCATATGTCTAGAAGAAATGTAGCTATTTTCCAGGAAGTTATCCCTCCTCTTACACATGTATTGAATGACAGCTGTATGCTGACACAGATATGAGCAGCCCCAAACACAGTTGTGGAGAGGTGACATGAGTCTATGAGTACAGGGCCATTTGACCAAACTTCTCAAGGAGATATACATCTTGATAATTTCAGGACAGTGACTTAAAACTGCCAATAATTTCAAATACCAGTAAATCTATTTTTGTGACGGTGATTTTAATGAAACTCTTACTCATACCTGTGAGACATCTTGCTTGGCTGAACTTGAGGTTTAACCAACCTATAGAGATCACAGTTCTTGTTAGTACTATGATCAACTTGTAGGAGTGACTTGATTCTGATATTAACTTTTAAGAACTTAATGAAAATGTACATTCTGAGGGACTGAAGGGTGACTCAGCATTTAAGATATCTTCCTGCTCTCTTAGAGAACCCGAGCTCAATTTCCAGCACCCAAATCAGGTGACTCCGGGCTCCTGCAACTACAGCTCCCAGGGAACCAATGCCCTCTTCTGGCTTCCAAAGGCATCTACACAGGTACCATATATTTACACACACACACACACACACACACACACACACACACACACACACACA
>CAJQZJ010032237.1:3513114-3543494 GCA_907164525.1 Lophiomys imhausi
GTGTGTGTGTGTGTGTGTGTGTGTGTGTGTGTGTGTGTGTGTGTATGTATGTATGTGTTCCTCAGTGAAGGTGCCTAAGAATGTCACACAGGTGCATCAGATATTTTGGAACTGGAGCTACAGGTAATTTACAGACCCCTATTGTAAGGACTGGTAACAAACTGGAGTCCCCTGCAAGAGCAGTATATGCTCTTAAACAGTGAGCCATTTTTCTGATCCCAAGAAATAGGAAAATCATATTCTAAATCCCCACACATAATATTAAAGATGCATACTGCACCTGAAGAAAAAGAGGGTCTGGAATCAAAGTGCTGGGTTCTAGGCTTAGCACTGCCAGCCAGTAAGAAAACTGGGCAAGCTTAATCTTACAAAACAGAGTTTAGACAAAATGGGATGAACAGGCATTTTAGCTTCAAGGAAGTTATTCTTGGCCTTGCATTCTTGTTCTTATTTGTCTATCCTTACTTGCAATACAGAAACATATGTTGTGTAATCTTTTCTGAATTTTCCAGTGCCTTCCTCTTTTCATTTTTTTTTCTCTTGAATTCTAGGCCTCTTCTAAGATCAGAGCTTGATCTCATATTTTTTTCAGTTTATGTTACTGTTTGAATCATGTCATCAACTTTTATGATTTAAACACAGCCCACATACATTTGATTCCTTGCTTCCATCCTGATTGGCAACTGCCTTTAAGGTAGCTGTGGCTTATTCTCTTACTTTTCCTCTCTTGTTTCTTTATCCTCAGGCCCAAACAATCCCCAATCCTATTTCTCTTATCCTTCTCCACCACCTGTCTTGATTTCTTTTAATCCATGTCTCTATAGCTGGAAAGATCTTGTTTTAATATATAACTCAGTCATTTCCTATTTATAGACCCCAATTTACAACCAGATTTGATTTTTTTCCTGTCCTTCTATTGACAGAAACACAGATAATACTTTTCCAGTTTGGCATTTTACAATTCCTCCATGCTTTATGTTCACACTATCTCACAGCAGTTTTCTTGTTAAATTTACTGACATTTCCTAGAACTTCTGTTTATAATTAAGTGAACCTCAATGACTTTTCCAAAGATTGTGATCTCCAACAGCACATCACTGGCTACATCTGTCCTGTTTGCATGTTCAGAGCCTACCATGGCATGTATCACATAGTAAGAACACACATGTTTATGGAAGGAAGGAACTTGGTAATGGATCAGTGAGATGAGAGACAAGGGACATGGGGTGATGTCATAGAGAAATCCATAAGAATATCCAACACTAAGAATACAAAATGCAAAGTATCTTTAAAATGTGTGATACTATTTTTATGCAAGCTATATGTACAGTTCTCTGACTCACTTATTTATGCATTCTCCCACTCTAAAATAGAGCTGGAAGGCTCTTTATGGGGACGTTAATATTGCTGATCTGAGTTCCTCTGTAGACCAGCATTTCCAGCTCTCCACATCAGCTGTCCCTGATTGTAAGTCTTGTCTTGACTCATTATCCGGATACCACGGTATCCATTTCCCATTCTTAATTATGGCTTGTTCATTCAAGGCTACTTTTACCCTTCTCTTGTTTATTTTATAAGTTTTCCTCTTCTTAAGGAGTACTAAATATTTAGAAGTATATATGATGCTATAGGTTTTCATAGAACTTTCTCTGGTGCTCAGGAGAGTTTACCATTTTGAGTCATTATTTAGCATATTCCTTTAGTCGGCCTTTTACACAACTCATTGGCCATGTGAGCTAGATATTTGGAGTAAGGAAGCTATGCCACCTGGTTTGAATACAAAAGGTATCTTAGTAATGAGTTATACTTGAAGTGACTGGCGACTAAGTCAGAGATGTGTTGCAGACCTGGTGATTATCCACAAGTTCAGGTCACTTGCTTCAGGGAGCCATCTAGTAGTGACCAACTTCAACTAACTGATTCTCAATATGTGTGCTAACCCCAATATATATATATATATATATATATATATATATATATATATATATATATCCTCACTCTACTAATGCCTTTATGAATGTGAACCCAGAGTTAGAAAATTGCACACAAAATTTCTCAGGACATGCTCAGATTCTGAAGCAGCTCTTCTTGCAAGTAACTGAGTGATGGACTCATGCCTAATTAGTTTTGTTTGTCCTGGGTATGGGTAGAGTCATTGGTTGTCTGCAGATTTATAAGCTCACTATTCTCTACTGAGTTTTTGTTTCATTTTTGTTACAAAAGCCCTGAGGGGTAGGGCTCTATTCACTGCAACAGATATTTCCTAGGTGGATGCTAGTTAAGGGCTACTGTTGCAATTTGTCTCAACTTTATTCAGTTTATAGCTTTGAAAACTATCCTTAAAATGGACAAAATTTTAAATGGCTAAGGGTAATGAAATAATCCACCCCCAACCCGCACCATATGTCTATAATGAGGTTTATGAGTCTTCTTCTTTTAGGCAGCATCAATTACCTTGATGGAAGGAAACCAAATTTTTTTTTTTTTTGTCTTAACAACTCCTAGCTAAAGAGGCAGAGATAGAAAAGTCTCAAGACAGCAAATGGAATTACCAAACATGGAGTGAACAACTGTGTGCGCCATGAATTCATTCACTGATCCATGCTTGTTGAACACTCTTTCCTCTCAGGCCCCACTCCACAATTAGGGAGGAGACAGATCAACGTAAAGTGAAACATTTTCAGCCTTATTTGAACCTATTTGTACAATATGCCAATTGAAAAGGAGTAACTTGCTTGGCCTTTAATCAGTGCCAAGCTCAAGCCCTCCGAAGGGGACTTTAGCCTTTTGGCCAGTGTGACAGTGTTAATAACATTCCAGTCAAAGAGAAGGGAAGAATAAGAAGTAAGTGCCATCTCCCCTGTGCTTTCTGGCCTTTGCACAGAAATGCCAGTGGACTGTTAATATTGCTTCATTTAATGATTAAAAGCCTAATTACCTGGAACTCAGAGACTAGCAAATCCAGGAGTGGGAAGAAGTTTGCCTCTCAGAAGGAAACACACATCCCCTCCCTCCTTCTGGGGCTTATTGATTCTGCTTTTCTGTCATTGGAAGGTCAAATCCTTGGCATCAACTGGGCATGTCCCATTTAAGATATTCACTGTCATACACTGGGGTTGATTCTGTCTTATTTTTATTATATCCTCATGCCCTAAGGATGTAAGAAGAAGCTTTGGGGTTTAATAACAAATGCAAGGGTTTGCTAAAATGAAAAGCGGTGTTAAGGCCCCTCAGATTCCCTCCAGCAAGACAATATTGCTTTCATGGATTATGTAACATTGCTCTGCTTATGCCCTGCTCTTGTCAAAGAGGTGACAGTGACCTTCAACCACTTATTAGATCATATCCAAACATGTCCAGTGCATATTTGTGGTCCTTGTGAAACCTGGGGACTAGCTGCCTGTGTTGATTGTTATTTGCTGCACTGGATCACAGATCTCTACAATGTAAAGTTTCCCTCTTTGTGGTTTTAGTGTACGAATGACTAAAACTTGTCTGTCTTCTTCCTCTCTTATTCGCTTATAGTTTGAATTTCGGTAACATTCTGTAAGTTTTACATACTTGAGTACTAAATTGTTTACTGTACCGTATGCTTTCCTTATTGCTTTGGGAGCACTTTGGGCTAGCGGGAACAGCACAAAATAGGAAGGACCAGTACAGTCTAGCAAGACTTTATATTTTAAGATTGATATTTATTTTTATTCAAGTGTATGTGTGTGCCTGTGTTGGTGTGAGTAGATGCCACATGTGTGAGGGTACCTATGGAGGCTAGCAGAGGCTACCAAATGCCTTGGAGTTGTAGTGATAAGAGCTTGTTCCTGACATGGGTGGAGGGGACTGAACCCAGGTCCTCTGGAGGTGCAGGTATAACACTAAGCTGCTCAGCCGTCTCTGCAGCTTCTCTGTGGCATTGTATTCATACTACCATGTAGTTCAGATCCTCAATTTCTTCACTGGCAAATACAGTTCTCTAGCATAATGAGTGTGCAGATGAGCAGCTATCAGCTAGATCATAGGATTATCAACATTCAGGACAAGTTTTCTGTTCCTTTGTATTCTTCTGTTCCTTTGTACTCACCAATAATTATTGGTGTTGATACTAATAATTATTGGATAAATGATTATTGATTTTCCTAAGCTATTACATAAATATTTGTAATAGAAATATATACATTTTGTTCAGTTCATTATCTATCAGGAGAATTAACCTTACAGAATTTCGTTTAACTCAGGTAGCTTAGATAGGATTCACCCTCTCATCTCTCTGTACACTCAGGGTCCACATCTTCACTTTCTTTCCTTTTCTTTATTTTCCTGTGTCTGTTCCAGGAATTGCTGCACAGTAGGATATCTGAAACTTCAGAGAGAATCTCTTAGAGAGAGAATGATGAGGAGTTTCTTTATAACCTTAAGCCCTAATGATGGAATTCATGTAAAGAAACTGGTAGACCAATCTGTCATATAAGAATGCTCAGCTCACCTGGGGTGAGGGCTTGGGCTAACTTCCCCGTACTGGGGTGGGGGTGGGGGTGGATAAATAGATTGTTGAGAATCAACTGCATGGAACATTCTGTTGACATTATGTTTATACCCAGAAATTTTAGCAACACAGAACTCTGAAAATAGTAAATTAAGGAAGCAAGAAACAAGTGTGGATACTATTACTGGAACCACCTGTTCTGTGTTTTTATATAGAGGAGAACTGATAGGAACAACACAAAGTCAGCAAGCTCTCTGAAGGTTTGTTTTCTCATCTCAGTAATATAATCTTGCAGCTTATAATACTGTCTGTCATATGGTAGTTATTTAATCAACATTTACTAAATGTATGGATAAGGACACTTTCTGAATGGTGGGATTTTATGTAGTTCATTTTTACTGTTTTATTATTTGTTTTACTACAATTAGCACTTTGAAAAAAATGGAGTGGGAACAAAACAAAGGGTACTTATAAGTAAAGCATATCTTTGATTCTTGGGTGTATACTGCTGGGCTAATCCCAGAGGAAGGAAAGTCAGAAAAAGTTCAATAGCTGACAGAGTGGGTGTTTATACCATCAGTACACATTTTAAGGGACTTGGGCTCAGAGAAATAATGGCTTAATTTATCTCTAAATTACACTACTTCCTATCTTGGTAGCACATGCCTACCTAAATAATTTTTTAATATAACAATAATAATAACAGCAAAAACCACCAAAATAAAAGATTTGAATACAAAAGATTTGAATATGCCAGGGCCACAGATCCTTTAAGATCTAACGAAACAAGATTTAAATTAGTGAGAGAATGAGTCACCCACATTTAAGATTCTTTTAGAATACTTTCAGGTGTACAGAAGCACAAGGTTTAAATTACTTTTTAAGTTAAGGCTATTTTTTTAAAAATATTTATTTATTACTTCAGGTTACATCTCCATCGCAGTGTCCTCTTTCCGCCCCTCCCAGTCCCGCCGTTCCACATCTACCCCCTTTCCCGTCCATCCCACTCCTCTGGAGTGGAGTGTCCCTACATAACAGTCCCCCTCCCCATTTCAGCAAAGGCTGTGAAAAACAATGTGGTCCTTTGAGGACCATTTAGGTTGATATACACCATCCTTTTTCTAGTACTTGAGATTATGACTATCATAATTGATAGGAAATGCAGTGTGAAGGCTGATTTGTGTTTTCTCAATTTATGAAACTTCTGTCTTCCGTGTATCTGAATACTGATGGTTTTTTGCTAAATGATTGGATTTTCAGTGAGCAGAGAAAGGTAACCAACATTGCAATTCCATGTGAGGGTGGAATTTTTATCCTTGTATGTGAGGAAGTGAACAGCAGTAATGGGATCTCTTTATTATTAATTAGTGTAAGTGATCTTCTCCATCAGCTTCAGTTCAAAGAAAGATAAAAGTTTAATCTTTGTGGATGAGTGGTCTGTTGAATACTTTGCCAGTTATAACAAAGGGCAGCAGTTACCATGAAAGAGTCACATGTTCGCTGTCTATGAGAGTGTGACTCCTGTGTGTGTGTGTCTGTGTGTGTGTATGTCTGTGTGTGTGTCTGTGTGTGTGTTTCTGTGTGTGTGTATGTCTGTGTGTGTGTCTGTGTGTGTGTGTGTGTGCACGCGCGCACATGCTCACAGAGGAAGTGGATACACCCAGCCTATAACATTTTTATATAACCTTATCTTCATTTTCTAAAATTCTTTGTGCTTAATGATATAGAAACACCAATGATAGCAAGTATTTTAGATTAGTCAAATGACAGCACACTTGGCGAGGTTGTGGAGAAAGGGGAACACTCCTGCATTGCTGGTGGGACTGCAAACTTGTACAGCCACGATAGAAATCAGTCTGACATATCTTAGAAAACTTGGAATAGCTCAACCTCAAAACCTAGCCATACCATTCATGGGCATACATAAAGAAGATTCCTCACCAAACCACAAGAACATCTCCTCAACTATATTCATAGCAGCTTTATTTGTAAATACTAGAAACTGGAAACAACCCAGATGTTCCTCAATCGACAAATGGATTTAAAAAAACAAACAACAAGAACAACAAAAACTGTGGTACATTTACACAATGGAATACTACTTAGTTATCAGAATCAAGGAAATCATGCAATTTGCTGCCAAATGGTTGTATCTAGTCTCTGAGATCTAAAGAGAGTTCTTTCTTCATGGTCTTTAGCATTTAAAAAAAAAAGTATTTGCAGGAAGAAAACAGAAACTGAATTTTAAAGTATAATTTGTGATTTCTCAATAAGAACAGAAACAAAACCCAATGACTGCTTATTTTCATCTCTGAAATGATTCTCAAGGATCCTTAAGAATTTTATATGAGTATGTCAGTGTATGTGAGATGGTCTGGAGACAAAATGACAGAACCAAATAAGCCTCTTCAATCTTTCTTTCCTTATCTTTCTTCCCCTTCTCTCTCCCTTCCTTCTTTCCTCCTCTCTCAATACTTCCTCATCAGCTAAGTTTTTGTCCTTCCTTCTTGATTCTCCCTTTCCTCCCTGGCCCACTCCCGCCCATGTGCTCCCTTTACCCCCATTCTTTTGCCTCCCTGTCCTCCTCCATGACCCCCTTCCTTCTTACCTCCCATCCATTCCTTTTCAGCATCCTCTATTACTTACCTCTGCAAATCCTCTGGCATCAGACCGTTTCTGCTTCTGTTAGATTACTTTTGATTTCTTTCTTTCTTTCTCTCTTTTTTCTTAAGATATTTTCATCTAAAATATGCTATTTACCTGTAGTTATTATCAGGATTAAAATATATAATATACAGAATAATTATAAATTGTGAAGTATCACATGAATGCAATTTTAATTATTGTACAGCCACAGACTCAGAGTTCCAGACCAAGTATATTCTCCTCAGCAGTGCTTGAAGAACTTCAAGATGATATGCAATAATACAAACTGGTTGATGACATACCAATGTGGATGTGGAAATATCAGAGGGCCCTACTCCTAGACAAAGAGCCATAGGCAACTAATGACTATTGAAAGAGGGAGAATTACTCTGCCTCAAGGATAAGCCCCATAATTGATTATCCAATATCAAGTAGTCTGCCCTTAAAACATACATATAAGCAACACTTACAGACTCAACAGGTTTCATTTATATATATTTCCACATACACTCATATATATGCATATATATGCAACAATAAAAAAATAGGTTATGTATTTGAGGGGAAACAGTGGGATGTGGGACCAATTGACAGAAAGAGAGAAGGTGGTAAATAGTATAATTATGCTTTAGTTAAAAATGATATACACTAATAAAAAAGAGAGTGCATAGATAGTTAGATCTGCATTGTGGAATGTTCATTCATTGTTAAACTAAATACTAATTCTTTTTTGTTTTGTTTTATTAATAAATTTTGTTCTTTTAAAAAATTAAGAGTTTTTAATTTAGTTTACATTCCATTCCCCATTCTTCTCCTTACCCTCCTCCCAGTCCCACTCTTCCACCCTCTTCCCCTATATTCTCCCCCAACCCACCCAGTACCAACCCACTCTGCCTCCTCTTCCATTGAGGCAAGATAAGGCAACTATATTAGGAAAATGAGCTGCAGAGGTAGATAACATCATCTAAGTCTGGAATAGACCCCATTCCAATTGTTAAGGGATCCACTTGAGGTCCAAGAAGTCCATCAGCTTCATATATATAGTGGGCCTCACAAGCTCTTTGCTTGGTGATTCAGTCTCTTTGAGCCCTCTTGTGTCCAAATTAACTGGCTCTGGAGGTCTTCTTGTGGTGTCCTTGATCCCTCTAGCTACCTCAAATCTTCCCCTAACTTTTCCTCAAGGCTCCCTGAATTTTGCCTACTGTTTGGTTGTGGATCTCTGCAACTTTTCCTTTATCTACTGCATAAGGCTTCTTGGATGGCAATAATGTTGGGTTCTTGTCCAGATCCCTCTCTCCATCCACTTCCTACATCTCTTTTATCTCCCCTACTTAGAGGGATTCAAGCATCATCCCTTGAGCCCTCTTATACTTAGTTTCTTTGGGTCTGTGGATTGTAGCATGGTGATCCTGTATGCATTGGCTAATATCTGCTTATGAGTGAGTAAATACTCTGTGTGTCTTTTTGGGTCTACATTAGCTTACTCAGGATGCTCATTTCTGGTTCCATCCTTTGCCTGCAAATTTCATGATATTTTTGCTTCTCATAGCAGAGTAGTATTCCATTGTATAAATGTATCACAATTTCTTTATCCATTCTTTGGTTGAGGGACATCTAGGCTTCTGGATATTATGAATAAAGCTGCTATGAGCATAGTTTAGAAATGTCCTTGTGATTTGGTGATGCATATTTGGGGTATATATCCCCAGGCGTCTAATTTTTTTCTTTTACAATAAAAAAAGAGGTAAATCTAGATATACATTGAGAACTCACTGGATTCAGCTAAAAAGAGATTTTGTGGGGTTTTCAGAGAACTCTATTAAGAAATGATTAAGAACAAAATCCTGTCTGAAATTATTCTTTTAAATCAGGATGGGAGGAAATAGTTCAGCAGTGATGCGAAGGACCCTTGATTCTATCCTCTACCCTCTATCCATGCCCAATGACCCCATGGCCCAATCTTATACAGTCCTAGAGTAGGCGTCTCCAGCTGCTCTAAGTCCTTGATCACAATAATTGTGTCTGTCCCAGAAGATGGCATTTCCTGGTCCTTCTCCAAATCTTCCGGCTCTTATATTCATTTTGTCCCTTGTAGAAAATGTTCTCTGGGCCTTAGAAAGAATATTATAAATGATTTGTTTAGGACTGAACACTCATCTGTCACTTATTCTCAGCACTGGGTACAGCCACCGTCATTCATGGAAAGAGAGGGGTCACTGAGTAAGGCTGAGAGTAGTGTTTGGCTCCAGAAACAAGCATCAGTTCTTAGAATGCAGTTTGCCGCTACTGATAAATTTGAGCAGTGGGAGTGCCATTATCTTCAGTTGTGTAGCCTGCTGACATTACCAGGTCAGTGGGCAGGTCCAGTTCAGTGGGTCACAGAGACGTCTCTTTTTAAACTAAATGAATCAAGCAAACAAGGACCAAAACATACAACAAAACTCAACCAACCAAAACAAAACCATAAGTCACAAATCTAGGAAAGGGACTGGTGATGACGAGGCTAGGGGAGAGGACTGGGCGATGTTGGCATTGACGAGAGGGAGATAAGAGTGTCCACCCTGGACTGTGGAAAGCAAAAAAGTCCTGTGACTGGGCTCTGGCCATGCTGAGAGCTCAGTGGAGGCTGATGGTTTCTGATTGAAAGCAGTTGACTGCCAGCATGAAACAGAAATGGTGTGGAATCCTCAGGAGTGCGGTTTCACTAGGTAAGCGCAAAGAACCTAGAGAAGGCCAGCATCCAAAGGCTGGGTGGGTGTTAGGGGAAGTAGTCATGACTGACAGTTGATCCTGGACATTAAAGAAAAGTGAGAATCTGAGGAGACAGAAAAGAAGAAAACCTTAATATTCAGGTCCAAGGACAACCAGAGTCAGAATGTACAGAGAGATAAGAGAGATCTAAGAAAAGAGAAATTGACCAATGTGTGGAGTGACTAGAAGTGAGGTTATTGAGAAATTCCAGTCAATAATATTGTAAAGATACAAGGCAAGAACACAGAGCTGCCCCTGCCATCTGCGGGTCTTGCTTCCTCGACCCACTTAGAATTTGAACACCAAACTACTCCTAACTACTCAACTTAAAACTACAGCTTCCCTCACCCCTTGCCCTGTTTTCTCACTGATGCCTCCCAGAGAAAGGCCTGGCAGTATCACAGGAATCATTTACTCTCTCATTTCATTTGCTGTCCTGCTCTGGAGTTAAAGCTCTAGAAAGAGCAGAATTTGGACCTTTTCTAGAACCCAAAACAGCTCCAATGACCACAGAATTGCATGGCACAGGGTACTGTTAGTATTAAATACAGTTTTCTTAATTCCTTCAATAAGGTAGGTTATAGTTTAAGATGAAAGCCCTAAAGAACCAATAAGTTCTCTTAGTGTTATGCAATCTTGTGGATGGTTGGACAACTGAGCATAAATCCATAAAGTCATTATTAGTTTAACTATTTCATAATAGAAAGCAAAATAAATGAAAATATAAATCTGTTCTTCAGTGTAATTTAGATTAAATGGAACGCTATTGATTTTTTTTAAATATTATAAAATTAACAACTAAACTCTTCCAAGTGAGTAGTATGAATTTTTGTCTCTTTGGAAGGTGGTCAGATCTATAACATTTCAGTATGTCCATTTTGCATTTTGTCTCTTTCTTCCCTGTTCTTTCTCGGGATATTGGAGCCGACTGTTCTACCATCTCGGGATCCATTCCTATCCCATATCTGCTGCTTCCATATATTTTGAATCAACCAAGAAGAGTTTGTGTGAAATACGAAGATTGTAGCCATGAAGCAAGGGTAATAGGGCCACATTTGTAGGTGAGGTGACACTAGTTTTCTGAGGTGACACTGTGTACGCTTGGATTTAATTGGGTAGTAGACAGGTGGAATGGCAGACTGTGAAGTTCCTGTAATCCTGGTTATGTGCTATTGGAGCCCTTTTGTTATAACATTGCCTTTTCTCTTTATATGGACAATTCTATATGGAGAGAATTAAATTCATAACACTATTAAGGACATGCATAAGGAGAAAGCTTCTGAGTGAAAGAAGCCCTTAAGACAATGCTCAATCTGAAGCCATATTCATGAAGGAGAAAGTGATGACACATTTACAAAACAAAAAGAATGCATTTGAGAGGTTTTAAGGATAATGCAAAGGTCTATGATAACTCACGAATAACTCACCTGGCCTAGATTTAAGAGACACAAATGATTCATGCTGACATAGACATTTGGTTACTTAACAAATGTTTTTGCTGCTGTATTGTATAAGAATCTCATTTCTACACTATATATTTTAAGAAAAAAAACATAGCCACTTCAGGTTAAGAAAATAAAATTTATTTTAGTGACTGATGACGTGAGCTGTCAAGAGTCACAGTTCTATGCTTTCTGCATCTCAGTTTCTTCTATTGTGAACAAATTTCTTTTTTTTTAAATACTTTATTTTTTTTTTCTTCAAGTTACATCTCAGTCACAAACCCCTCCCTATTCCCCCTTCCTATCCCGCCCTTCCACCCTCTTCCCCCCAGAAGTTTCCCCTTTCAGTCCAACAGATGGTTCCTTCTCTTATAACAGTAAGTATTATACAAAACAACAGATATAAATATGCCACATTTATGAGAGTTAAATGGCCCAGTATACCTTCCCAATGTCCAGTTTATACATATTTGGCCCCTGACTTTATCATTCTACTATCTAACCATCTCCATGAGTTTAAAAGTCTATATCTGACTCAACATTCATACTAACTTGCAACACACTTTTAAGAGTATCTTCTTAGATCTATAACACCCTCTTGATTCCTAAACAACTCAAAATTTAACTATGAGACTCTAGCTGTCTATTCTTCAACCACCTCAGAGACCTGAGAGGGATAAATATATCTGCTTATATAGGAAGTGCAGGGCCTGCAGCTTCCAAAACTAAGAAAGGACATACCAATGACTGCCTGGACAGTTCCCATTTTCTCTCCATACATTCCTGCATCAGTCTTCAGCCTTTGGGTCCTGTTTCTATGACAGACATTTGTTGTAGAGCAGGGATTATGAAGGACTTACCTACCCTGTCTTGGCAGAACTAGGCTGTAGACTTCCCTGCTACCAAGTTTTGTCCTTTTTGGACAGCAGTCTGTCTGCAGTTGGTGCAAGGGGTTTTTTTCATGCCAAGAGATAGGCTTGCCACTAATTCAACCATTTTACAGTGGAGGTTCTTCGATGCTTATCTTCTACTTGGAGTAGAATAGGGGGTGCTGTCAGGAGCTGATATGTCTCGATATCAAAAAAAAAGAAAATCGTAATTTAAGATAACATCTTTGAATGCTATATTCTGCAGATCTCTTGTGGTTTTTGAAGATACCCTATCCATCTCTTGTATTTAGATAAGCAAATGTTGCTTGTCTCTTAGCAACTTGATTACTGGGTAGTTTAGAGAATATCTGTGATAGACTGTCATAGTAGCTAACAAAGTGACATGTTTGTATGACTAGGAGTTTGTTTTACTTAACTATCCTAGACCGTTTTAGACGGTTGGTATCAAGAGGCCAGAGCTTCACCTTTTATTTTTAAATATCTCTAGGTATGATACCATTAGGAAGCGTTACATTTTTAACCATTTTTTCCATTTGGGTTCGGGCCCCAAACAGGTCTACTACGACCCAAATCAGCAGGAAGTCACTTTAAGAGAGCGACATCCCATGCCCAGAGGGTGGGGAAGGTGTTTCTCCGCCCTTCTTTTTGGTTATTTGAAGGATAACTGAAAACTCCGATATTTAGGGGAAGAGATTACAAGCTGATAAATGGTCCTGTTTAATGGGCTTTGGAGGTTAGCCCCAGGGACTTCCTACTTTTCCTTTTCTGTATCCTTCTTCCACTCCTATGTAGGAGTGCATAGGCTTGAGAAAAATGAGATATAGACATAGCACAGGAAGGTCCAAGAAGAAGGGGCAGATTATTGAATATGCCCTTATACCTTTGTATATTGATACAAAATTAGTAGTTTATTTGGCTAAAGTGGTATTGACCATTGTTTATTGTGCAAAAATAAGATAGTATTGGATTACATAGGTATTGATCTTTGTATATTGATACAAAATTAAGATTATAGTTGGCCACAATGGTATTGACCCTTGTATATGAACGTAATATTAAGATTGTATTGGGCTACATAGGCATTGATCTTTGTATATTGATACATAATTAAGAGTATATTTTACCACAATTGAATAGATCTTTGTATATTGATACAAATTTAAAGGTGAACAAATTTCTTAAAAGCCTAAATCCCACAGCCCATTGCAGCCCCACTAAACAAGGAGAAGGTTTTTTTCCACCAGTAGAGGGCAGCGCGTTACCTAGTCAAGCATTAAGCAGGAGCCCAGAACAGATGGGCAGATGGAGCAGAATTTAGACTACAGAATGGGTGGCTACCTACTGCTCCTCAGCCTTGAGTCACCAGACCACAAATGCCTCTTCACAAAATAGCAATCTTAAGTAAGAGTAGAAACGTTCCCTCCACCCTATCATTGCTACTGTTCCCAAAATGGTCACATTACTCATTTCTATTGGAATACGAACAGGAATTTAAACTTCTCCAATCTGTGTTGTTTTCTGAAATTTAAAGTTTGTTCTATGAATACATTCATTTATATAAAATACAGCAGCTTGTCTATACATATTTGAACATTTCAAAATTACAGTTGAAAGTAGTGGATTTTTTTCTTCTGCAAAAATATTTAAGAAGTATTTGTAAAATTTGATTATGTTTAATATCATGCTGAGAGATGAAAACTTAATTCTACATTTTAATATAAAAATAACCAAAGTCAATAGCTGTCACAGACCATTTTCAAAATTCCAGCTGCATAGTGCTTAACAACAATAATGGATAAAGTCTGCATCTTGTTCCTCTTGCAATGTTTGGATAGTTCTCTTTACAGTTGTCCCCATGTGGGTCACAGAAGCTACTGTGGATGTGGACTCTCAAATAGCAAGACATATCTAATGGTATAAAATTGATTCACATGAGGAGGTAGGAGGATTAGATAGTTTAACACGCTGTCTGGAGAATATAAATGATTCAGTAGGAAATATGAAAACAGATGTTAAAAGATTGATAAAATACATGATTTAAGAAGCCAGCATGAAATAGTTAATGGGGAAGTCATTGAAGTCTTTCATTTAACAATGGAGAAAAGGAAAAAAAATATTAAGCAATGCATGTTAAAATGTATAAATAGGCTGAAGGCACTGTGGGATGTATGGAATTATGATGGTCATCATTCAAACCTTAGTGTTCATGATCACCTTGAACCTGTACTGTTTGCAACCTTAGCAAGACAGTTTGATAGGGCTGTTCAACCTCTCTTCTGCCTTTGACTTTTATTAAGGACAGAAGTCCTACTTATCTTTTATTTCTATTACTATAATTCTGAAGCCTAAATTTAATGCAGGGATTATGTAATCACAGGAATGCTAATACAGGAATGATGTAATCCCATCTGAGTCCAGAAGAGCATCTTGTGCTCCATCAAGCAAGGCCTAGACAGCAGCAACGTGCCTTTGTGTGCCATGTGCCACTGATGCTATTCTTGACTATGAGAGACTGTTCCCTTTTAGAGGAAGTTAAAAGTTTCTCAGATCAGGAGAAAGACTGGCTACTGTAGAGAAAATAAAATCGTGCTTCTTCCCACCCTCGCTTTCTTTTTCGCCTGTAGCAACTGTAAGTGCAATAATGTGAGAGTGGGAACCAATTACTATGGCAACAAAGTGTACTCTAATAATGAAGATGGTATCTAACAAGCAGGAACAGCTAGAACTTTAAGAGGGAGAGAGAAAGTGAATCTTGAAGGAGCAGGAAGGAAAAATGTAAAAAAAAATTAATGTTTTTCATTGTCTAGCACACACATATTAACCCATTTAGAAGAATTGATTCTGTATATTAGCTAAATTCCTCCTAGATCTATCTCAACATTACAAGACTTTATAATGCTTTGTGGAGGAGGAAACCCAGTAATTTTACCTAAGAATTATAAACCCCTCTAATCTGGAAACATGGGAAAATGTGCAGTCACTTAGAGACCTGCAAAGATCAGCATTCCCAGACCTACTGCCTCAAGGCAGATTCTCAGAGCTTTGTTCAGCTTTTCTTGACAAGGTAATTTTGTTCTTCAAGAACTATTTTATAACAAATGACTGCCATTTGGAAAGAAGCCTGGAAAAAGTGTATATTTCGTCATGAGTGGAGAGAACATGGAAGCTGAAAGCCCAAAGGAAAGTAGTGAGGGGATGATAAGAAACAGACAAAGGAGTGAATCTGATCATCTATTAAACAACCACAACTCTGTCTGCAGCATAATTCAGAATTGACTGGGTTATCCAAAGTAACCAATTACATTTCATTGGCTCATGAAACAAATGTTTATTTCTCATTCTCACTGTTAATCACACCTAGGCAAAGCACTTATGTGCATGCCATCTTAATATTAGGAGTGTTTTAGTTCCTAAAATTTAGCACTGTTGGCGCACAGTGAAAAAGTATATCTGAAGGTCTTGTGTCAATCACTGAACGTGTCGGTCTGCAAGTGACAAAGCTCATTGATGGCAATTTTATCCATATCACCATGTGCTTTGTCCATCAAGTATGGGTGATGAATGATATGTCCAGAAGAAGAAAAGTGGCCACCAATTCACATGCACATGATCACTCTGCTGCAGCGTTGTACACTAGGACTTTTTATATGCATGTAAGAACCTTTACTTGAGATGGATTTACAATCTCTGGACAGCGATAGGCATCTTTGTCACATACAAATGTCTTTCTACTTTCCAAGTATGCATTTAGTGAAGACAAGTATGTGGTTTGAGCACATTGGGAAGGACAAGTACAGAGAAAGAATGGCCATTCAGGCTGATATTTGGGGGAAAGCTTTCTGACTGCGCATGTTGTCGAGGACTCTGGGAGAGTGTGGGTGACACCTGGTCATGCATACAGCAGTCAGAAGATGGATCTGAGAGGAGATTTCTCAAAGAACAAAGACTACAAGCACATCATGGCAGTTGTTAGTAAACTCATATCTTCTTCCAGAGCTTTGTTAAAGGTGCCCCAAAAATTAAAACAAAAACAAACTAAAACAAAACCTGTTTGCTTATCTAGCTTCTTGCAGCAATTGAAGAACTCTGTGGAAATATGAAGACTGTGGTTGTGAGAACACTCAGAGACTCATGACTATGTTTCAGGGGCTTGCCCTAGTGTCATGCTTTCTGTCTGTTGAAATTCCATTACACTTATGACCAGTTTGTGTTTCCTAAAAAAATAAAGAATAAAATATAAAGAGGTTTATTGTTGTAGGTTTATGTTATCCTCCAGACTTAGAACTGGTCACAGTGAAAGATGAGGGATGGTGGAGTGCTCGGCCCTAAATGGGACATCTTAATTGCCTCCTTTAAGGTTCAGGGACCATTACAGAAGAGGGGACAAAAGAATGTAAGATCAGAAGGGTAGTGAGGTATGAAATAGGGTTTTTTTTTTTTTTTGGACCTTTGCACTTCTGAACTCACTACAGCATGATTACTGTGTAAGATCAACACAAGAGTGGGCTCATTAACATTATGTCATGGTAGGAAGTACCTTATGAAACCCTTCCTCTCCATGAAGGACTATTAGGGATTTAGGGCAGGGGTTTTCACTTTCTTCAGTGGTGCAACCAATGAAAAGTTGTCCATGCTCCATTTAATAACTTCCTACACATGCACATGTAAACAACCCTAATTAAACTAATTGAGTCCTTCATCTCTCTCTCTCACAAACACAACATAAAAATTTAAAAAATGAAAAAAAAGTCTCTCCAAAGTTCCATAGATCACATCTCTCCCTTCTTCAGTGTATACTTTATGAAAATTTAAAGTTCCTTTAACCTTCTTCCAATGAGGAGGAAGTGAAAAGGACATGGTGAAAAGCTAGGGAAGAGAACTGTGAGATGGAGAGAAATCAGTCAAACTGGGAACTTGGAGCTTCAGTCTTGCTCTTTGACCTACTACTCACTGGCCATGTCATCTCTCAAAAGGATATCTTCCAATCGTCTTTTCTATTACATGGGATATTGTGAAAATTGAATAAAATCATGTAAGTAAAATGAATTGGAAACTTCTAAAATACTTTGCAGACATAGTTGTAAAGTAGGGTCACTGAGAAGCAAGCACCTGACTTGTATTGAGTCTTTTGTTGTCATAGAGATTTCAGGAAGAGTAAAGGATGAGAGATAAACTCTGAGAACACATGTTCTGAACATTTTGAAAGCATTGTATCTAATCAACACAAGGCTCTGTTGATAATTGCAGGGGGTTTCTCCCTGGGCATTCAGTTCAGTTTGTAAAGTGTTATATTTATAACTTTCTGAAGACCTCATCCCTCACAGAATCCCAGGAAGCAAGATTGTGATCTGATTTTGACTGCAGGTTGCAGTTGATACTGCCAGACCGCTGGTGATTTCTAACAAAAGCAGAACAGCAGGATCACTGAGAGAAGGGCACTAAAGCTTTGTGTGCCTCTAAGAGCCTCCCCCTCCTTCTTTCACATCCCTCCCTCACTCTTATCCAAATGGGAAAGGCCATGACTGGAGCCAGAATCAACCTACAAAAGTATGATTGTCATTCTGACAGGGGCATTGGCAGGGAAGCAGGTTACCATGGGCAGGAGAACATCAAACAGATTAACAGGTCACAAGAGCCCTTCATGAACTCTAGAGACTCCATGCAGGAGAAAGTGAGTATATGAATCAACAGCACCTTGCATAATATACCTGTCCTGGGTGGGGACAGGACAGACAGAAAAAGTGGGGAGGCAGGAGACCTGTGTTCGAGTAGATCTAACTATTGTTTCTTTGAGGATTAATTTTTCTACCAGGAAAACAACAACAAATTCCAAAAACTAGAAGCTTTTTAACTTAGGATACTTCAAGTATCATATAAGAATTAAATTATGATGTTACAAAAAGAGCTTTCTTTTAATGTGGGAGGCTAGTAGATTCTCCATGATAATGAAAACGCATTATTACATCACCATTCTCTGCAGTTCAATACATGCAGACAATGAGGATTATGTGTGTTTGTGTTGCAGCAGCCCACCTGGAAACATAAAGTGAGGCATTATCCTTGTGAACTTAGCATAGCTCCAGATCTCACCAGGGAAAGCAGGTTCATAGTCCTGGGGCTGGAGAAATGGCTCAGAGGTTAAGAATATGCACTGCTCTCCCAGAGAACCTAAATTCAGGTATCCATACCAACAGCCAATTTACTGTAATTTCCATTAGAGTAGATAAGACATCTCTGGTCTCCCTGAGCATCTTCATTCACATTTACAGAGACATGTACAGAAATGTGTACAGATATACACACATACATATATACATACACACATCTACACGTGTGATAAAAAATAATCATTTAAGAAGTTGTGGGGTTGTATCCTTGAAATTCTGGGTTTATGACTGTATGCTAATGATAATTAGGGTTCTTTTTAGAAAAGTGTCCACATGGCATCTATTCACTTATATTCAGATTTTAGCCATATAGTACAGGATAACTATACTACAGCCAATGCACCAAAGGGAACAGGAAAATAGACTTTGTTACCTGTCAATGAGACACTTTGCACTAGTGGGGCTGCCTTGTAGGCCCCCAGTGTATGAGGAGGCTCTTGGCCCTCATATGACTGCTGAACTGGGGCAGGGGACTTTTATGTAGGGACACTCCACTCCAGAGGAGTGCGATGGAAGGGATAGGGGGTAGAGGGTGGGAGGGCAGGACTGGGAGGGGTGGAAAGAGTGTACTAGGATGGAGATGTAACCAGAAATAATAAATAAACATAAAAAAAGAAAAGTTGTCCAGATGCTAATCCCAGAAACTTATGTTAGTGGCAAAGAGGATTCAATGTAATAGATGCAATTAATTATTAATAAGATGATTTTAAAACAAAAAATTATCCTAGATTATTGACTCCACTGTGATCACAAGGGTGATTAAAAGTAGACCAGAGAGAAACAAATGTAATGGCAGATGCAGAAGCAGACACAGACCTATAACATGTAATGCAAACTCAGTCAGATATTGTTGCAGACAGAACAATTAGCCAAAGGATGCAGACAACCTTTGTGATCTGGGAAAGGAAAAGACATAGACAGTTGTTTTCCTTATAGATTCAAGATTATACATTGGTTTCAGCCTAATGAGACTCAGGTGGGACTTACAGCATATTGAACTATTAGGCAGTAAATGAGTATTGTTTAAACCAAGAATGTGCTTCATCAATAGAAAACAAAGTCAGAATGGAAAATAAGATTATAGCACTAAGACAAGTCATACAGATATTATTTCAGAAGCTTTTCACATCAAGCTGGTGAGACTGAATCTAAACTAAGCCAATGGTTGGATATGAACTTTAGAGTGGACATGAGGTTGACAGTTACAAATATTTTCCCCACAGTTTATAAAAACAAAATTAAATTTCAGAAAGCCACATTAATTCATTCTCTTCTTTTTGACTGAGGCCTGAGCAGTCTTTCTATATCATAAATCTAACCATGAACCTTTGCTTAAAATTCTTTGTTGAATTCACATCACCAAAATACTACATCTACACATTTATTTCTGATGCCTCATTTCTTCTTATTCTCCATCCTTATGTTCTTTCACGGTTCCATAGGCAGGCTGTAATCTAACCACAGCTAGTGTATTTCTTGTCTTTCTGATGCCATACTTATGCCTCTGAACAGGGAGTATGTTTTCTATGTAGCATCATTCTCCATTAGCGTGTAAACTCTGACTCATCTCTCAGCTCAATTGTCATGCTATCAGGACTGCTTCCTTGTAGGTCTTCTCTATGGCATAGACAATGACGTAGTGACCCAAATTCCTGTATATTTCCAGGACAAGCATATAATAAAAAAATAGCCAGGTTCTCCACTTGTAGGTTCCAGCACTTGGAGTTTTCAGTGAGTGACTCAAATAATTTGACAGATCAGTTTGGTTGTGACATTTGTAAAAGCCAACAGGCTATGGGCAGTTCCCTAGCTTGGTTATGTCTTGCTTTGCTTCCTGTATCTTTTCAAGCCTGCTTCTCAAAACCCTTCATCTTTTCTTACTATTTTCTATAATCTGATTATTTATATACCCCTTAAAACATTTATAGGGTGAGGCTTTATCAGTAATATGAGGGTGGTAAAAGATGGAGATTGAGGCTTTGGGACTTGCATAAAACTTTAGAATGGCCAGGCCCTTATTGAAAATGTCCCAGAGAACCACTTCATGAGTTCATTCATGAATTCAGAGAATTCGCTGTATGACAGTCCAGTGAGCAGGAGCCATCTGTGCATGAAGAGGAGAGACCTCACCAGAATATCATATACATCCTTTGATCTTGAATCTTCCTTCACTTCCAGAACCGAGAGAAATAAATTGTCATTGCTTGTCAGATCCCCAGGGCAGTGTGGGAGCCTGTTTTCCAGCATGAGAAGATGAAGGCAGTTTCCTTCCAGTTCCTCCCCCAGAGCAGTTTCCCTCTGCTCACACTCTAGAGAGGTTTCACTACACTTCCCTAAGTGCTCCTCCCTGGAAAACATCTCCTTTTCTGTATTTCCTTGCTGACTGTCCTTACATAGTCTGTAACAACTGCCATTTACAAAGCCAGCTACAATTTACTTATTTATCCACAAACAAAATAAGTTTGAAATAACTATGACTGTTTCATATTCCAACTAGCTACATAAAACTTAGATTTTTATCTGATCAAATAGATTTTTGAATAAAGCATATTTTATATTATTTAAAGTGATTTTAAATAAATATTTTCAGTAAAAAACCCTATTTATTAAAACAAACAAACAAAAAAAAACCTATGGTGGGAGAAAGATCATGAGGCAAATGACATGACTGGTGGGAGGGAAGAAGACCATAGATTGATGCACACAGTCCTCAGCTTGGAACTGATATGAATACAATTGCCCTAGGAAGTTGCCTTGGATGTGCAGCAAAATCTTAGTAAGCTATTAATGTCCTCATAAGCTTGAAAGAATTAACAATGTGGAGTCTCATATATTCAAAATTTAAAGACTATGTTGCAACATGAAGACAAGAAAATTAAACACAGGTTTAAAAAAATTTATGAGGACTAAGCCTGTATTTCCTTGGCTCTTAAAGTATTTATATTTTGAATTATTTTGATATTTTCACCCTTGAACTTTATTCCTTAATCATATTTAGTCCCCCTATTGGTAATCTAGTATTGCCTGTGTTTGGATGTTCATTGATAATAAATGTTTGGGATCTGATGATCTTCCAGGGATAATAAGTATGTAATATGTACAATATATAGAGATGCTGATGCTATTTCAGGGATGGAGTCTTAGAGGTTATGAAATGAGATCTCTAGAGTCTAAGCACAAGCCACCTAAGTTCAGTTTCATATCCTGAAGACAGGTAAGTGTAGTTAATTCAGTATAAGCTTGAAGGAAAGAGAGATGAATAAAGCCCAATCTCCCATGCAGTGGTTTTATAATGAGGATTTTTTATTTTCATGATATAAATAGCCATATTCATTCCAAAGAAGATTTTAGACAAGTTTTTGTTGTTGGTGGTGGTGCTGGTGGTGGTTTTATTTTAGATTTGGATTGAAAATGTCTGGACCATTATAGAAAATCACAACCAATCAGCAAGTGAAGTTGTGGAGCCTAGTACTGGTGAATATACCTAGAAAACAACTCCCACATCAAAATCTCAGGGAACATTGTGAAATAGGAGGCAATAATATTTAAGACTCAGAGAGTCAGGGGGTTTTCTATAAGATTGTATTTCTCATTCATTTCAGAAGGTACACTCATAAAATCTTCCCAATACTGCTGCTAAATATGAGCTGAACAAAGACAACACCAGTAAACATACTAAACTGGACAAGAAAAAGTCCACAAGGACTCAGACCTACATAAAGACCTACAGGTAACTAAGGAATGTTAAGAATAGGAGACATAGTCTTCCTCAGGGAAGAGCACACCACTTGGTCATCCAATGTCAGATGATCAGTCCTGAAAACATATATACAGGCAACATTATACAGACTGAGTAGGTTATATTTAATAATATGTACATATATATCATTATATATGTATATATTATATATACATGTATACACTATATATACACATATATACATGTGCATTATATATGTCTATATAATATGTGTATATAATGATATAGATATAGATATATATCCTTAAATGTAACCTACTCACTCTATATGATGTAATTTGTGTGTGTATATAGTGTGTTTATACATATATATAATGCACATATATATGAGTATACACATATAAATATATATACATAATACATACATATATATGCATGTAATAATCATTAATTTTTAGAAAGAGGTCATGAATTTGAAACAGAGCACAGAGGGTTATACACAATTATTTTTAAGGAGAAAAGAGAAGAGGGGAATGATATAATTATATTTTAATATCAAAAAGAGAAAAAAATAAATCCAAAAAAAGGAAAAAAGAAACTTTTGGGTTAAAAAGCCAGCATCTTAACTTAAGCATCTGAGTGGCGGCTATCCAGTAAGATAACAACACAGTGTCAAATACTTTTGGAGCCCTTTCTAAAACATTTGCAGTTACTGATTCATTTTCCCAAAGGAGTTTTTTATTTGTCATTTATTTTCCCCACAACTTTTCACAAAAGAGATTACTGATTTGTACAAGTAGAATTTAGAAGGCAGAAATATTTTAGACTTCATATCATAATTAGGCTTCATAAGCCACCCAATACTGTCAAATTATGTGCTTAAATATAACCCAGTTATTAAAGACAAAAGTAAACCAGGGATATTGCTCTTGCTATTATCAGCAATATGCCTATTTCTGAGCTTTGTAGATTCCTAATGGAGAGCATTCATCTCAAATTATCATTTAAATGCATAGATGTGCACTAGATATTCAGTTTGCCAGTCTGCACACATCACTTCCAGAGTTTTTGTTTTGTTTTGTTTTTGGTTTACTGGATTTCCTACAGCTACATTGAAATAACCCTTCCATCATACAATGATTAAGCTCCTAGTGCTTAGTTATTCTGAGTCTAATTCCCTAATAAGCTGTGCCTGCAGTCATTTCTGCAACATGAACACCAGGAACATTTGTTATTGAATGAAGCCCTTAGCAGTCATTAGCTGCTGTTAAGCCACAATTAGATCAGCTTTCTCCACACTGTAAAGCCATTGGAGCACAAATGATGTTCAGGGAAATTATTGTAACATCCCTTATATTTTTATTGTTTCAAAACAAAATCTGGTCTTGTATGTGCCAGATCAATTTTCTGTAGTTTTATATATTACATTGTTATGTCATATACCATATCTATGGCCTAAATGATGTAATTTACAAATGACTCCAAGATTATTTAATGTGAACACTTTCCAATGCATACACAGATTTAGCATTCCTTAGCTAGCTATGAATGTATCTATAAAGTTTGTGTACATGTAGTGTAACAAAGAAGAATATGAAATTGAAATGATTTACAGAAGAACAGTAGGATCTTACTAAATGCTTGATGTCTTAGAAATCTAAAGAATAGTGTAGCTTTTCATTCATTCCTTAAACCCATAGAAAGTATTTGGACAGTATGTTGACTGTTGTTTTTTTCTCTTTGGTATGCCTGGGCACTGGACAGTGAGAGAAAAAAACAGGGGCTGTTCCCCAGCATGTCTGATTATGATTTTGTGTCTCCTGGAATGCCCAGATTTGCCCTGGGCCAGCAGTACATGCCCCTCTGCTAGAAGGCCAGAGCTCCACTGCTTTGGCAGAATCCTGAGTTCTGTTGTCTTTCAGGAATGTCAATCTCTGGGCTGGGAGGGGGCCCTCCTTTAGCAAATTCTACCCCAGTAAAAGGGTTACAGCTCTTTAGCCAAGCATGCAGGAGGGAAAACCCTTTCTGCAAGGTGGAGCAGTGTCAGCTCTCTTAGAGGGGCTGCTGGCAGGTGGCATCAAAGAGCTCAGAGCTCCAAAACTTGGTCAGACAGCAGTGGAACCCTGACCTGACTGGGGAGGTTGTCATGTAGCTGTTTTCTGGAACGGCTGGAGGGTCACAGCCATCTGTAGACTCCTAGGAGGTGGGGCCTCACTGTCTCAGTGAGCTTCAGTGGCAACTCCACAAAAACCCTGGTGATCAAGATGTGGGCCTGACTGACAGCTAAGGCGGCTACAGAAGCCACACTGTCTGTTGAGCACTGGAGCCTGGGTTCCTGAGATGATTAGCCTGACTAGACGGGTGGATCTGTCAGTCCTGTAATGAATTCTTCAGTGAGAAAGACACTCTTCCTTCTGAAGTATTAAGAACCGCCAAAATAAACAATGAGTCTCAGGTGATCTTTGATGAAGTAGATGATGGATGGATTTATTTTGCAAGCAGGGACATTACAAGCATTAGGCCGTGGGGGGATTTGGGGGAGTGAATGGATGTGATTGGCTGGGACTAGGATGTCGGTGATGCTCTATTTTACATGAGGAAAGATAACAGAGGGCAGCTTTAGTGATTGGCCACTTGTATCACCTTGGAGTTGTATAATGTTCTCCTGAGGCAGGCAGTAACAGGGAGAGATATCTATCCCGTATCTTCCAATTTTAGGATTAGGCATGAAACCTGAAGTTTGAGATTTCTGGGGTTTGAACATGCTCCATCTTGCTAGCTCCCTGCCAAATACCCTGGAGGCATGGTCTGAAAGCCCCACACTGCATGGCAAACAGTGAGCCCCACAGTCTACATCGGCATTTTTCAAAGGTTAAGTTATAAAGACTTGGGACCTATTACCAGCAGCTTAACATCCTATGTTCCTGACTGCCAAGAGAAAAGGAAGAATCTATGTCACTGAGAAGAAAGGATGTTGAAGCAACATTCCTTCTTTCTTTCATGCTGTGTGGTATATTCAGGTTCTAAAAATTCCTCTAAGAATTAACTAGATGATAGCAATATAAGA
Organism: Lophiomys imhausi; assembly: GCA_907164525.1. NCBI lineage: Eukaryota > Metazoa > Chordata > Mammalia > Rodentia > Muridae > Lophiomys > Lophiomys imhausi. The sequence continues at coordinate 3,538,258 of CAJQZJ010032237.1, forward strand.
ATTTTACATCAGCTTTAGGCCAAAATAGTCCTGGTTGATTTGTCACTTCTGTAAAGAAGAATATGTTTCTCTTTTAGAAGCATTGTGATTTGGATGATCAAGTTAACCCTCCAAGATGCTGTGGAAATTACTCAACCACTTTGCAAAATTGATGCCCATAATTATCTAATAAGAGTTATATTAGATAAAATGATGCTCGGGAGCGAAGATGGCGGAGACCTACACTGACGCATTCTGAACATGGAGAAAAAAGAGCCATAAAAAACACAGAGTTACTGGGCACTGTGCAAAAACCGGAGGGGCTAGACCCCTCCCCCCCCTGGGAATGCTCACAGCTCCCAAGGGACTGTTAAAAGTCGCAGGGCAAGGCTCTCCCCATCTCTCACAGACACGGAGGCCACTAAACCGGGGATTCGGGAACTCCCATTTGGTGAGGCGCCTGGTAAGATCGATCCCAACTTACAGCAGGCAGAATCAGGGTCCACTTGGCCATAGATCGCTGTCTTTTGGGCTCCCCACACATCAGGTTGAACTTATACCCACTTAGAAAAGGTTGCGAGATAGTGGAAGCCTTAGCAAGGAACAAACAGGGGGCTCAGCGGGTGGTCCGCAGCCGCTCGTGAAGCGGAGGGCGGGAGGTTCCGAGAGAGCGCAGGAAGCTGGGAACACAAAAGCAGGAGGGAGCGGCCAAATCTCGAACACTCACGAGAGCGCAGCTGGGGAGGGAGAACGGCTGGCAGGGCCAAATCCCCGCCAGTCCACGGCAGGTCATCTGGGGAGAGAGACAGGCGTGAGTGGGACCAGGGGTCCGTGCACCCACGGCGGAGCTGCTGGGACGAGAGGTGCACTCAGGCAGCCAGAGGATCTGGGGCTTGGGGTACCCACGGGACCCGTGGCGGCGCAGACAGGAAGGAAATCAGGCACAGGGTCCAGCCCTGTGGCGAGAAGACTAGAGAGAAACCAGAAATCGGGACCATAGCTGTATCCTGGAAAATCCAGACATATCAGGTGTGGAGCCAGACCCTGTCAGCCTCCGGGACGACAAACAAAGCCCACAGAATCTGTGCCTGGGCAAACAGGCCCATACCATCAGAACCATTACAGGCTGATAACTCAGAGTGCAACATAGAGAAGTCTGAATTGGGAGCAGTGAAACAATCCTGGTCCATTACTCACAACCTGGGAATAGGCTGCACCAGATCACAGTGCCTCTGGCCATTAAAATCACAGTGACCTTGAAATCCCCCTGTAAGCAACTACAGATAGCCAAGTAACTCGTCCCCTGCACCAAATCACCCACTGTGGTTCCAAGCACAGAAAACAGACAGCTAAATGCATCCAATGGCGAAAGGTCAAAAAAAAAAAAAAATAGAAATCAAGGAATTATGACTCCAACAAAGCAGAACCACCATAGCTCATCCAATTCGGATGACCACACACCAACAGAAACACATGAAAACATTGACAATTCTGCAGTATGGAAAGTGATAGAGTCCCTGCAAGAAGAACTTAAATCTATGAAGGAATTCAAAGAAACCACAATTCTACAAATCAAAACAAGGAATAACACCATTAAAGAGCTCCAAGCCAAGGTGACAGAGCTTGAACAGGAAAAGGAAAAAGCCATGAAAGATTTTCATACAAAAACAAGCAAGCTGGAGAAGGAAATGTACAAAACGAACAAAACCATACAAGACATGAAAATAGAAATAGAAACAATAAAGAAAACACAGTCAGAGTTAAAAGAGGAAATGGAGAATCAAGGGAAGAGAACAGGAACTACGGATGTGAGTATCAACAATAGGATGCAAGAGATGGAAGACAGGATCTCAGGCATGGAAGATTCAGTGGAAGAAATCAGTACATCATCCAAAGAAAATGAGAAGGCTAAAAAATCTCTCACCCACAACATCCAAGAAATCAAGGACTCATTGAAAAGATGGAACCTAAGAATTATAGGTATAGAGGAAAGAGAAGACTCCTGACTCCAAGGTCCAGGAAATATCTTCAACAAAATCATAGAGGAAAACTTCCCAAACCTGAAAAAAGAGATGCCAATAAAAATCCAAGAGGCATACAGAACACCAAACAGATTAGACCAGAAAAGAAACTCCTCTCGCCACATAATAATTGAAACCCCAAATGTACAGAACAAAGAAAGAATATTAAAAGCTGTAAGAGAAAAAGGTCAAGTCACATACAATGGCAGACCCATCAGAATTACACCTGACTTCTCCCCAGAAACGATAAAAGCTAGAAGGGCCTGGTCAGATATACTACAAGTCCTAAGAGATCATAGATGCCCAGCCAGACTACTTTACCCAGCAAAACTCTCTATCAACATAGATGGAGAAAACAAGATATTCCATGACAAAATTAAATTTAAACAATATCTACCCACAAACCCAGCCCTACAGAAAATCCTAGAAGGAAAATCCCAACCCAGAGAAGAAAACTCCACCCAAGAAAACAAAGGGAATAGAAAACCCATCAGCAACTAAACCAAAAGAGGAACAGAACCACCGCCTATACCAAACTAATGGGAAATAACAACCCCAGGTCACTAATATCCATCAACATCAATGGACTCAACTCCCCAATAAAAAGACATAGGTTTACAGAGTGGATCCGCAAGCAAGACCCTTCCTTATGCTGTATACAAGAGACACATCTAACTACAAAAGATAGACACTGCCTCAGAGTAAAGGGGTGGGAAAAGGTTTTCCAAGCAAATGGACCCAGGAAGCAAGCTGGAGTAGCCATCCTAATATCAAACAAAACAGACTTCCAACTGAAGTTAATGAAGAAAGACAAAGAAGGGCACTATATACTCATTAAAGGGAATATTCATCATGAGGAAATTTCAATACTGAACATCTATGCCCCAAATACAAAGGCACCTACTCTCGTAAAAGAAACACTTCTAAAACTTAAAGCACACGTCGATCATAACACATTAGTAGTGGGAGACTTCAACACCCCACTCACAACAAAGGACAGATCATGAAGACAGAAGACAAACAGAGAAATATTGAGTCTAACAGAGATCATGAAACAAATGGACCTAACAGATATCTACAGAACGTTTCACCCAAACACAAAGGAATACACCTTTTTCTCAGCACCCCACGGAACCTTCTCCAAAATCGACCACATAATTGATCACAAAGATAGTCTCAGTAGATACAAGAAAATTGAAATAACACCTTGTATCTTATCAGACCACCATGGAATAAAGCTGGTCTTCAACAGTAAAAGAATCAACAGAAAGCCTACACACACATGGAAATTGAACAGCTCCTTACTGGATGACCACTGGGTCAGGGAAGAAATAAGGAAGGAAATCAAAGACTTCTTAAAATCCAACGACAATGAAGACACAACATACCCAAACCTATGGGATACATTGAAAGCTGTGCTACGAGGAAAGTTCATAGCACTAAGTGCTTTCAAAAAGAAAATTGTGACAGCTCATATTAGTGAACTAACAGCTAAGCTGGGTGAATTGGAAAAAAAAGAAACAAACACTCCCAAGAAGAGCAGAAGACAGGAAATCATCAAACTTAGAGCTGAAATCAACAACTTAGAATCAAAAAGAACTATACAAAGAATCAATGAAACCAAGAGTTGGTTCTTTGAGAAAATCAACAAAATAGACAGACCCCTAGCCAAATTAACTAAAAGGCAAAGGGAAAGAACACAAATCAACAAAATCAGAAATGAAAAGGGAGAAATAACAACAGACATTGAGGAGATCCAGAAAATATTCGGACATTACTTTAAAAATCTATATTCCACTAAATTTGAAAACCTAAGCGAAATGGACAATTTCCTCGACAAATTCCACCTACCAAAACTAAATCAAAATCAGATTAACAGCTTAAACAGCCCAATAACACCTAAGGAAATAGAAACAGTCATTAATAATCTCCCAAACAAAAAAAGCCCAGGGCCAGATGGCTTTAGCACGGAATTCTACCAGACCTTCAAAGAGGAACTAACACCATTACTTTTCAAACTCTTCCACCACATAGAAACAGAAAGATCACTGCCAAACTCATTCTATGAGGCCACTGTCATTCTGATTCCTAAACCACACAAAGACCCAACAAAGAAAGAGAACTTCAGACCAATCTCCCTCATGAACATAGATGCAAAAATACTTAATAAAGTACTAGCAAACCGAATTCAAGAACACATCAAAAGTATCATACATCATGATCAAGTAGGCTTCATCCCTGGAATGCAGGGATGGTTCAATATACGAAAGTCTATCAATGTAATTCACCACATAAAGAAGATGAAAGAAAAAAACCACATGATAATCTCGCTAGATGCAGAAAAAGCATTTGACAAAATCCAACACCCCTTCATGCTAAAAGTTCTGGAGAGAACGGGCATACAAGGACCATACCTAGAAATAATAAAGGCAATATACAGCAAGCCAGTAGCCAACATCAAATTAAATGGAGAGAAGCTTGAAGCATTTCCTCTAAACACAGGGACAAGACAAGGATGTCCACTTTCACCATATCTCTTCAATATACTACTTGAAGTCCTTGCTAGAGCAATAAGACAACTAAAGGAGATCAAAGGGATAAAAATTGGAAATGAAGAAGTCAAATTATTCCTATTCGCAGATGATATGTTAGTATACATAAGCGACCCCAAAAACTCCACCAAAGAACTCTTACAGCTGATAAACAACTTCAGCAAGGTGGCTGGATACAAAATTAACTCAAAAAAATCAGAAGCCCTTCTTTATACAACAAACAAATATACCGAAAAAGAAATAAGGGAAACAACCCCCTTCACAATAGCCACAAACAACATAAAATACCTGGGAGTAACTCTAACCAAGCATGTAAAGGACCTATATAACAAAGAACTTCAAGCTCCTGAAGAAAGAAATGGAAAAGGCCTTTAGAAGATGGAAAGATCTCCCATGCTCATGGATAGGTAAGATCAACATAATAAAAATGGCTATCCTACCAAAAGCAATATATAGATTTAATGCAATTCCTATCAAAATACCAACACAATTCTTTATAGACCTGGAAAAAGCTAGTCTCAACTTCATATGGAACAACCAAAAGCCCAGAATAGCTAAATCAATCTTGTCCAATGAAAAAACATCTGGAGGTATCACCATCCCAGATTTCAAGCTGTACTACAGAGCACAGTAATAAAAACAGCATGGTACTGGTATAGAAACAGACCAGTGGATCAATGGAATC
>CAJQZJ010032237.1:3548494-3567915 GCA_907164525.1 Lophiomys imhausi
TTTTGGACAGCAGTCTGTCTGCAGTTGAAGCAAGGAGTTTTTACATGTCAAGAGATAGGCTTGCCACTAATTCAACCATCTCCAATCTCCAATCTCCAATGAGTCAATTAATTTAAAGGACTACAAATTAAATAAGGATTAATGAATTGAATTAATAATTAGAATTGTTAAATATGTTGCTAAATACTTTAGTAGTTTTGCTTAAATATTTCAAAATTGCTTTTTTATAATAAATGAATAGAAATCAAAGAAGATTAAGCAGAAATAGTTCACACATTCTGTGCTTTTAAGACTGTGTTTTCTTGACAAAGACTGGAGAACCTTAAAGCTTGAAGACAGAGAAAATGTCATTTTGGTTATAGACAGATCACTCACTTAGTATTAAGGAGTGTCCTTAATACTAAGTGAGAAGTAGATTGCTTGGGAAAGTGAGTAGAGGAATGATTGTCAGCCCTAAGGAAGCATTCTCGCTGATGCAGCTGAGCTATTCTTGTTTCCTTCATTTAACTGCTATTGTGCTTTATTCTCACACACCATGAGTGAGGAAGTCAGTTATATAAATGCTGTAAGCAGTCTTATTTAGATTAGTTAAAAACAACTGCATAATATCACTCCCTATCACCCCACTTACCTGTATAGAGATAATTGTAGTTACAAAAGTGCTCAGAGAATTTAAAATGGGGCATCATTCTGCAAAAAGCAACAATAATCCTTTTTTTTTTCTTTCCACTCTTCAAAAAGTAGCAAGTTGTGACTGTCTAACATTTTTCCCACTTTTCTTCCTGGCCAGTTATTTAGTCTAAGAGTAAGTATCCTTTCTATGCTCATCTTTTGGCTAGTCTCTTTTCCAGTACTTGGGACAAGAACCCAGTCTACAATGACATTGCTTCTGGACATTAATTATCTAACTATGCTCACATGAGTATATTTTATTCCCACATCTAAGGCATAAGTTGAGAAAACAGAAAGTATAGTATAGTGGTTGTTGGTATTAATATAGCTGATGGGGTAGTGTTAAGCATTCTAAATGTTAACTGGTCCTGTTTGCTGTCTGTTATATTGTCTCTGAGTGGTTAAATAAATGCTGAGGCCTGAGATTGGGCAAAGACAGAGAAAGGTGGGACTTTTTGAGATTAGAACAGGAAGCCTGCACATTAGACAGATGATTAATTCATTCCAGCCAGCAGCAGGAAGAAGGAGGACACACACCAGGTTAGAAAAAAAGAACCTCATTCCACATGGCCAGGATAGCGTGGAGAATGGCAGTCCATGGGGATGTATGTATATATGGGGTCATGTTTGGGTAATAGAATTAAGAGCTAGCTTAGATGGGCTAGGATTGTACAACCTAGGCCTAGGCTTGTTACAATCCATGTGGTCTCTATGTGATCATTTATAATGGCAAATTCAGGATTAACAGCCACCAAATCAATTAAAAATAATATAAATACTGGGTAAATAATTTAATTAATTTTTTTCTACAAATGGTGCCCAAATACGGCAATTGGAATCCATGCTTACAGCGTGAGAAGGCCTGGGTGAAACCCGGTTTCCTAGCCAAAGAGAGAGGAACTGGACCCAAATGCCTTGCAGCAAAGGCAGAGAGCTAAGGCTTAGCTCTCATTATGTACTAAAAAACTGACAGCCTTCTAAACAGAGCTTGAGAATAGAATGAACAGCCCAAATGAAAAATGGAGGAATTCATAATGCCTTAATTCTTTTGGATTCCAATTGACTTTGTTCCTCTTAGCAAGCAAATGATTCTTACCCTGACAATTGTGGTTCTGTGTATCTTTATTGAGAAAATTCAGTCTAGGATAGTCGTAAAGGATAGAATTTACAGATGGAATGCTAAATTGCGAACAATGATAATGGGGGAAGTAAGGAGGCCTTTCCTGATAAATAAGGCAAAACTGATGACAGTTGGAGCTCACTGCTCCCTGGGTACCAGGTACCTGTCAGGAATTTCTGGTATTGGCCCGCTAGTGAAATGCAGGCAAAACTAGATTCTAAGGAATAACGAACAAAGCTTTAATTGCAGCATGGGATGGCATGGTTACACATGCCAAGGCTTTTGGAATGTTGTTTCTTTGCTTGACTTTTGTTTAGATGTCTTTGATTTTCCTATATCAGGATGTAGAAAGGATACTTTTCTGGTTTAGCATTGCTAAAACATAAGATATTTTTGAAGATTTTGGGCAGATTTCAAATTGGCACTACAGTTCAAAGTTGCTTTCTGGGTTACAGAGGTACTAAAATCTAGGATTTAAGTGAAATATTTGAGCAGGGTGGTCCTGGCACACACCCTTAATCCCTTAATCCCATCACACTAGAGGAAGAAACAGGCAGATCTCTGATTCTAGACCAGCCTGGCTTAAACAATGAAGGCAGGGTGGGAACCATGCTGATAAGATAAGACTGCTTACTAAAGACAGTCTAGAATTTAAAAGTGACACATTTTTTCCCTTGATGTTAAGTTTAATAATGCCCTTACTGATCTAATGGATAAATATACATAATATTACATTTACATAAAGAGAAAGGGGTCACAAACCAGTTTCTTTAGCTGTGGAGCTCCCACTGGAGAACTGGTTTCAAGAGGTATTTTTCCCCTAAAAGAGATATGTTGATCTCTGGGTGTGGTGGTACATGCCTTTAATTCCAGCACATGGGAGGCAGATGAAGGCTAATTTCTGTGAGTTTAAGGCTAGCCTGGTCTAAAAAGAGAGTCCAGAACAAAGATGCACAGAGAAATCATGTCTCAGGAAAAAAAAAAGGAGAAAGAGATATATTCTGTTAATCAATGTAAGGACCCAGAGTTAGGCTACGGAAGAACATGCAAACTGCATGCTTCCCACAGCCAACAATTAAGAAAAGCTAACATAAAATAGCATATCATGCTATTCTACACCAATCTCTTTAGAATGGGGTTTCCGTGGGAAAACTGAAAGTCAAACTAATACAAAATGGTTTAATTGACCTTATTGTATAATAAGGATAATTCAATTATTTAAATTTATACCTTTATCTCAAAACTTGGGAGATAAGGGAAAAACAGGTTCATTGTGTGTTCAAGCCAATATAATCTACAGAGCTCTAAAGAGCAAATCAAGACAGCCAAAGCTACAAAGAGAAACCCTGTCTCAATAAGGATGGATATATCCACATAGAAATTAAATCTCCAAGGAAAGGAGAAAAGGAAAGAAAAAATATATAAACGCATACCTTTGATCCCAAAACATGGGAGACAAAGACAGAGACAATTGGTTCCTTTTGAGTTTGAGGCCAACCTAATCTACAAAAAGCCAGAACAACACAGAATAAACCTGTTTTAATCAATTAATAAATTTATGTCAACTGTAGAGGAGAATACTTAAACTCTATACAGTCTTATACTGAATTTTCAATTTAATATAGATTATATATAGCATATATATATATACATAATACTATTACATGCCATCTTTTTATATCGCATGAATGGAGACTTACAAATGTCTTTCTTCTGTTCAAAGAACAGAAAATATTCCTTAATTGATTTGTGCATCCTGCACATCCAAGGCATTTTGGTAATTGCAGAACTATATGTTACTTGTGAAAAGTTATATATTTTCAGAACAATGGGACCAGAGTACAAAGAAAACAAGACAAGTAACCCAAATGATCCAGCCTCATAGACTGCCTTAATAGCTGTTTCCTCAAAAATTTGCATCCAGAACAACTTCAAACAGCTTGCTGAGATGGTCCCGCCTCACAGACTGTTCCAACCAGGACTTCAATAAAGCCCTGAATTTTCCTACCCAAAGTCCAGCTTTGGACTACAAACTAACTTCTTAGGACATTCAAATTGCTGAGCACATAGAGACTGGACAAAACAAATGTCACAATTAACTTGCTTAACCATTTTTCCTTTTTATTGGGCCCCTAAACAGGTTTTCTGCATCCCAATTCAGCAGGAAGCAGTTGTAAGAGAGTGATATCCGATTCCCAAAGAGTGGGGTGGATGATTCTTTGGCTATTTGATGTGTTATAAATGCTGTTTAGGGGTAATGGTTACAAATTGTAAAATGGTCTTGTTAAGCAAGATATAGGACATCAGATTCAAGGACTTTTCTATTTCTTTTCTTTTCTCTATCCTTCTTTCTCTCTTATATAGGGGGAAGGACTTAAAAAGAAAAAGAGGGGGGAATATATCTATATAATATAGAAATGATAAGATATAAGGATATATTATTGAATCTGCTCTGAAACTCAAAACAATTGTTATTCTTAAAATAAGGTTATCTTTTGATACAATGGTATAGAGTTTTGTATATTAATACAAAAACAAAGTTAAATTTTGGTTTATTGGTATAAAATTTTATATTTAGACAGATACTATGTATATTTCAACTTATATAAGGTATTGTGCCTATACAAATCACTTAAAAGTACAGGTTTACTTCCAATCTTTTTATGGGTTGCTATTGTTATCTATTTAGGAGTCTGGGTAATACAGGTTGATTTCTGGCCAGTTGAGCTTCTGGTCATGTCAAATACTAGTCTTAATTTATCACAAAATAGACTTAATAGGTTAAACAGATAGTAAATGGTTAAAAATATACAGTTTGTTTGTTAATAGATGATAGATACATTTATAAATAAAATAGTAGATGTCTTCAAAACCCTCAGAGGCATATAGAAAATGGCATTTAAAGATGTTTTATTTTAAGAATTGCTTGATTAAAGATAGTCTGCTCCTGACAGCTCCCATTTGACTTAGAAGAAGACAATGAGCATCAAAAAGAATTCTCCCATCAGGAAGTAATTCCTATTGGGCAAAAATGCCTCTGGTCTCTCAACAGACTGTATATAGTCCAAAGACAGACCAGAGTTTAAATGCAGGTAAGTCGATGCCCTGATTCTGCAGAGACAGAATGGGAAAATCCTTCTTAATTCCTGCTTCACAATTTAGTCTGTGAAAAATGCTTAGCCAGAAGGCTAAATATTACGTTCCAATGATATCAAGAGATATTTGGGACTGTCTAGGAAACAAACTGTCATATTTCTTTTTGGAAGCTGCTCTCCTCTGCTTCCTACTCACTCAAATAATAACTTCATCCCTTCTTATGTCTTTGATGGGGTTGAAGGCATAATAGTTATAAAATTTCAATTGAACTTGAGTTGTTTAGGATTTGAAGGGTATTTTCAAGTCTAAATAAAATCTTTAGGTTTATAAATATAGGATATGATAGAGTTATTTAGGTTCAGAACTTTAGACACACCAAGATACATAGATGATTTTTTTCTTCTTTAAGATTGCCTGGCACAAATAGGCTAAACATTACGTATATAACTTTTATATATGGTTTTCTTGATTGTTTCATATTTGTTCTTATTGTTTTCACTATATGAGTGCAAAAATTTAGCCTTTTTATTAGACAAAAGGAGGGAATTGATGGGGTAGTGTTAAGCATTCTAAATGTTAACTGGTTCTGTCCTGTTTGCTGTCTGTTACATTATCTCTGATTGGTTAAATAAATGCTGAGGCCTGAGATTGGGCAAAGACAGGGAAAGGTGGGACTTCCTGAAATTAGAACAAGAAGCCTGTGCTTTAGACAGAGGATTAATCCTCTCCTGCTAGCAGCAGGAAGGAGGAGGACACACACCATAGGTTAGAAAAAAGAACCTCATTCCACATGGCCAGGAACAACCGCATAGTGTGGAGAATGGCAGTCCAAGGGGATGCATGTATATATGGGGTCATATTTGGGTAATAGAATTAAGAGATAGCTTGGATGGGCCAGGATTGCACAATTCAGGCCAAGGCTTGATAAAATCCATCAGGTCTCTATGTGCTCATTTATAATGGCGGAATAAGGATTAATAGCTGCCGAACCAATTAATGATAATATAAATACTGGTAAATAATTTAATTAATTATTTCTACAAATGGTGCCCAACATAATTTAATTAATTTTTTTACATATAGCTCACATCTTATGTTTTTAATGTGAGATTAGAGAAACCTATACAAAAATTTAAATTAAAATATCAGAAAGTATTTTCTTTCTGGGAAGCTTAAAACCACTAGAAATCTGTACTGTTTTAATTATTAGATACTGTACTCTCCTAACCAAATGTAGACCACCATACACTTCATTTTCTCTCCCTTCCTTCAGGCTGAGTCGTCACTAGAAGTTTGATCAAGAACTTTCAAAGTGGGAGTTCTACTTCATTTAAAAATTCATCTCCTAGAAATGAACTTAGGTAGACTACCTTAGCTCAGTCTGCAGAAGTAGTTTCTTCAGAAAGGATTTAAGAAAGTGTCCTATGAACAGAATAGATTATAAAAAGTGAAAGAATCCAGGCATAAGTGTAAAGTTCACCAAAGACTTACTATAGTTACATGTGAGGCAGTGCTGCCTTGGAAAGAATGCCTCAAAGTTTGCAGCAGTAGGAAGCACAGAGTGAGGCTTTCATAGTCCCAGATCTGCATAGTCAGATGTTAGCTACTGCTCCTTATAGCTGTTGGCTTCTATAGTCAGTTTTAGGAGGTCCAGAGTAGGTCCCAGAATAATCAAATGTTGATGATAGAAGCAGAACCCCACTGAAGTTAGGACAAAGTCAATGAAAATTTATTTAAACTGAGAACAATAGCACCTATTATATAGACCAAGACAAGTATGAATATATTTATTTGTGAGATGGTTTATTACAATTGCATGCAAATTCAAATAAAGGGATATACTACTTTATTCACTTCATGGAATACTATACAGAAAAATATAGATTTTGATTAATTAATTAAGATCTATTCTTTTGAGGTTGATGTTCTGGGTTCTGATAAATGTAGCATACAATATGATGAGACAATCTATAAATATAGATGGGAAGTTGTTAGAAACCATAAACAAAATAGGTGCCATATGTAGAAAACAATGTCACACATAGCAAAAAAGACTAAGTCACAATTAAGCAGTTCTGAGAAGAAGGAGTTTATTTATATAAGGGAGAGAAAGAGACATTCTAAATGTAAAAGACAATTGGAAATGGTCAACTGAGCAAAGAGTTGGAAATTTCAGTGAATAATTATCAGAGGAAGAATGGGGAAGATAGTAGATTGGACTGAAAGTTGGGTAAAATCAGTACTTTAAAAAAAAAACCTTGATTCTCAGGTCATGGCTTTATGTATATTTCTGAGAAATATAGAATAATTAGAGTTGGAAACATTGTCCATTCCACCAGGGGGAGCTTTCCAGAACTGTATCAGCTAGGACACCCAGTGCTGCCATCGTTGGGAGGCAAGGCCAGCTCTCCTGCTCTCATACCCTCAGGGTTTGTTCATCTGAACTCATTCCTCACTATGCTGCCCGGTCCAGGTTTGGGGCCTACTGTTCCAAGTGCTGCAGCCAGTGAGTGGCAGGACCAGCTCTCTTGCTCTTGAAGCCTCCAGGCTGGCTCACCTGTGCCTTCACCACTATGGCCAGGCAAGATGCAGGGTCCACTTACCAAAGTGCTATGCCAGGGAGGGGCGGGGATAGCTCTCCCACTCTCATGACCTCAGGAACAGCTCTTTTAACTACCACAGGTGTCAAGGGGCAAGTGGGTGTGGAGGGCATCATCCCCATGCCCACTCCACTTCATAGTGAATGAGTGCTAGGGCCAGCTCTCCCACGCTCATGCCCTTGGGGACCAGCTCACCTTCACCCTCTCCAACAGGGTCAATTCTACTGTGCTGCCCGGAAAAGGTACAGAGTCTACTCTCCCAAGTGTTGCAGCTGGCATGGGGCAGTGCCAGCTCACTGGCTCTCATGACCCAGGAGTCAACTCTCCTGACTGCCTCAGGTGGCAGGGATGAGGAGGGGGTCATCACCCAGGCCACCTCATAAAGGTAGGTGGCAGTGTCAGCTCTCCCATGCTTGTGAAGTATAGAACCAGCTCTCATTTCTTAAAAACTTAACATCTCTTCTTAGACCTTTAATTCCCTCTTACCTTTCTTCATAGGTTATTTGAAACCAGAATCAAAGGATGAAAACCACATCTGTCTAATTCTTTCCATGTCTGTTCTCCCTGACCTTCCTTCCATTACAGTAATTTTCTTATCTTTGATCAAGGTTGACTCTTTTACATTTGTTCTGAAGTACACACACCTTTCTTCATAAGATAATCTTTATTCAATGACCAGAACTGATTGAGGCATTATTAATTTCTAACAGTTCATTCCATTCACTATACAGAGCTACTGTTGTGATTTCCATGCTGTAATGAAAACTCTCAGCCTTTTGCTTCCCTTGTTCTATATCCATGCTGCCTTCCTCAACAACGTTTGTGTTTTTAATCAGTATACAATTAACAGTCCTATTTTTGATGTTTTCACACTTTACTATGTTTGTTGATTCTCCTCTTGTCCATCTCTAACCACCATACCATTCCATCCCCAACAGTTCCTTTCCCTTCTTCATATCTCATTTAATCTCATTTATTCTAGTACTACCTGCAGCCCTTTAAAAATCTCTTTCCCTCTATCATGGCCATTTTTCTAACTTTGTGACATGTCTCATACACCCACACAATTGCTCAGAGAATGTTTATCAATCAATTATGTCACTGATTCTGCTTTTATACTGGCCATCAACAACTCACATCTCACCCTATACCAAGTTTCTGTCTTTTTGTAATCCTTCAACCCAAGTCAAATGAAGTTCAACATTCCTTCCTTGAAACATTTTCATGTCTTTTATGACAACTCATGTGGTTTTTCTTCTTTAAACAGGTTTTCAGCTTGCTTCTCCTCCATGGCCTAATTTCAAATATGAGAACAACCCAGACTTGTCACCTTTCCCTTTGTGATATTCCACCTCTGTACTTAGTTTTCTCTGAGGCAATTTTGAGTACAGACAGGCATAATGAATATGGGAAATCTTTCTTGTAGCTATTATCTACATCTAATTATTTTACTCATAATGTTTCATTACATAGATTTCATCATGTAGCATGCCATTCTGTATTCTAGGGTATTTGTACAGCATAAAGTATATATGGCTGTACAGTATAATTACAAAATAGAAGACAAGGTAGTGAAACAGTCGCTTTTACTTCAGATAACAGGATACCACAGTACTGCTGTAATAGCAATATATCTGAGAACAGAAACAAAGAAACAAATACAGATTTTCTTTAAAATGAAGAAAGAAGAAAAGAGCCAGGCAAACATAGGGGATATAGTTTATGAGACTTCACTTGGTTTGGGCCGTGTACCCTTTACTGCTTGTAACACACTAAGCAGTCTTAGAACACTTACTACCCACTTACACACCATACCCTGAAAAAGGCAACCAGCAACTCATTAGCAACCTTGAACCCCACCAAACTGCATTTATATCCCACTCTCAACAAAGGAGTAAGTTTTTCTTTCCCTATATGACCATAGAGCTTAGATTCTATTCATTCATATCTTGCATATATCCAGATACAAAAACCAGAGGGACCAATTTAGCCTTGTCTTGTTTGGAGTATATGCACAGCAAGGCAAAACTGTATCTCCAAATGAGCTTTTACAAAGAATGATTTATTTACCATCATATGGCTGCACATAACTTGGTATGCAGTTGATTAATCTTAGACGCATTATGAGAAGGACGTGTGTAGTAGAGAAATGGCTATAGAATTTAATCTGCCATCTGACCTTTAATGTCAAGACCAACATCACAATTCAGGTTGCATTTCTCCCTTTCCCTGCCCCCAACTCCCCTGTGCCTTCTGGGATAGAGCTAGCTCACCTGAGCTGAGAGTTGTGGCCCAAGTTCCACTGTATTTTCCCTGTCCCTGTGGAGGTGACAAGGCCTCACTCTCCAGGAGCATCCAGCTCCATCCTCCTGACCCAGCACCACCTCAAGTCTCCTTCAGCACCAACACTTAGGTTAGATCTCCTCTCCCCTCCTCCCTGAAAACTTCCCACCAAGCCCAACACCCTGGAGCTCTCCAAGCTGCACTAAGCTGGGAGCAGTCACTCTAAAGGTCATCTTCTGGATGTGTACCTCCCAGGATATTCTCACCTTCTTCCTCAGGACCATTCAGCTCTTGCTTACAGAAAGTGGTCTGTTGACCTCAACTGTCATCACTAAGAGGTCCAGCTGCATCTCTGGAACTTGCAGGCTTGGAATAACACCTCCCACCCCAATCCCAGTTGGAACACAGCAGGAAGGGAAGGCACCAGAAACAAACAGCTAAGGAACACCAGATGGCAAAAGGCTAGTGAAAGAACAGAACTGACAAAAGTCAGGGAAATATGACTCCAACAAAACTCAGCCTTACTAATACAGCAAGCCCTGATCATCCCACCATGGCTGAAACACAGTGAGATGATGACAAATCTGTTTGTGTTTATAAAAATGTTTATGAAATGTTTATGAAAATGATAGAGGCCTTAAAAGAAGAAAATATATCCCTTAAAGAATTTAAAGAAGTCACAATCCTACAGATGAAAGCAATGGAGAAATCAATTAAAGAGTTTCCAATCTAACTCAGTCAAACAAGAATGGAAAAGAGACAAAGCTATGAAAGAATTGCAGGCAAAGACAATCTCACAGGAACAGGAAATGTATGTATAAAACAGTTCAAAACCTGAAATCAGAAATGGAAGCAATAAAGAAAACACAAACAGAGACAATCCTGGAGGTGGAAAACCAAGGAAAGAGAATGGGAGCTACAGACATGAGCATCACCAAAAGGACACAAAGATGGAAGACCAAATCTCAGGAGTGGAAGACTCAATTGAAGACATCAGTACAACAACCAAAGAAAATGAGAAATGTAAAAATTCCTCACCCATAACACCCAAGAAATCAAGGACTCAATGAAAAGGTGGAACCTAAGAATTATAGGCATAGATGCAAGAGAAGACTCCAGACTCCAAGAACCAGAAAGCATTTTCAACAAAATGAGAGAAGAAATTTTCCCAAACCTAAAGAAAGAGATGTGGGTAAAAATCCAAGAGGCATACACTAAATAGATTGGATCAGATAATAAATTCTTCCTGCCACATAATAGCTGAAACTCCAAATGTACAGAAGAAAGAATTAAAAGTTGTAACAGAAAAAGGCCAGATAACATAATGGCAGACCCATCAGAATTATACCCAACTTTTCCTGGAAACTTTAAAGGCCAGAAGGACATGATCAGATGTCCTACAAGCCCTAAGAGAATACAAGAGCCAGCCCAGGCTACTGTACCCAGAAAAAATTTCAATCATCATAGATGGAGAAAACAAGATATGCCATGACAAAACCAAATTCAAACAATATCTACCCACAAATCTAGCTCTACAGAAGATCCTAGAAGGAAAATTACATCCAAGAAAAGGTAACTACAACCAAGAAAACACAGGAAACAAATATCTCTACTCCAACTGAACCAGAAGAAACACACAGCCACATTACCAGCACCTATATCAAAATAGCGGGAAATAACAAACTAGGGTCATTAACATCTCTCAACACCAATGGACTCAACTCCACAATAAAAAAACACAGGCTTACAGAATGGATCTGCAAACAAGACCCATCATTTTGCTGCACACAAAAAAATGCACCTCACCATCAAAGATAGACTTTACCTCAGAGTAAAGGGTTAGGAAAAGGTTTTCCAAGCAAATGATCCCAAGTAAGGAAGCTGCAGTAGCCATTGGATATTAGATCCAATTAAATAGATTTTCAACCAAAATTAATCAAAAAAGATAGGGAAAGACACTACACACTTGTCAAAGAAAAATTCATCAAGATGACATATCAGTGCTGAATATCTGTACCCCAAATACAAGGGTACCCACATGTGTAAAAGAGACAGTACTAAAGCTTAAACCACACCTTGATCCCCACACACTAATAGTGGGAGATTTCAACACCCCACTCACACCAATGGACAGGTCATCAAGACAGAAACCAAATAGAGAAATAATGAGACTAATGGAGACCATAAAAACGATGGACCTAACAGATATCTATAGAACATTTCACCCAAACTCAAAAGAATACACCGTCTTCTCAGCACTTCATGGAACCTTCTCCAAAATCGACAATATAGTCAGACACAAAGCAAGCCTCAACAGATACAAGAAAATTAAAATAACCTGTTGTATCTTATCAGAACACCATGGAGTAAAGCTGAACTTCAACAATAATAGAAATAAAAAAAAGCCTACACATTCATGGAAACTGAACAACTCTCTACTCATTGAATACTGGATCAAGGAAGAAATAAAAAAGGAAATCAAAGACTTACTAAAATTCAATGAAAATAAAGGTACAACATACCCAAGCCTTTGGGACACAACAAGAGAAGTGCTACAAGGAAAATTCATAGCACTAAGTGCCTTCAAAAAGAAAATGGTGACAGCTCATATTAACAACTTAACAGCTGAACTGGAAGCACTAGAAAAGAAATAAGTTAACACTCCCAAGAAGAGCAGACAGCAGGAAGTCATCAAACTCAGAGCTGAAATTAACATCTTAAAAACAAAAAGAACAATACAAAGAATCAATGAAGTGAAAAGTTTGTTCTTTGAGAAAAATCAACAAAATAAACAAACCCTTAGCCAAACTAACTAAAAGACAAAAGAAAAATACCCAAATCAACAAAATCAGAAATGAAAAGAGAAAAATAACAATAGACATTGAGGAAATCCAAAGAATCTTTAGGTCTTACTTCAAAGACCTGTACTCCCCAAAATTTGGTAACATAGGCAAAATGGACAATTTTCTTGGTAGATTCCACCTATCAAAGTTAAATCAACATCAGGTTAACCAATTAAACAGTCCTATAATCCCTAAGGAAATAGAAGCTGTCATGAAAATTCTCCCAATGAAAAAAAGCCCAGGGTCAGATAGATTCAGCACTGAATTCTACCAGACCTTCAAAGAAAATCTAATACCAATACTCTTCAAACTCTTTCACAAAATAGAAACAGAAGGAACACTGACAAACTCATTCTGAGGCCACAGTCACCCTGATAACTAAACCACACAAAGACCCAACAAAGAAAGAGAATTTCAGACCCATTTTCATCATGAGCATAGACATGAAAGTACTCAATAAAATACTTGCAAAATGAATCCAATACATCGATAGTATAATACACCATGACCAAGTAGGCTTCATCCCAGGAATTCAGGGGTGGTTCAACATATGAAAACCCATCAATGTAATCCACTATGTAAACAATTTGAAAGAAGAAAACCACATGACCATCTTGCTAGATACTGAAAAAGCATTTGACAAAATTCAGCATCCCTTCATGTTAAAAGTCTTGGAGAGAATTGGCATACATGGACCATATCTAGAAATAATAAAGGCGATATACATCAAGTTTGTAGCGAATATCAAATTAAATGGAGAGAAATTTAAAGCATTTCCACTAAAATCAGGGTCAAGGCAAGGATGCCCACTCTGCCCATATCTCTTCAACATAGTACTTGAAGTTCTAGCCAGAGCAATAAGACAACTAAAGGAGACCAAGGGGACATAAAGCAGAAAGGAGGAACTCAAATTATCCTTATTTGTAGATGATATGATAGTATACATAAATGACTCCAAAAATTCTACCAGAGAACTCCTACAACTAACTGATAAACACCTTCAGCAAGGTGGCAGGATACAAAATTAATTTTAAAAAATCAGTAGCCCTTCTTCACACAAAAGATAAATGGACTTAAATATAAAACAGGGAAACAAATTCCTTCACAATAGTCACACATAATATCAAATACTTGGGGGTAACTCTAACCAAGCAAGTAAAAGACCTGTACAGCAAGAACTTCAAGTCCTTGAAGAAAGAAATTGAAGAGGATATTAGAAGATGGAAAGATCTCCCATGTTCATGGATAGGCAGGATCAACAAAATAAAAATGGCCATCTTATCAATAGCAATTTACATACTCAAGGTAATTCCCATCAAAATTCCAACACAATTCTTTACAAACCTTGAAAGAATAACTCTCAACTTCATATGGAAAAACAAAAAAACCAGAATAACTAAATCAATCCTGTACAATAAAAAACATCTAGAGGTATCACCATCCCTGATTTCAAGCTATACTACAGATAGAGCAATAGCAATAGTAATAAAAATAGTGCAGTACTGGTATAGAAACAGACCAGTTGAAAATGGGATTGAATCAAAATCACCTGAATTAAATTCACATACCTATGGTCACTTAATTTTTGACAAAGAAGCCAAAACCATACAATGGGGAGGGGGGAACAGCATCTTCAACAAATACTGTTGGTCTATCTGGATGTCAACATGAAAAAGAATGCAAATAGACCCATGTTTATCACCTTGCACAAAACTTAAATCCAAGTGGATCAAAGACCTTGACATAAAGCTAGACACAGTAAATCTAATAGAAGAGAAAGTGGGGAAAGTCTTGAACTCATTGGCACAGGTGACAACTTCGTGACCAGAACACCAATAGCTCAGGCCCTAACACCAACAATCAATAAATGGGACGTCACGAAACTGAAAAACTTCTGTAAGGCAAAGAAATCTGTCATTAGAACAAAATGACAGCCTACAGATTGGGAAAAGATCTTCAACAACCCCACATCTAACAGAGGGCTTATATCCAAAATTTCTAAAGAACTCAAGAAATTAAACACCAAGAAACCAAATAATCCAATCAAAAAATGGGATATAGGAGAAGGAAGATGGCGGCGACATACACTGACGCATTTTGAACGCGGGGAAAAAAGAGCCATAAAAAACACAGAGTTATTGGGCACTGTGCAAAAACCGGAGGGGCAAGACCCTCCCGGGAACACTCACAGCTACCAAGGGACTGTTAAAAGTCCCAGGGTAAGGCTCTCTCCCCATCTCTCACAGACATGGAAGCCACTAAACCCAGGATTTGGGAACTCCCATTTGGAGAGGCGCCTGAAACAGAAAAAACACTGCCAAACTCATTCTATGAGGCCACTGTCATTCTGATTCCTAAACCACACAAAGACCCAACATAGAAAGAGAACTTCAGACCAATTTCCCTCATGAACATAGATGCAAAAATACTTAATAAAATACTAGCAAACCGAATTCAAGAACACATCAAAAGTATCATACACCATGATCAAGTAGGCTTCATTCCTGGAATGCAGGGATGGTTCAATATACGAAAGTCTATCAATGTAATTTACCACATAAACAAGATGAAAGAAAAAACCACATGATAATCTCGCTAGATGCAGAAAAAGCATTTGACAAAATCCAACACCACTTCATGCTAAAAGTTCTGGAGAGAACTGGCATACAAGGACCATACCTAGAAATAATAAAGGCAATATACAGCAAGCCAGTAGCCAACATCAAATTAAATGGAGAGAAGCTTGAAGCATTTCCTCTAAACTCAGGGACAAGACAAGGATGTCCACTTTCACCATATCTCTTCAATATAGTACTTGAAGTCCTTGCTAGAGCAATAAGACAACTGAAGGAGATCAAAGGGATAAAAATTGGAAATGAAGAAATCAAATTATCCCTATTTGCAGATGATATGTTAGTATACATAAGAGACCCCAAAAACTCCACCAAAGAACTCTTACAGCTGATAAACAACTTCAGCAAAGTGGCTGGATACAAAATTAACTCAAAAAAATCAGAAGCCCTTCTTTATACAACAAACAAATATAACGAGAAAGAAATAAGGGAAATAACACCCTTCACAATAGCCACAAACAACATAAAATACCTAGGAGTAACTCTAACCAAGCAAGTAAAGGACCTATACAACAAGAAATTCAAGCCCCTGAAGAAAGAAATGGAAGAGGCATTTAGAAGATGGAAAGATCTTTCATGCTCATGGATAGGTAAGATCAACATAATAAAAATGGCTATCCTACCAAAAGCAATATATAGATTTAATGCAATTCCTATCAAAATACCAACACAATTCTTTATAGACCTGGAAAAAGCTAGTCTCAACTTCATATGGAACAACAAAAAGCCCAGAATAGCTAAATCAATCCTGTACAATGAAAAAACATCTGGAGGTATCACCATCCCAGATTTCAAGCTGTACTACAGAGCAACAGTAATAAAAACAGCATGGTACTGGTATAGAAACAGACCAGTGGATCAATGGAATCGAATTGAAGACCCAAACATGGACCCACACACCTATGGCCAACTAATCTTTGACAAAGAAGCCAAAACCGCACAATGGAGGAAGGACAGCATCTTCAACAAATGGTGCTGGTCCAACTGGATGTCCACTTGCAAAAGAATGAAATTAGACCCATACCTATCACCTTGTACAAAACTTAATTCCAAGTGGATCAAAGACCTTAACATAAGGCCAGCCACACTAAAGATACTAGAAGAAAAAGTAGGAGAAACCCTCGAACTCATTGGCACAGGTGACAACTTCCTGAACAGAACACCAACAGCTCAGGACCTGAGATCAACAATCAATAAATGGGACCTCATGAAACTGAAAAGTTTCTGTAAAGCAAAGGATACTGTCATTCGAACAAAACGGCAACCAACAGACTGGGAGAAAATCTTCACCAACCCCACATCTGATAGAGGGCTATTATCTAAAATCTACAAAGAACTCAAGAAACTAAATGCCAAGAAACCAAATAATCCAATCAAAAAATGGGAGATGGAGCTAAATAGAGAATTCACAAAGGAGGAATCCCTAAGGGCTGAGAGACACCTGAAGAAATGTTCAACATCCTTAATCATCAGAGAAATGCAACTCAAGACGACCCTGAGATTCCACCTAACACCTGTTAGAATGGCTAAGATAAAGAGCTCAAATGATAGCGCATGCTGGCGAGGGTGTGGAGAAAGGGGAACCCTACTCCATTGCTGGTGGGAGTGCAGGCTTGTGCAACCACTATGGAGGTCTGTCTGGCGATATCTTAGAAATCTAGGAATAACCTTGCCTCAGGACCCAGCCATACCACTTCTGGGTATACACCCAAAGGACCTCTCACAGAGACATAAGCAAGTCTCCTCATCTATGTTCATAGCAGCCTTATTTGTAATAGCTAGAAATTAGAAACAACCCAGATGTCCCTCAACTGAAGAATGGATTAAAAAATTGTGGTACATCTATACAATGGAATATTACTCAGCTATAAGAAACAATGAAATCATGCAATTTGCAACCAAATGGATGGATCTAGAAGAGTTCATCCTGAGTGAGCTAACCCAGTCTCAGAAGGATGCACATGGCATCTACTCACTTATAGTAGGATTTTAACTATATCGTACAGGATATCTGTACTACAACCAACACACCAAAAGGAACATGGACATAAATTTTTTTTTATCTTTTTCTTTTTCCTTCTTTTTTTATTTTTTCTTTTTCCTTTTCCCTTCTCTTTTTCCTCTCTTTTTTGTGGATATTCTTTGTTTTTGTGGGTTTGTGTGTTTGTTGGTCTTTTTTTTTTAGTATTCCCCCAGTAGCAAGGAGACACCTTTCACTGGCAGTACTGCCTCCTAGGCCCCCGGAGAATGAAGAGGCTCTTGGCCCTCATATGACTCCTGATCTGTGGTGAGAGAATGTTAGGCAGGGACACTCCACCCCAGAGGAACAAGACGGAAGGGTCAGGGGGTACAGCATGGGAGGGTGGGGCTGGGAAGCGGGAAAAGAGGACAATATGATAAGGATGTAACCTGAAGCAACAGACTAATAAATTTATTAACTAAAAAAAAAAAAAAAAAAAAAAAAGGTGCAGGTGGCAGGGCTGAAACACTGTGAATGGAACAGAGGATACAGCCATTTGGCCTGGTTTTGCAGACCTCCAGGTGTCGAGAAGACGTGGAGCTAAGGTAAAATACAAGAGAATTGTGGTATTGGCCCATGCCTTTGACTTCAGCGGAGACGGTGGGGGGGGGGGAGCACCATAGAGTTGGTGGTATTATGTATTCTGGAGTCATACAGAGCAGGGTGGTGAGGGTGCATACTCTTGGTCCCACCATTCAAGAAGAGTACACCCTTGGTCCCAGCTCCCAGCACACTGGAGACAGAAACGGGCAGACCCGAGGCTCAGGGTCAGCCTGATGCTGGGCAAACTCTAAATAGAGAAAGACTTCGATCCAGGAGTGGTGGAACACATCTTTGATCCCTTCAGATGAGAAACACAGGTCCCTGTTCCCAATAATTAGAGTTCAGAGACACACACATGGGATTTGGAGGGACCTAGGTTTGGAGGCTACTTACAAAAGGCCTTCTCGGTGCAGGCAGATTGTCCTTTGGGATCTCAAAATATATACACTGGAGCTGTTTTAGCTCCAAGGTGACGGAATGATTTCTTCTTTAACCCGGATTCAAAGATAACGCTTTGTATGTTGTCGGAAGGCCAAATTTGCTTCAGGAGAAGTACTACCTAGCCCCCCCCCCCAAAAAAAAAAAAAGAGGGCAATTGTCCCAGGGTTGGGATTGGGGCAGGGCTCTGTTCTTATCTTTCCAGGAGAATCGAAGCATCCATTAGGGGAGCCCGGGGACGGCTGGACAGCGGAAACCTCAGCAGAGAGCAGAATCAGTCACCAAGGAGGACAAGTGACCCAGTTGATTCTGCCTGGCAGACTTCCTCAATAGCTGTCTCCATCGGGGGCCTGCAACCACCACGGCAATCCAATGTCGCTGGGACCGTTCAGCTCTACACAATGCCCCGGCAGGAACCTCAGTGAAGCCTGCAAGATCAGCTTCTCCCTACAAACCCCTTAGGTCATCTAAACAGCTGAGAACAGAAGGACTTGAACATAAAAGGAGTGTACTAACATTTTTAACCATTTTTTCCATTTGGGTTCGGGCCCCAAACAGGTCTACTAAGACCCAAATCAGCAGGAAGCCACTTTAAGAGAGCAACGTCCCATGCCCAGAGGGTGGGGAAGGTGTTTCTCCGCCCTTCTTTTTGGTTATTTGAAGGATAACTGAAAACTCCGATATTTAGGGGAAGAGATTACAAGCTGATAAATGGTCCTGTTTAATGGATTTTTGAGATTAGCCCCAGAGACTTCCTACTTTTTCTTTTCTGTATCCTTCTTCCTCTCCTATGTAGGAGTGCATAGGCTTGAGAAAAATGAGATATAGACATAGCACAGGAAGGTCTAAGAAGAAGGGGCAGATTATTGAATATGCCCTTATACCTTTGTATATTGATACAAAATTAGTAGTTTATTTGGCTAAAGTGGTATTGACCATTGTTTATTGTGCAAAAATAAGATTGTATTGGATTACATCGGTATTGATCTTTGTATATTGATACAAAATTACGATTATAGTTGGCCACAATGGTATTGACCCTTGTATATGGACGTAATATTAACATTGTATTGGGCTACATAGGCATTGATCTTTGTATATTGATACATAATTAAGAGTATATTTAACCACAATTGAATAGATCTTTGTATATTGATACAAATTTAAAGATAA
>CAJQZJ010032237.1:3592915-3636574 GCA_907164525.1 Lophiomys imhausi
TTTTTTTTTTTTTTTTTTTTTTTTTTTTTTTTTTTTTTGTCTCTGGCCTCTGGCCATGTGGAATTTGCTGTCTTCTGGACTTGGGTCCAAAGGGGGCACTGTGGTGTAGGATTCAAGTTGCCTTACTCCACCCCTATCAGGTGAGTCATTCAGTCCTGCCTCCTAGGTGGGGACCTAATTAATTCAGGTGGCGGAGCTGTTTACAAGTAAGTTCTGATTCCCCGCCGGAAGGGCCTGTACTACTACATAAGACCGATATATGACCATTTCAAATATCTCACAGTTTTCCCGGGGTTGGTTCCTTTAGCGGGTAAGTCTGCAGTTCAGCTACAGTAGCCTTGCTATTCCCACGGCTTGGAAACTGGCCAGTGACATCACAGACTGTGATCTGTGGTCTGAAGGCACTTTGCAGGGGATCTCCTGATCACTTCCAAGGGTTACAACCTTTCCTTAGATAGTTGGATGGACCTGGGAGTGCCCAGCAGGGTGGGGATTATCTCTGCGTAGTTTCTGAATCTGCTTGCTGGGTATTAGGTTGGAACTTACAGGGGATTTCTCCTTTGGGGGATGGGTTATCCCTATTCCCGGGTCTAGAGGCTTCCTAGCGTGTCCGAGATTTGGAAGGGGCGTCCTGCCCTGGCATCTTCCGTAGTCCCTGTGTAGCTGGGTGAGATTTAGAAGGGGTCGTGCCCTTTTTACAGCATCCTGGAACACTTGCTGCCTTGTGATTGTTGACCCCGAAATCAAAATAAGTCCACGCCGGCCGCCGCCATCTTGGATCCCCCCTCTTCATGAATTTTTTAAAATAAGGATTATCATTAAAATAAAATTTAAGTTTGACTAATTCAACATTCATAATATTTAGAAGATTTTCAAAGGAAAATATCCAATATTATTTACTGCTGCCAAATATACTACATTAGAAATTTATTGTATTTTGATATTTATCTTATCTTTCAATAAAGTTGTCTACTATGACTCATAATGTTTTCTTGATATGATAGGAAAATAAAACTATAAAGACTTTGGTTTTCTATATTGAATTAACAAATTATTAATTTAATTTTAGAAGTAAGATAAATTATTGTAATGAAATCAATCAGTTATAACTAATATATACCTGAAACATGATGTCAAATATATACTAAGTTTAGTAGAAAAAGAATACAATATATAATAACCATTCTGTATCAAAATTCTGATTCAAAACAACAATATGGGATACACATAAAAGTAATTTATTATAGTCTCTTTTGAGAAATTGATATCCATTTACAGAATATGGTTTATTAAGATTATATTTGTATTATTTCCAAAGACTACATGTAATGCTTTCATATCTTTTGATAAGTGTGTTTTAAAAAACTTTCACACAAGTAAATAATTCCTATGAATTTTAACTAAAAGATATTCTCTTGTTCTAACCCTCATCTAACAGATAAAATATGTGCTACCTCCCATCTGCCATATTTTCTAAGGATGCTTACTGATTGAGCATCCTTAGAAAGATGCTTCTAAGCATTTTTCCTTCTGCGGCCCTTTAGTACCAAATTTATATTTTTAAGGTAAGGTTCGGTCAAATCCTTACATTATTGAAAAATTGCAGACACATGTAGATTGTGCAAATATGTAATGATTTCTCTTTGCTTGTACAATAAACTAGAAATTCTTTAGTTTGGCGATGCAATCAGATGCACCTTTGCTAGATTTATCTCTCATTATACTGCTCCTTAATCTTTGAACATGTTCTTTGTTTTTGCACCTTCTATTTATAGTGTTTCTGCCTCAGAAATCTTTCTTGGTCTTTACTTTTACATTGTCATTTCAAAAATGTCTAAAGCTTTATCTTATTCTCAAAGATGTATTTTAAATATTCTTATTTTACAAATCCTTCATTGCCCCAATGAATCTTAAATTACCTTTCTTTTGAATAGAGGCACTAACTCTCCCTCTCTCTCTGTACTACTTGTGTATATATGTATGTATGCATGCATATGTGTATATAAAGAAAGTGAGTTTCTACAGAAAGAGAATGATTATGGGAAGCCAAAGAAGGCAAAGTTCTTTCTCTCTCTCTCTCTTTTTTTTTTCAGAACACATGACAGAGTCCCCAAACACAAAGGCATTTTATTCACTGCAGTGTACTATGCTGCATCTTAGGCATTCCTTCTTTGGGGTTTATGTACTTTATCATCATAGAGTATAATTTTCCTCTTTAATTTATGCAATGTATTTATTTGTCTTTTGATAATCTATGAAGCCTTAGCAAATTCAATTAATGTTAATAGTTGAATAGATTATATTCTATTATATAAGGGGAATAAGTGTAACTAATATCAAATTTTTGTTAGGAATATTTATAGAACAGACATCAAATGCAGCAATTGAATATAACACAATATAAACATGTTATATGTCTTTGCATCAGAAGACATTATGATGAATAACATAAATTATGATACTTCCTCAATATATTCAAATGAATTACAATTTTCTAACATATTAAATTTATGACAACTACAATACCATCTTTTGAATGAAATAAATTAATTGCTAGGTGATATGTTTCTATAAGAATTTTGGAGAAAGGGGATCAAAAAAATGAGGGACTTAATTTTCCTTATTGTTGCGATGAAACACTAAATACAACCCCCCAAGCTCACAAGTCTATAATTCTCTCTGTTTCTGAGAAAACACGACAAAATAATCTTAATCAGAATCTATTAAAATTTCAGTTCTATTTGGAATAGAAAGTACATGAACATTTCCCCTAAAGATACTTTGTGAAAATATATTATAGGTCATAAAAGCAGATAATTAAGAATAAGTGTTAAAGTATCTTTACTATCTTGTTATTTCAACTATATTGTTCAAAGAACAATGTTCATATTATTGCAATTTTTAGAAATCTGTGTTTATTTTCTTGCATTTGCTCATCATATGGTCTGCTTCTAATTCTTTTTTTGTTATTTCTCTATGTTCTATCCACTTCCACACCACTGAGATTTCACTAGCTCAACTCTATGAACTATGTGCTGTGTACAACAGAACAAAAATATTAAATACAAACATTTTAATCCCTGAATTTTTGTGTACTAACAGTGGTAATTTCGGCAGCTTGCTTAACTACGGTTTCTTCATTTCTGAGGTTGGAATACGGCAAGAAAAAGAGTGAAAGATGAAAATTTTTCAGAGACTGATTGAAGGAGTCACAGTGCTTAGCAAATTGATACCCTCCAATCTTCACACTCCTTCCACAGTTCATAAAAGGGACCACTCCAGGTTACCGTGATGGGAAAGCAAATGGGATGCAGACTTAAAACCACAGAAAAGGGTATGAGAGAACTGGGGCAGGCGTGAGGGTTCAGTAGCAGAAACAGACTTAATGTTAAAGGCAATTGAAATAAAGGAGACAAAGGTGTCACAGACAGTGTTTATGATCTTTTTTTTTTATTGTAGAGTAAGTATTGTTTGACCAGTGTTTGAGAAAAATAAGAGGTAAATTATTTCTAAATTAACTTGGTAAAGAAGCCAACTGGAGCCAGGCATGGTGGCACATGCCTTCAATCCCAGCACTCAGGAGACAGAGGCATGTGAATTTTTGTGAGTTTGAGGCCAGCCTGCTCTGCAAAGGGAGTCTAGGACATCCAGGGCTGTTACATAGAGAAACCCTGTCTTGAAAAACCAAAAAAAAAAAAAAAAAAGTCAACTAGGAATAGGCCTCATGACCAATGCTGAAGGGTTTGAGTCACAAAATGAATAGCGATAAGGATACATTATAACCCACAGAGAAAAGTCAGTATTCATGAGTCCACAGTATAATAAATAAGTAACCAAACAAATAAATAAATAAATTGTAGATCTTGCTTTCAGCAGTCAATGTTCTCTTTTAAAAGAGTCTCAATGAAGGGAGCAAATAAATAAATGCTAAAATTTGTGAGGAGAAGTTTGAGTAAAAGCAGAACATTTACATGGCTGGGTAGATAACTAAAATGTTAAAGTGTTTAATGGTGAAAGCCAGAGGACCTGTGTTTCATCCCCAGAATTCATGTAAAAATATCTGGTTGGGTTGGCCCCAGCTGTAATCCTAGAAGTGGGGAGGCAGTGACAGGCAGATCACTGTCACTCACCAAGTCTCCAAAATAGCCAAATCATGGAACTCCGGGGTCTTTGAAAGACCTGGTTTCAAAAACCAAAATGGATAGAACCTGAAGAAAGACACCTGAGTTTAACATATGACCTACAGACACTTGAGCATGCTTATTTACACACACAAAGAAGAAAGAAATGTCACATTATTAGATACCTATTAATATTGATTTTAGAGAGTATCTGTTGAGCACAGATGCTGTCTTACCAAAGACTCCATAACACTTGCTTTTCTCATTACTGTGTCAGAATACTTTACAGAAACAACTGATGGGAGGAAAGGTGGTTTTGACTCATGATTCAGAAGATAATTGACCATTATGGCAGAGAAGGTGTGGTATGGCAGCGGTTTGTGGCTGTGACAGAAGAGGCATAAGATGTCTCATTACACCACATCCTCTCCACACCAGAAAGGGGCTGAGTTGGGAGCCTCAAGGCCCAGTGCAGCTAACCCTTCCTCCATCTTATCCCCACATTCTGAAAGGTTCACTTCCCCCACCTCCAAACAGTTCCACCAGCCTGGGACCAAGTGTTCAGACATATGAGAGCCATTTAAACCACAGCAGAATCGCTATTAGCATCACTGAGAATGGGCAACTTGACATTAACTACTTCCTGAAGAGAGTCAGTCTCAGATGTTGTATTCTTGCTAAAAATAAAAGTCCTTAAACCAATAATGAGAAAACAGCAGAAGTGTTTAGTTGAGGGATGATCTCCAAAATAGTAAGTTGCCTACAACTTTTCAAAAACAGTGTCTAAGGTTATGAAAGACATGAAATCTATAGAAATATTGGTTGGAACAAAGACTTCCTAGGCATTGTAGCTGAATGCTTATGTCATCCTGGATCAGAAGCTGGACTTCAAAATAAATAAATACATAAATAAATAATTCAATGAATGAATAAATAAATATGGAAAAATTGAAAAACAAATAATGTCTGATTTAATCAAGCACATTGTACCAAAGAAAACTTAATTTTGACAATTAAACACGTTATATAAAATCTTCACATTAGAGGTATATTTTGTAAGAGTTATACAAGGCAGTAGCTACACTGTTTTGGACTCATAATGAAATTTGTGAGCCAAATGGGCATCCTTAAATTCACAAGATCAGGTTTACCATGAAACTACTAATGCCTAAGCAGGAGATTGGTTCCCACATTTAACTGAACTCTTTCAAAGTTCTAAATTCAATTTTGTTTTCATAATTTTTTTTCTAAAATAAACCTGCTTCTTAAATTATATAAACTTCAAATTTCTTTCTTGTGAGTTCCCTAGTTTAAGCTAAAAGACATAAAGGTTCCTGGATTTGCTTAGGACAAATGTACAGCTTGAAGCATCCAGCAAAAACTCAGTGGATCCTCCTGTGTGCATTTTCCACTCCACCCTTCCTCCAAACTGAGATTTTTACATGCCACATTTCAGCCCTGAGAGACTACTTTTTTGTAGTCAAGATCCTGACAGGAGATGGTCAGCATAAAACTGCTGATAGATACTTCTAGCACTTCTGTTGTATGTCCTTAACAAAACTGAATCAGTAGTGGGGGAAAAAAAGTACTGTATACGATCTCTTCACCAAACTCCATCAGAAGTCAAATTTCCCAATAAGCCCAGCCCATCATCAAGAAACTTCATGGATGGGAAAAGGAGACAGTATTCTTCATGTTCATCACTGAAGCAAGAGCTGCTGGAGGTCCTACTGGATAATTCAGCATCTGGCCTTCTGGGTGTGACTAGCTTCCAACAGAAATACCTAGGACAAATAACTAGGAAGACATCCTATTGATTATCTTAATGCCTTAGACAAGCATCGTACAAGGTATGATAATAATGATTAAATAGTCTTCTCAGTCTACTGAGACTTTGTCTTTAGAGAAAATATTCTCTTGGCTTCTTTACTCACTCCCTCCCAAATAAACACACCCAAGAACACAAAACAACCTATAATTTTTAGGTACTTTCAGTAGGTTGAAAATAGTAATAACATGTTGCTAAACTTTTTCAAAGAACCATTTGAAAAATAATTGTTCTATGTATTGATATAATGAAGAGGATTTGTTATACTTGTGCTGTTATCTGCTGCAGCTTGATTCAATTTAATATTCTGAGAATTAATCCAGTTACATGAAACTTCATAGGAGAATGAGTCAATTTTGATTCATAGAGATTTTCTTTAAACAAATAATTCTGTGAGACAGCTAAAAAAAAAGTCTCATACATGTTCAGAAATCAAAATCAGACAACTAAACATAAGG
This sequence comes from Lophiomys imhausi, assembly GCA_907164525.1. Taxonomy (NCBI): domain Eukaryota; kingdom Metazoa; phylum Chordata; class Mammalia; order Rodentia; family Muridae; genus Lophiomys; species Lophiomys imhausi. Next base: position 3,599,323 of record CAJQZJ010032237.1, read on the forward strand.
CTAATAATGTTCTACTTTCATCTTACAAGTTGTATAGTAGAGTTCAATATGAGTATTAGTTGCAATATTTTTGTGTTCCATTGTTTCATGCTTTAAAGGTTTTGACTTGGATACCAAAAAGTAATTTGAAAAGAACTTTTCATCATAAACATGTTAATTGGGTATCATATGGCTATTAAATGAGTACTAATACTGCAATGTGAGTTGTTTTCACAGCCCACATTAGAGCTCAGTAGTGGTTTGAATGAGAATGGCCCCCATAAGCTCAGATGTTTTAGTACATGGCTCCCAGTTGGTGGAACTGTTTGGAGAAAGATTAGGAAGCACCTCCTTATTGCAGGACTTTTGTATTGGAGATGGGATTTGAGGTTTCAAAAGTCCACACATTTCCAGTTAGTTCTTACTCTGACTTGTGCTGGTGGATCAGATTAAATCTCTCAACCACTGATCCAGTGCCATGCCTTCCTTCCATAACGTCCCTCCTCACTCCTTGAAATATAAGCTCCAATAAACATTTTCTTTTAAAAATTGCCTTGGCCAGGGTAGTTGCTTTTTTATTGCTCTTCATAGCAATAAAAATGTAACTACAATAAGTACTATGGAATAAATCTTTTCTCAGTTTTTACAAGTCTATGTCATATTTTTAAGGTTGGATAGCCATTAAATATTAAAATTCTTTTTTATCCAAATAAAAATGCTAGTATTTATAAAGACCCAGAATATCAATGGAAAATCCATTTCAATTCCTTTTTGGAGCAAAATTGGATAAATGCTAATAAGGTTTTTTTTTTTTTTTCAGTGTGGTGACTGTTAAAAGAAATGAACATCTGGATGCTAGATGCTGAAGAAACACACCTTGAATTCTATGCTACCCTGTGGATTTCTCATCATGTCATAGATAGTGAAAGCTTTAAGCCAGAATTCTAAGCAGTATGGAGGCTGAATAGAATATTTTCATCATTTTAGATGATATGTAAGGCACTAACATATTAGTAGTATGAGAGAAATGGGCCAACAAGTGTCAGGGCACCATGGAAACATGAAAAAAATGGACATTAGAGACAGAGAAAAATAGAAACCAAGAGCCAGAATTTGGCTTTCATCTAGGCTCTGTCACAACCAAGCATTTTGCCTTCAAGTGAATTACTCGTATTCTTAGATCATCAGCTTTCTTTTCTATAAATGACAATCGTCTGTTTATGTGGGAAAATTACTATGAGTCTGAAATGAGAGAAGGTTTCAAAAGTCTCTGAGAATATATTACAAACTCAAGAAGGCAGATTTGCAGATGTGATTGAATATGTACGACCACATTGGTTCTGTTTATACTCTTTAATGCTATGGATAGCTATTTTTTTGTTTTCTTTGACTTGATTTTACTTCATAAATCTCTTCTCCACTCCCCCAACAGATGTGCTATTTAATCAAAATAAACCTGTCTAATTCCACCATATGTTATAAATCATATCTAACTTGTCTAAAATCCTTTAGCACATAATGGCTTCCCCTAAGATTTTTAAATAAGTAGATCCAAGACACTAATTGAAAATGAACGTGTACAGGAGAAACTGGATATGCCACTTGTGAGAGGAGAGGCTGCAGGTCTCCTCCAAGGGAAAGAAAGTTCTTTACTTAAGATTGCATTGAAACAGCAGCAAAAACAAGTATGAGGAGAGAGTGGAAGCATGCAGATCCATGTTTCTAAAAGCTTGTGCTACAGACAATGCGCCAATATCATGGCTCAGAGTTCAGATGCCTGCAAATGAGCCAGGTCATTGTATTAATTAGGATTGTTCATGCATGTGCTAATATATCATGACAAATTAACAAGGGCTGCAGAGAGGCCAACTTCTTTTCTATATATTCTCAGGGCAAAAGTTACTTTCAATTCATAAGTAAGGTGTCACATAGACTGACACAGTCATAAGAGGTTTTTCTCTGTTAGAATAAAGTTGGCTTTCCTTTCCTCCAAAGGAAATTGAAAAAAAGCAATGATTATTTATTTAATGAAGGTCTCATCATAATTAGGAATGCTGTTTAATTTTTCTTAGGCAGGCAACATATACTGTAAGTCAGCATATACATTCAGTCACAAAGATAAAATTATGAATATTCTTTCAAAAAATAATATTTTCTGTTACATTATATTGAGCTTTAAAATAATTTACTTTAAAATTTAAAGAATAAGAATAAATTATTTCCAAAAGACAAAATTAAGCCAATAATTACAAGTGGAAGTTGAGAGAAGATATTGAATTGTTATTTTCTAATGCTGTAGAAGAAATTTCCTCATCAGTTTAGTCATCTTTACTGATGTAGTTATACCAAACACACCATCTCAAATACTGACAGAGAATTAAAAATAATTGGGCTTTAAACATGCATGCTTATGACATTTTGTTAAAATTCAGTTCTTTTGGCCTGGACACACACCTAAATTAATTAATTTGGGTGATTTCTAATCTCATTATACCCTCTGTCATGGGAATGATTTATCAGAATTACAATGTGCAGTGCTCTATAGCTTGTGAAATATAGTCATCGAGACCAAGACAGTATCATCATTTGACTCCTTCAATATATGATATTTTCATTAGAGGCAGGATATTCATTCTTTCTCTGCTACTCAGCAGGGCTATAAATAGAGGGGCCAGCCAACCAAAGCACACAATATTGAAAAGGTCAAAGAAGTACAGTATATTACCACAATTTATAGGATATTGCTCATGAAGTATTAAACTGCTGACATCTTATTTATGGTCATAGAAAATAATGAAAACATCAAGCATATTGGAATGCTCGGGTTAGCATTGCTGTGATTGCAGAGACAGGAGCAGAGGAACCTTTCCGCGCTGCCTAACAGGACTAAGCAAGCAGGTAGTCTATTTAGATAGTTAATATGGAAATTAAAGCACTATTTCCATTTATAGAATAAACAGACATCTTAAATGAAGACTAGATGGAGGGGCACATTACTAAATAATGTATTTAGTTCCAGTAAAAAACAAACAAACGAACAAACAACACTTGTTGGAAAAGGGGGAGACACTAAAACATCCCTTTACCAAATCAGTTGTAGATGGTTTAATTACACCAGGTTACATCTAAAACTCATGTTAAAGAATAATGACTAACTACATTTGTGGCGGCTTAGGCTTGGTTTTTGGTCTTGTGTCCTGAATGAGTTGTTCAATCACTTTTATGTCAGGCTAAGATTAGAGTAGAAAGCAGCCCATCTTTTACATTTAAGCAAGTAGTGTTTATTTAGAAATGTCTGTGCAGTGTGATAAGCAAAGTGTTAAGTCTAAACTTTGATATTTTGGAAACACAAAAAGACCCTAGGGAGAGAGCCCCATTTAAAATCCCTTATCACCTATTTATTTTACACAATCTTTATTCAAATCCTAGAAAACAGATGTCTTTTTCAAAGATGTCTCTGTTGACCTTTCTGCTCAGATGGGAAGGTGTCCAGGAAACCCACAACTCTGAAGCTCAGGAACCACACAACTCTGAGGTGGAACAATGTCCCAAGGGAACGGCATTCTGAGATATGGGAACCCAGGAATCACACAGCTATTTCAGGTAGGACAGTGTCCCAAGAGAAGGGTATCCTGAGTCATGGGAGCTCAAGAACCACATAGCTCTGGGATAGAACCGTGTCCCAAGAGAAAGGTATCCTGAGATGCAGGAGCCCAGGAACCACACAGCTGTTAGAGGAAGCCTCCTCATTAAAGGCATTGCAGCTCCCAGGAGAGGGTATCCCTAGCTGAGTGGAGGAGCTCAGGAACCTCAGTCCCACACCTTCTTCACTTCTTCTCATCATGACTGAAAACAAGTTGGAGAGGAATGGGTTTATTTGAGTTACAGTTCCATGTCATAGTCCATCATTGAATAGAGTCAGGACAAGAACTCAAGCAGGGCAGGAACTTGGAGGCAGGAGCTGGTGTAGAGGCAATGTAGGCAATGTAAGGGTGCTGCTTACTGGCTTACTTCTCAGGGCTTGCACAGTCTGTTTTCTTATAGCACCAAGGACCACCAGCCCAGAAATGGTGCCACCAACAATTAGTTGGAACCTCCTACATTAATAACTAATTTTAAAAATGCCCTACTTTTGGATAATATGGAGGTATTGGGGGTTTCTTTTGTTGTTGTTGTTTTGAGAGAGCCTCAATGTCATCCTGAATGTCTATGTTGATTTTTTAAATATTATCATTGATATTTTTAAATATTTATTTATTACTTCAATTTACATCTCCATCACAGTCCCCTCCCTCCACCCTTCCCTGGCTTACCCTCTCACCCTGCCTCCCTCCCCACTTCTCCAAACTATCTTACTCCTCCAGTGTGGAGTGCCCCTACATAACAGCCCTCTTCAGTTCAGCAGCCATATGAGGACTAAGAGTTTCCTCATGCACTGGAAGCCTACATGGCAGCTCCTCTAGGGCAAAGTGCTCCACTAACAAGTAACAAAGTGTATGTTCCTATCCCTTTCAGACTGTTGGTTGTAGGAGAGTTATCCTGTACTATATGGCTAAAATCCAGTTATAAGTGAATAGACGTCATGTGCATCTTTCTGGGTCTGGGTTAGCTCATTCAGGATGAGCTTTTCTAGTTCCATCCATTTAGAAGTAAATTGCATCGTTTCCTTGTTTCTGATAGCTGAGTAGTATTCCATTGTGTAAACGTACCACAATTTTTTTTTATCCATTTGTTGATTGAGGGACATCTAGGTTGTTTCCAGCTTCTAGCAATTAAAATAAAACTGCTATGAACACAGTTGAGGAGATGTCCTTGTTGATTGGTGAGGAATCATTTGGATGTATACCCAGAAGTGGTATGGCTGAGTCTTGTCAACATGTAAAAGAATGCAAATAGACCCATATTTATCACCTTGCACAAAACTTAAGTTCAAGTGGATCAAAGACCCTAACATAAAGCTGGACACACTAAATTTAACAGAAGAGAAAGTGAGGAAAAACCTCAAACTCATTGGCATAGGTGACAACTTCCTAAACAGAACACCAATAGCTAAGGCTCTAAGGCCAACAATCAATAAATGGGACCTCATGAAACTGAAAAGTTTCTGAAAGGCAAAGGACACTGTCATTAGAACAAAAAACCAAACTACAGATTGGGAAAAGATCGTTACCAACCCCACATCCAACAGAGGGCTAATATCCAAAATTTATGAAGAACTCAAGAAATTAAACACCAAGAAACCAAATAATCCAAGCAAAAATGGGGTATAGAGCTAAACTGAGAATTCACAAAAGAGGAATCTCTAATGGCCAAGAGACATTAGAAGAAATGCTCGAAATCCTTAATCAACAGAGAAATGCAACTCAAGATGACTCTGAGATTCCATCTCATACCTGTCAAAATGGCTAAGATCAAAATCTCAAATGACAGCACATGCTGGCGAGGTTGAGATAGGGGAACACTCCTCCATTGCTGGTGTGAGTGTAACCTTGCACAAGCAGTACGGAAATCAATCTGGCAATATCTTAGTAAACTTGGGGCTATGATCTTATTTGAGGTTCTCTCCGCTCAGATGACTTTAGCTTATATCAAGTTGATATAAACTCTTAAGCACAGATGGTTTAGGGAATTCTGGGAGAATTTTTCTGTTATCTGCTTTAGAAACTGAAAAGAAAACTATTATCTGCTACCAACATGGGTAATACTCACTCTTATTTAGGTTTAGGTGGAGGACTGAAATTACTCAACTCTCAGACAAGACATAGAAAGTATAGTTGCAGTCAGTAAGGGAAAAATGACATTTGAAATTCTTCAATTTATTTCTATCATTTGATAGTGTAAAATTTGCAAGTTGTTGTGATCAAAAGATCAAAAATATGGTAACAGTATGTGTGGAGTTGTAATCTAAAAATAGGCAGGTATTATGACATCACAACTACAATGGTATCCCTCATCTTTGTACATTTTATATACATGTTTCTTTAATTTTTAAGATATCATACATGTACATTAAAATTACACAATCATCAATTACTAAACATCATATTATACTATACAGGGATTCTTGCTTCTACAGTTGTGTTCACTGGCACCATGCCCTCCTTTATGCTCTCTTTGTGCACACACAGGACATATAATTGTGCTCATAGCTCTCTCAGTTTTTGCCATTTCTTCCTTCTTTTAATTTTTAAAATCTTTATTCTTCTGATTCATAACCAGTAATATCATAAGATTTATCCTTAATACTTACATAATGTAAATTATATCTGTTTCCTCAGTAGAGCTGGTGTTCATACATAACTAAAATAAAAAGGGCTAAAGCAAGTAAATTTTATCCACTAATTATATATGCAGCCATCAACACCTATTGGCCCTCCAGTTAGTGGCTCTACATACAAAACCCATTATCTGTACCATGGGCCTACTAGACCCAGCACCTGATCTGGAAGACTCTGAACTCAAGCATCACGTGTGTGCCTAGACCTTCATCTTTTCTTCTGAGAAGCCATTCATGTGAACCTTTCCTAGGTTCCAGTCGCATTTCTGTGATAGTTGCATATTTTTCCTTAAACATTTCTGAAAGTAGCTTTTCTTCTTATTCTTCAACTCTCTTATTTCTTTTCCCTTATTTCTCAAGAGCGGGGCAATTTTCTCTTGAGAAACAGTACTAATATCCCTTAAAACCCACTACGTAAATCTGGCATGTTCTTCAGTTAACTTGTAGATTGAGTCACTAATTTAATCTGTTTTCTAGTAAAAAAGCAAACAAAAAAAGCAAACCAAAAAAAAAACAAGTTTCTTATACTTCTTTCACCTCTTTTCTTTTAGTTTTGTTTTTTTTCCATTTTATTGAAAATTGACCTTATTTTTCTCACATAGTATATTCTCATTATAATTTCCCATCTCCTACTCCGTGCAGCTTCTTCCTAATTCTGCTCCCATCCAGATCCACCCTCTTTCTGTCTCTTATAAGAAAATAAACAGACATCTGAGAGATAATAATAAAATAAGATAAGATAAAACAAAAACTAACATATTTGAATAAGACACACCAAAAAAAAAAAAACTGGAAGATAAAGATCCCAAGATAAGAAGATAAGAAACATGAAACATATTGACAGAGAGACTCTTTCACACACCCAGGAATCCATAAAATGTAAATTGGAAGATATACACATAGAAGACATGTAGGGTAAAACAAGAAAGAAAATAATTACATTAAAATAAATAAATGAATACGATTTGCTTAAGGAAAAAGACCACATGATCATCTTGCTAGATGCTGAAACAGCATTTGACAAAATCCAACACCTTTTCATGCTAAAAGTCCTGGAGAGACCTGGCATACAAGGACCGTACCTTGTCTAATTTACAAGTTAATATACAAGGCAACATACAGCAAGTCAGTAGCCAACACCAAATTAAATGGAGAGAAACTTAAAGATTTTTCTCTAAAATCAGGGACAAGACAAGGATGGCACTCTCCTCATATCTCTTTAACATAGTATTTGAAGCTCTGTTTAGAGCAATAGACAACTAAAGGAAATCAAGAGGATACAAATTTGAAAGGAAGAAGTCCTGAGGGGGCTGAGATGTGAGGGTACTCACACCAGAGGAGTAGGATAGGTGGGAGAGGTGGGAGAGTGGGACTGAGAAGGGTGGAGGGAGGGTGCTATGATGGAGATATAACTTTAAGTAATAAATAAATGTAACTTAAAAAAAATGAAATGGAAGAAATGAATAAATCCCTTAAAGTAATATAGTAAAATGTAATTAAATGGGGGAAGGAAATGAATAAACCAGTTCAAGACCTGAAAAGGGAAAAAGAAGCAATAAAGAAAATGCAAACTGAGACATATTCCCAAGTATGAAGTAGAAACTAAAAAAGGTTTATTTAAGTTAACACAGAAGATCATAGAATGACTTTTTTTTTTTTAATTTGGGATAAGGTCTTTCTGGAAGTAATCAAGTTGGAGTGAAACCTTTACTGAGAATCCTAATCCAACATACCCACTGTCCATATAAATGTGAGAAACTTAAGCAGGTACTCATAAGGAATAGAGCTTTGCATAAACCAAGAGACCTGGACCAGATCCTTCCCTGAGAGACCACAAGAGGAAGTAATCCTGCAATCACTGTGATTTCTTATTCTGGTCTTCAAATCTGAGAAGCAGAAATGTCAGTTTTTTTTAAAGCCACCCAGTCTATAGTACCTTCTTATGAAAGCTCCATCAAAGTAATAAAAATGCCAATGTGTTTTCTCATACATGTGACAGAAGTAACCATATATCCATCCTCATAGAGTTTGAGTATTAATATGAGAACGGGCAAGTAGTACGCTTCTGATCGAACTCAATCACTTAGAGATCATTGTCATCATCCAAGCTTTCCTGGAGTCAGAAAAGTATTCCTTGCTAACCTTTGCTGACCTCTTATCTCTTAACCTTTTTTTTCTTCCTTTCCTTTTTTTGCTTTTCAAGACAAGGTTTCTTTGTGCAGTCCTGACTGTCCTAGAACTAACTCTGTAGACAAGGCTAGCGTTGAACTCACAGAGCTCCACCCGCCTTTGCCTCCTAAGTGCTGGAATTAAAGATGTGCACTACCACTGGCCAGCTCTTCACCTACTTGCTAAGCTTTTTTTTTAACCCATTGATCCATTGTTAAAATATTATTTCCCATCTTACATTTAAAATATGCTATTCATATGATTAGGTTCTGAACTCTATTTTTTATGCCTAAAATTAATTCCACAATCCTAACTATACACAGAACACACTGCAGAAAGCTACAGGTGAAAGGCATGTTTAATAATTTAAATGCATCAGTTATTAATGATATGCTCTTAATTGTTTTATATTCCACTTTTATAAAAATATCTCCAAATAAGTACCTTTGAATAGTAGGCCCCACTTATTACTCAAAATCATTTTGTCTCATGAAAAGGAACTGGTTCAGGAACATTAGAGATGTGTTATCAAGAATTCCTGTAATATTACTAAGAGTTATGATTATAGAAGATGATTAAAGTGTATTTTAAAGGAGTACAATAAAGAAACTGGTAATATCTTGCTTCAGATATTAATAAAATGATCTACTTTTCAAAAATTGAAATAAAAAGTGTATTTTAGACATAATGTCATGCAAGTGTTTTAAGGGAAATTTCCCTATCTTTCCTATCATCTAGAAGGCCAAAAAATATTATTTTACCAAATTATGACTTTAGAAGCAAAGTATAATGGTGACATTAAGAATTTCTCCAAGGTTACTGCTCTGGTTGAGGACATTCCATATGGCATTGAGAGAGAAAGAATTCTTTTCACATGGCAAAAAGGTTTTGAAAGTTTTGCTTGCAAGCTAATATCATTTGGCTATATTGTGTAATCATAGACCAGGTTTTATAAGACAGGACTTTTGTTAAATGTGGTCTAACTATTGCACATGGAGAAGTGAGTTCTGGGCCTGGAGTGTAGTGTTGCATTATCAAAGGCATGAGATACAGTTGCCATTGCCACTTGGCATATATTAAGAAGTAGCATGGGCACCTGTATCCTATTTCCCTGCTATAGACTGGAAATAACATCTGTTTCCATCAGCTCTGTTCTATGTAATAAACAGGAGAGGACATGTGGCTCCCAAGTAGTTTCTTTTGCACTGTAAATACAGAATAGCAGAGAACATTCTAGCTTTGGTCTTGTTATGTCAATACAACCTAATTCTCTGATTGCTATTTTGTTGTGATAATGAGGAAATATCATGAGACTTTAAAAACACCTTGACATCTACCCCATGGATGAACTGCTGGAGTGCAAGAAAAAAATCAGTTCCACAACCCAGGACTGCAGGATCTCCATGACACAGGACAGTTATGGCATATTTGAGAGGAGTTACAGTAAGGTTGCAGTACTGACAAGAAACCAGGAAACCAGGGGAAACCAAGTAGTGGAAACCAGGGGCCTCGTACCAGACCAAGGAATCATTATATTGAATGTTTGCAAGCAGAATGTGCGGACATACTGGGATACACTGTAGCTCCCACAATGAGCTGCTTTTTTTTTTTTTTTTTTATGTTGGGACAGATTGCAAGGGTTGACGGGGGATCTGGGAGGAGGTAGGAGATGGGAGGGAACAGGGTGCATAATGTGAAATTCACAACATAAAAATTTTTTCAATATAAAAATATTATTACATGAAACTACATTAGAAATTGATTTGCCATGCAGCCTAACTACATGAAGTTGGATAATCTGATGAAAGAATTATTTTCTTAGATTATGAACTGTTTTCATCACTATAAGAACCATTCTGTGCAGTATATAGTATATCCATATATTTTATGCTGACATACCAAATTGATCACTGTAGATACATATTAAAATCCCATGAAGAGCTTATTTTCATTGATAAATTTCCTTCTAAACAATATGAATTTCATTTCTGTGTTTGGATGCTAGTAATTTGGAACACTGAAAGAAACGATACAGTCTATATTTGCACTCAGGATGAAAGAGAATGAATGACAGAAAACTTAAAGTCTTACTTTGTGCAGTGGGATAAAATGAAAAGAAAATGACTTCCATTATGCCTCACTTTCTTCATTTGTTACAAAAGGGTATCAGTATTTACTTCTCTCACTGGGTGGCACACAGATTAACTTGATAATGACTGTAACATGCTGTGAAAATGTAAAGGCCTTTTGCGGATTCCTCATGAACACAGTTCTGGAGTCATGCGGAGGTGGTCCATTTTAAAGAGCTTCCAACAACTGGAGTCCATTTACAGTCTGCATTAAGATGTCCGCAGTTATAAGAAGGACCAGATTAACTGCTTTAAATTCTAAAAACATTTCTTTAAAGGTTATCCTTTTACAAACTTTCAAGGACCAAGATTTTGAAAGAAAATATCCTCTGTGTGTGTGTGTATATATGTGTGTGCATGTGTGCATATGTGTATGGATAGGTATGTGTGTGTGCACACATGTTTATCTGTGGATGTGTATATGTGTGTGTGTGCAATTGTACATGTGCATTTGTGTATGTGTGAGAATGAGTATATGTGTATGTGTTTGCATGGATGTGTTAGTGTTTGTACATTTCTGTGTGTGATGTCCATGTGTATGTATGCATATGTACGACTGTGCATGTGATTGTTTGTATACGTGTGCATGTGTGTATGTATGTATTTATGAATGTGTTTGTGTGCCAGAGTGTCTGTATATAGTGTCTGTTGGCACATACACACATGTTTGAGATAAGGCTCTGTAAAACCTTGAACAAGCAGAAAATAAAAAGGAAGAAGCTTATCAGAAGCTACTGAGAAGTAAGTTTTCCTTCATATGCAATTCTGATTAATATATGTTTATGTATGTATGCATTTATTTACAACATGAAAGCAAAAATACTATTGTGAGGGATCAAGGAAGTGAAGGACTGTAGTGGAAAAGTATTAATGAGGTAGTATGGGATACATGTTTGAAAATGTCATCATGAAATTTATCATTATTTATGCTAATTAAAATATAATAATAAAACAAGAGCTGATGAACTTGAACTTCTCAGTGCATGGGCACATTGAGAGGAAGCATACTATGCCTAAAGAGAGTACAAAAAGCTCCACAGGCTTTCCTATACTCACACCTCACCTGATGGGTGTCCCTCCACTAGCCTGCTCATTTCCTCCTGGTCATGTAGTGCTTCACTAAGTTTTATGCACTCTCCCTATTACATTTGCCAAACCATAGGTGAAAAGTCAGAAGCATGGAAGATAACCTTCTTCCAGAATGAGTCAGAATTCCAAGTGGTGTTAACCAGTGCTTTTGTTTCTCCAAAAGTCACAATGAATTTTAAACCCTCAGGAAACAGTATTGGGAAGTTAAGCCTAATTCGTCCTGAACGTGCTCATTCCTTAGGAAAGAAGCTTTCTGTCACATGATGAGCAGTGAGTAGACCCTCGCCTGACACTGGACCTCAACCTTTTAGACACAAAGACTCTGTGAAGATAAGTTTCTTTCCTCCAGGTATTCTGTCCCAGTAACATCAAGTGACTGAGAAACCTTGGAAACATTTGCTGGGCAAAACAGCCTTGTCTTCTCCCAATTTCCCATGTCCTCATGATGTTAGATGAGCCAGTCCTCACCAGACAGCAGGCACATCTGGAATTTGTTGAACACATGTGGTGGTCAAAGACATTTAAACACCACAGCCTGTCTGTTTTGAGAATGATGCACATGTCCTGAAAACATGATGTTTATTATGTTTGGGGCTCTAGTGACAGTATGATATTGTCACTCAAAAATATCACTGCCTTTGTTACAGCTTACAATGTTATTAAAATATTTCTCATTATCATCTTCCTACAGGGCAGAAATAAATAGACAAGGAAATAAGCTCTCTTAGGAATTCTCTTTTCTCATTTCCATGGAAAATTCACACTCTTTGTATGAAATGTGTTTGTTTTCTGTTCAGGCTGGCATATTTCTTACCCCAATTCACTGATAGCCATTCTATTGACTTCATGCCTAACTGAATATCCTAAGGCCATGATAATTTACATATCCACTGCTGAAAAAGGAGGTTGAAAGTCAAATTGTGATTGTTGAAAGAAAAAATAAAAGCACATGCCACTACCATATTAATTCTATTATCAGGATCTATATCTAGCCATTGTCCTTGAATCCCTAAAAATGCCCTGTGAGACTTGACAATAATGTGATCAGTATTAAGAGAAGATTGTGTCTGTATATCTTGCCTATGTCTTCCCACCCATTTCTAAATATCTGTGAATAGTGCCTACTTAAAACATACAGGTTAATAACTATTTGAAAGAACAAAGCAATTGATATTTGAAGAACATGACACTATATTGAATTTATATTCTTCCTCTCTATTGCTTTAAACTCATTGTGTTAAACAACTATGTCATAGCAGTGCATCAAATCCTTCCTTCATTTATGCATGCATACATTTATAAGTTATTCTTGATAGTAATATCTTTTCATTTATAGTCAAGGTCTTAGTAAAAAGGACAGGTTGCTCTGGAACTAATTCTCTAACCAGGCTTGCCTTGAACTTGTGGTCATCCTGCTTTGTCCTCTCAACTTCTGGACTTACAAGGTTAAAACACCATTTCTCACAATAATAATAATTGTGTCTTAAATTTCATTATCTTTAAAGTCCTTTTGATGCTGGCAACCATACCATCTTCACTGTAATAGAATATTTTTGAACCAAAACCTTTGTATCTTTGTAAAAATACTTAGGAGATTACTTGATATTTTAGGGTGATATTTGAACTATTGAGTGGGAAAAAAATAAAGAAAGAGGAAGTGAATGAATCAGTTTCACTGGTGCATTGGGTATTGAGTCTCCAGGGCAAATTTGCCTTAAATTCAGTGCCAGTAACCAAGAACTGAGAAGTTGAATGTTACTTATGAGAGACAGTAAGTGGATAGAATAGATTACGTTCATTGATTTGAAAACTGAAATGAAAGAAAAAAGTTCCAGGAGGAGAAAACAAACAAATTGAGTACAACTAAATGAAAATTATATCAAAGCAGAGAAACACACCCCCCCAACACACACACACCTGCCCCCAGAAGTCAAATAGTGTAGGAGTGAAAGCATTTTCTCCTGAAGAAATTAGAGTTAGGACAATGAGTGGCAGTATGGCCACAGAATAGTTAACACCAAAAGAAAAATAATTTAGATAGAATATCTGGAGAAGCGGCCTCTATTAGTGTTTCTAATGCTGTGTAATAAACTGTCAGTAACTCCACAAGTTCTGTATGTAGGCATGGAACATGAAACAACTTGGTCTTCTGCTCCAGGTCTTGCAAGCTATCATCAAAGTGTGAGTCAGACTGAGGTTACTAACAGTAGTGTCATGTCACTCAAATATCCTTTGAGCACCCTAGTCATCTTCGATGCTGTCTGAGTTTCCAGCCTTAGTACATTTCATGGATTTCCAACTGTGCCTGTAAGGCTTGCATGAGATTACCTGACAGTGGTTTTATTTCTTTAGGGAGCTGTACTGATGAGTTCCTGATTACACTGCTAATGTCCCTTTTGACTAGAGCACAATAAAGTTAACAAAAATCCCTTGGTGCTATCCAAGAGTGATGCCCATAACTCTAGATCTACCACAGTGGCAAAGAGAAGGCAGTGTGTAATATGTGCTGCTGCAAAGGAGGAAACCCGGTTAGTCAGATCTGAATTCTTTCATGACACATAATAAGTATTTAATATTCAAGAAAGGAAAAATGCATGTAGAATGAAAAAAATGAGTAATGTTAAAATATTAGAGAGTGGGTTAATGATTCTGAAAGTTTTAATAAAGGAAATAATAAGTTGGGGTGGGAGGAAGTGAAGAGAAGCCGTCTCTGTGGGAAGACAGCAGAGATAGAAACTTTATAATTATCCAAAAGATGATTGCTCCTTGTCAAGAAAGAAGTCAAGTGTTTACTTGGTGATCATGTTGGGAGAACTATGATTATAAAATTACTGGGAATGACTCTGAACGATATGTTGGCAGTCATTCAGCTTCCAAAGATAAAATAGAATTTTCAGAGGTGGGATAATGAAAGAAGTTTAGAAAGAAATACAGTTCACCTGGAAAAAAAAAAGTCTCCAAATTGATGGTTTCCTCTTACAGAATTATAGTAATAAAATGAAATGAACCCCACTCAGAAAGGAGACACTCCTAGAAAAGGCAAGAGTAAATTACTAAAAAAGCAGTAGTAATATCATAAGAAGGAAAGGAGGGGACAGTTAAAAGCAGGACTGAAAGCAACTAGAGAAAGTTCGAGTGTCACACATTGCCCCATTGTCTGTGCTACTAGCTGCTGCATTTCTCTTGCCACATGTTGAAAAAAACCTGGGTCTACTCCATTTTAGATAAAACCTCTATCACATGCCCTCAAGTTTCAATTTCTCTGAAGGACAGGCCGGGTTTCTTTAAAAACAAACAAACAAACAAAAAACAAAGATCCAGGGCGAGCAATCAACAGTCGTCCTGATATCTGGCCAGTCCCTATAAGGTAATCCTTCCTCCTTCAAAACTGGGGCCAATCAAAATTATACAAGTACCTCTCACCATGCACAATCCCCTAAGTGCCTTTAAAAGGGGCCTGCCAGCCAGGAATGGTGGCACACGTCTTTTATCCCAACACTCAGGAAGCAGAGGCAGACAGATCTCTGTAGGTTTGAGGACAGCCTGGTCTACAAAGCTAGTCCAGGATAACTAGGGCTGTTACACAGAGAAACCCTGTCTCTTTAAATTTAAAAAAGGGGGTGGGGGTGGAAGATGCGAACTTCTTTTGAGGTCACCATTTTGAAGGACTGGTTGACCCCTGCATGTAGGTAGTTTCTGCAGAATAGTCACTCCTTGCTTTTGCATTCTATTTGAGTCTGGGGTCTTCCTTCAGAGAATCTCAGACCCTTACAATGTGAGACATCTAGTTAGTCTTCACAAACTGCAGAGAGGTCACATGCTGTACAGCTGCCAGCACTGCGGTCATGGAGGGAAACAAAACGCACAGATCCTGAAACCCTTTCTCAAACCAAATGCGTGGCCATCAGAGCAGAGAACACTTAGCTCAGTTACAGCTCTGAAGACTAAACAGACGAAAAGATAGTATAGGAGATGGGATCGAGGAGGAGAAAATACATCCCCCCCCCCCCCCCCAGAAAACAAACTTTGACTAGAAAGTCTGTTCGTTATATCACTTAAATAACGTCGGGAGTTTAACCTGTGGAATTGGTGACAAGGATAGCAGCACTCAGGCGGAGGTAAAAGGCGGGAAGTTCTAAAGTTGTGTGCACTATGGCGTGGGTATGCACATCACTCCTGTGTTAAGTTTTAGAGCTGGAAGGTTAATATTATGGAAAACACAAAACATTTGTAGGCAGGAAGAGGAGTGATGCCAAAAGAAAAGAAGAGAGGCTACAGGAGATAGAAGGTCCAAGTGGATGTTGTAAAAACACCTGCCCTTTCACATGGGAAACGGGCATCAAAAAAGGCAAGGATGCAGAGTGGCTGTAATTAGCAGAAATTTTCAACAGGACAGGAGCATCTGAAACAGAAATGGCATTTCTCAGAAACAGAATGTCCAGAAAGGACCACCTCTCACCCAGGGACGTCTTGGGCCTTGTTGCTGAGTCGCCAGCCTGTAGGTCAAGTGCTTGAACTCCTTAACTCAGTGACCTCCATAGACTTCACCCCTCCGTCGCCTCTTTTTCAAATTTGCCTTCCTTGACCAGTACTGGAAATAAACTACTTTATTGTAATTCTTTTAAGATTGGTTGTTTTCTCTTGTTATTGAAAGGACTCAGTGTGCTAATTCACATAATGATGCTGTCTAACAAAGCTTTATGGGATTTCCCCTCAGTGAGCTTGCACACTGAGCTGGAAGAGATGGAAGTCCTAAGGTGGCCTGTTCAGGAAACAAGTAGCATGTGGCTGATCTGGGATCCCAGGCCTTCCCATTCTATTCAAATCAAACCACACACATAGCTGCTTAGTGCCCTTACATGTACCTGTGAGGCTGTCTCAACAGAAAGCCTCAGATGTATCCCTAGCTTGGCCCCGACATGGCATTAGTTGCAGTCATAGAACAAAATAAAATCTGATGATACATTTTAACCACATCTTTGATTGAGAAACATATTTTAATATTTACTGAGGGATCTGTTGTATATCCAGCAGCAATTCACTTTTTTAATAATTATTTTTTATTTCCTCAAGTTACATCTCAATCCCAATCCCCTCCCTACTCCCCCCTCCAGTCCCACCCTTTTAACCAAACTCTGTATTAGAAGCATAAGTCAGCCCAGTCCTGTTTCCTGCTTATGTAGCTCACAGCTTTGCAGCTCAACAAGGAAGATAGCTCTATTTACCAATATGCATTTAACTAATTCTGGTTCTTTGTAATTCATGGATTGGAGCCAAGGCCTTCTGTATTCTAGGCAAGCACTCTACCTTGAGCTACATCCTGACCCACATTTTATTATTTCAAAGCATACCCTTTCTTTATAATCAATTACCTCTGAAACTTCCTGGCTGGGTCTGGTGGTACATGCGCATAATCCCAGCACATGGAAATCTGATACAAGAGGATTGTGGCAAATATGAAGCCAGTGTGGGCTAGAGTGGGACTACCTCAAAAGAAAATAAATGAATAAATAATGAAGAAATAAATCAAAGTAGGTCAGAGGTTAAGAAGACTGGCTACTCTCACAGAGATCCTGAGTTCAATTCCTACCACCCACGTGGTGGCTCACAACCATATTTAACTCCCGTTCTAGGGGATCTGATGCTCTCTTCTGGTCTCTCAGAACAATGTACTCACACAGACTCAGACATATCCTTAAAATGAGTAAAAATTAAAAGCAAAAGAAAACACTTTAAATACAATTTTTAAAAGGGAAATAAAAATAAATTTGAAGACATCAGTCATAGTTTAACATGGTGTTTATGTTCATAGTTGTATACAAAATAAATGTGCATATTATAATTGGTATAACCTAAAATTTGAGACTAACTGAAGCCCAAGATTCTCAACAATAAATAAAAATATATAGCCAACTGAAGAAAGCTGGGAACAGGAGAGGTTTCCTTCCCAAAGGAATAGCACAACAATTGGTTGTCTCATGCCAAATGGTCAGCCCTGAATTCATACAATCAAGTAAAATTAAATGAACTGAACAAGTTATACTTATATATGCATATATATGCATTGTATATATATATATATATATATATGTACATATATGTACTTCTATACAAATGGCATAACAATTATTGAAAAAAAGGCCATGAATTTGAAAGAGAATGGTGAAGGGTATGTGGGAGGATTTAGAAAGATTAAATGGAAGGGAGAAATATTTAGATTAAATTATAATCTCAAAATAATAAAAATAAAAAATAATAAAAAGAGAAATACTGCTGCATGGATCTTGTCAGAGAATGAAGGAGAGAGAGAGTACAAGAAAGTAGAGCTGAGCTTCCCAGAAGAGCTGCTTGATGAAAGTTCAAAAGAATATCACCAAGCAGAAGGCACAGAGTGAGAGATTCTTCTAGCCATAAGAAACAGCATAGATATTAAACTTAAAGGGATTCTGTAATCCAATGTGGTAATTTATAGTGGGCTTTGAGAAATAGTATAAAATGAGGCTGGGAAGCTAAGGTTGATTGGTTCACTCAAATGTTTTTTTCCTGGAAGTTTCTAAGCACTGTTGTGCTACCTAATGCTAGATACCTTGAGGTCCATTTTACATTTTCTTCAGGTCTCAGTTGACAGTGAAGTCATAAGTCTTCCTGACTACCTGAAGTTTTAACTAGCTTACAGGGGGCTTGCAGAGGCTTTAGCAGAACTTAAGGTTAAGTTGTCTTGTAAGGAGGGTATTGATTTGCTTCTTACCTGAGTGACTTCTGACTCTTGTGAGTCAAAGAAAAAATGCACAAAGGCAGAAAATCACAGAGATTTTAACAAACGATTTAAGCAAGATGAGGCATAAACTCATCCTTCGCTTTCCTCACATCAGCTGATTTATAATTCTTTTCCTTAAGACTTACAGGTATATACTACTCATTTCCACACCTATAAAAGGATGAGTGGCCACAATGGTGGAGGGCGAGGCCATTGGGTACAAAGGGCTCCTCAGGCAGGCACTCTTCATAGCAATGTTTAATGGCTCTGGAGAATGTGAACAAATATGTATTCTAGAACAAATCTTTTTTTTTTTGCCAACTTGCCTCAAAGAAAGTATGTTAGTTATTAGATTATTATCTTTCAATTTGAAAAACACCCACCCTTTCCAAATGGTTTGGTACTCTCAAAAACATTTTGCTCTGTATCTGGCATTCCATTTGGCATAACCAATAGTGACTAATAGAGAGGTAGGCAAGGAGAGATAAAAGATGGGTCCTTCCTGCCTACTCCTGTCTGCCTGTCCTTTCCCATTACATAATTACAGATGTCAACTCCTTTATCCTAGCTGTCAGCAGTTTCTTCATATCCCAAGTACATGTCAGGAGGTCGATGTTCCAGTCCTGTGAGCTCCCTTTTGTCACTTTCTAAGTTCTGCATCACTCCCTAGGTTCTCCATAACCCTGAAGACTTGATGGTTGCTCCCTATTATCTTATGCATATTTTTGTTTATTTTAGCATGCTATTTCCCTCATAAGTTACCTACTGAATAGTTTTGTACATAGTTAATTCTCTTTTGTGCTAGAATATCTATCTAACATTCTCTTTATTGAATACACTATTGTGATTTTTATCACCTGCTTGGACTCTGGTGCAATATCACTGATAGACATCTAGCACCTATATGGAAATTTAGTCATTTCCAATCAACACTGGGACTTTGACTTTTACCAAAAGTGTGACTAAGTAGGTTGGTGAAGGTGACAAGGAAAGCATGTGGGTTAATTACAGATTTTCACATCTCTCCCCTCTCTTACAATCCAATCCCCAAGTCTCATTCTGTAGAAGACTAATAGACACAACATCCTCTTTCCTTCCCTGGCCCCATCTCTAGTGGATAACACAGATATTTCTTTCCAAGCTGGATTTTTCCCTACTCATATAGCTGTATTCCAACTCCCAATTTCAGCAAAATGTCGGCTCCTCCAGCTAGAGAAGCAGGTAGCCTAACTTCACATCTTCACCTCTCTCCAGTATTCACCTGCCAGAGAAGCAAGTAGACCAGCTAAGAAGGTAGGCCAGCTTCAAGATCTTCACTCTTGCTCCTCTTCTTCAAATACAATCCCTCAGTCTCATGCTCAGCTCTGTAGCAGACTATCTGCTGTGCCCTCTCCTCACTCTCTGCCCTCATTGCTAGAGGACTAAGCAGATCTGGTGGAACACTCTGCTTTTCTCCCTCCTGTATAACCATTAGATCCCCTCCCAGCCCTAAGTGTAGGCTCCAAATATTTAGAAATATATTTTACCAGAAGCCTCCAGTGGCCAGACCTAGCAAAATTCTAGAATTCCCTTCCAGGCAAGGAATAAAACACCCACTCAACAAACATAAGGTAGTAGCACCTACAATTACGATCTTCCCAAACTCAGATGCCTGGGTACCAGGATAAAAACACAGTAAATAGCAGCCAAGATAATACGTTTCCCCAGGAGCTCAGCAACCTTACTACAGCAGGCCTTGAGTATTGCAATATAGTCAAAGCAAATACAAAAGTTTTAAAATGGCATTTTTGTGTATGATAGAGATCCTTAAAGAAGAAATTCATAAATTCATTCAAGAAATCTGTGAAAACACAAACAATAAAAGAAAATGAATAAAACAATTAAAGACCTGAAAATGGAAATAGAATCAAGAAGAAAAGCCCCAAACTAAGTGAGATCTGGAAATGAAAAATTTAGGAACTAGACCAGGAACCTTAGAGACAAGTCTTGCCCACAGACTGCAAGATATGGAAGACAGAATCTCAGACATAGAAGACAGAATAAATGAATACAAGTGTCAAAAAAATGATAAATCAGGAAAGACTACTGACACAAAGCATCCAGAAAATCTGGGCCACTGTGAAATTACTAAATCTAACAATAATAGGTATAGAGAAAGGAAAAGAAACCTGGGTCAAAGGCCCAGAAAATATTTTCAATAAAATCATACAAGAAATATACAGAATACCAAATAGACTGGACCAGAAAAGAAATTCTTCTCAGTACATACTAATCAATACACCAAATGTACAGAACAACAACACATTACTAAAAGCTGCAATGGAAAAAGACTAAATCACACATAAAGGCAGTCCTATTAAAAATAACACCGTGGTGGCGCACGCCTTTAATCCCAGCACTTGGGAGGC
The DNA here is from genome assembly GCA_907164525.1 of Lophiomys imhausi. Taxonomy (NCBI): domain Eukaryota; kingdom Metazoa; phylum Chordata; class Mammalia; order Rodentia; family Muridae; genus Lophiomys; species Lophiomys imhausi. The sequence goes on from CAJQZJ010032237.1 coordinate 3,620,131, forward strand.
AGAGGCAGGTGGATCTTTGCGAGTTCGAGGCCAGCCTGGTCTACAAAGCGAGTCCAGGACAGCCAGAGCTGTTAAACAGAGAAACCCTGTCTCGAAAAACCAAAAATAAAATAAAATAAAATAAAATAAAATAACACCTGATATGTCAATGATGATTCATTCTAAAATCCAGAAGGGTCTGGACAGATGTTATACAAACTATGCTGGTGGATTTTTCCTTTGATAAGCATGTACCACCTTCCTTATCTCTTCTGACTAGCTTTGGTTGAAAGTCTATTCTGTCATATATTAAAATACTGAGACCAGCTTTATTCTTAGGTCCATTTGTTTATAATATATTTTCCATCATTTTACTCTGTAGTAAAGTCTATCCTTGGTGTTAGGATGTGTTTATTTATTGCAGCAGAAGGATGGATCCTGATTTTCCATCTATTCTATTAATCTTTCTTCTCATTGGAGAATGGAGACCAAAGCAAATGATGTTGAGAGATATCAGTGAACAGTGTTTGTAGATTTCTGTTATTTTATTATTGTGGGATATGCCTGTGTGTCTATTCTTTTGCATTGCTCCTCTGGTATTATTTATTCCTTGTGTTTTCTTGGATATTATTTACCTCTTTATATTGTAACTTTTTTCTAGCACCCTCTGTAAGGCTGGAATTGGAGATAGATATTGCTTAAATTTGGTTTTATTATGGAAAGTTATTTTTCTCCATCTATTACTATCAAAAGATTTGGTAGGTGTAGTAGTCTGGGCATCTGAGTTTCTACAATGACAGAAAGAACAGAAAGCCTACAAACTCATGGAAATTGAACAACTCTCTACTTAATGACTACTGGATTAAGATAAAATAAGGAAAGAAATTAAGACTTCCTAGAATGCAGTGAAAATGAATGCACAAAATACCCAAACGTATGGGACACAATGAAAGCAGTGCTAAGAGACATGTGTTCACAGCACTAAGTGGCTACATTAAAAAAAAACAAAACAAAACTTGGAGACATCTCATACTAGTAACTTAGCAGTATGCATGAAAGCTCTAGAACAAAAAGAAATCACATCCATAAGGAGTAGATGGCAAGAAAGAATCAAACTGAGATCTAAAATCAATGAAACAGTAACAAACAAACAAGAATACCAAAAATAATGAAACAAAGAGTTTGTTCTTTGCAAAAAATAAGGAACATTGACAAACCCTTGTGCAAATTAACTAAAGGTGATGAGAGAGGATGCAAATTAACAAATATAGAAATGAAAAGGGAGATATAACAACAGATGTAGGGAGTTGGATTAATATAAATTAGATTTAGTAAATATCTAGGGGTTTCTGATATGGTCTCTTAATTCGGGGCATGAAGATCAACCTGGTGTGAGCCATTAGCTTATCAGCTTGTGGAAAAACAAGTTTGAAGCCAGGTGAAACAGGAAAGACTTAATGGACTAAAAAAACAAGGTTGAAGCCAGAAAACAGGAAAGACTTAATGGATTAAAAACAGGGTATTTGGCCTGGCATTGTTTTCAGCTGCTAAGTGGACAGAGTCCAAATTAAGCTGAAGCAGATGGAACAAGGAGAGATCCTATTTAAGGATAAGAGGATGGAGCCAAGAGAGCTACATGCTAGAGAACCCCATGCTAGAAGGCCCCATGTTAGAGAGCTCCAATGATAGCAAGTCCTCACACTAGAAGGACAACAAGTAGTTTGTATCCTCTGATGGAGAAAGTGCTGGTGGACTGATGGCCAGATCTCCCTGGGGCAGAAAGAAGCTGGTGAGCAGAGAAAGCCTCAGCAAGACAGCAAAAGGCCAAGGATTAAACCCTGTGGCTCAGCTTTCTACTAGAGGGGTTTGACCTGTCTGAACAGTGGCCTAAACAAAACTGTGGCTGGCTTTAAAGACTGAGGCAGAGCAGCAAAGTTGCTGATACGAAGGAAATAAGTTGTCCTATAGACGGCTGAGGTCTTTCAGAAAGAACAAAGCCTCAAGCCTTATTTAAGGTAAAATCACCATAGCTAATTTACCCTGACAAATCTACATCTGAGATATTCCAGAAAAAAAGGCTGATAACTGCATTAAAGAGTCTACCACAGAGACTGTGTTCCTGATGGCTGAGGACCTGCCCCAGAGACCGTATCCTTCTAAGAGGTTATGAAAATAGTTGTAATAGTTATCAATAGGTTTAGTGGTTAGGTCATAAGGGTTGTAGGAATTTGTAGGGATAGTAATTATGTGTTTGTATTTGTTATAAGTGAATATAGTTACTAATAAATAAATATTTAATAATTTTTAAAAAGTCCGGTTACAAACAGACACTGAGAAAATTGAGAAACTTGTAAGGACATACTTTAAAGGCATATACTCCACAAAATTGTAAAATCTAAAATAAATGGACAGTTTTCTTGATACATACCACTTATCAACAAGAAATCAAGATCACAAAAGCAATTTAACAGACCAATAAGCCCCAGTAATATGGAAACAGTAATTAAAAATGTACCAAAAATCCCAAAACAACAGCAATAATTTTATGATCATATAGTTTTAGCACAGAATTCTACCAGACTTTCAAAGAAAAGTTAATGACATTAGTCTTCAATTATTCCACAAAATAAACAGTTTTTTCGAAGTAGATGGATACAAAATTAACTAACAAAACACCTTCCTATATATAGATGACAAATGAAATGGGAAAGAAATCCAGAAATAACACCTTTCATTATAGCTTCAAATAATATAAAACATCTTGGGAAAACTCTAACAAGTGAAAAGACTTATATGATAAAAAACTTTAAGACATTGAAGAAAAAAATTAAAGAAGATATGAGAAAATAGAAAGTTCTCCCATGCTCATGGGTATGTAGGACTAACATGATAAAAATGACCATCCAACTAAAAGCAGTTTACAGATTCAATGCAATCCTGTTCAAGATCCCAGCATGATTCTTCACAGAACTTGACAGGACAATTTTCAGCTTCATATATAAACAAAAGAACTCAGGATAGCTAAAACAACCCTGAACAATAAAAGAACAATGGAACTGAATTTAAGAATCAGACATAAATCCACATACCTATGAATGTCCGATTTTGATAAAGAAGTCAGAATTACACACTGAGAAAAAAATAGCCTCTTAAACAAATGGAACTGATCACACTGAATGGCTGCATGTAGAATAATCCAAATAAATCCATACTTATCACCCTTTCAAAACTCTACTCCAAATGGATCCAAGACCTCAATATAACAGCAGATACACTGAACCTGATAGAAGAGAAGCTTGAACCCACTAGTACAGGAAGAGATTTTCTGGACAGAGCACTGTTAGTACAGGCACTAAGATCAACAATCAGCAAATGGGACCTATTAAGATAAAAAGCTTCTGCCTGCGTGACAAAGGACATCATCATTTGAACAAAACAGCAGGGTAACAAGGGAGAGAACAGAGAAGATAGCTAAAATTAAGGACCACATGAAGGATAGTGTGAAAATACAGTAGAAGTTTTATGAAATATACTGATGTATGAAGGCAATGTAAGTGAAATTTCCAAATAATGAAGGAGACAGAGCCCCAACTGCACATCTCTTGTCACCAAATGAAGTTTCCAGTACTAGAATTGGGTTACATTCAGAAAGACTGTTGCTGAAGATAACATCTGCGTATCTCATTGAACATGGAGAAGTCAAGCTGATGACTACATAAAGCCTCCACTCCTTTCTCACAGTAGCCTTTAGTACAGGAAAGTACTTTGTCAGATACAAAACAAGAAAAATAAACACCATGCCACCCACAAACCTTTTATCTATAATGGTATGCTGCCATTCTGCATCTGCTGAGGAATTCCAAGCTTGGTCTGGTATCAGGCTGGAAATGTTTGCTCCTCCACTATAAAGTTTGGGCTAGGTTGATCTGGGCAGAAAAGGGTGGGATACAGACTGGGATAACTGTACACTCAAGATGTCTATTCAGGCCAGAGAGGGAGGAGAAAAGTTTATTTTTACTGCTAAGTGTCCCAGCTCTCTTAGCTTGCAGGAGAAGGAAGGGTAGCCTGAGCCCTGTCGTGCAGCAGAAGGCAACATATTTTTTAGCTGAACTGCCAGAGCTAGGCCAGGCAGCTTCAAGGAACTTGGACTTCCTGGACTGAGCCAAATGGCTTTGGGAGTCCAGCTTGGTTTGGGCAGATTTGGAGCCTTCTTCAGGGACAGCCAGCAATGGGACATTGCTACAGATAAGCAATGTAATATGTATGTAGGAGAAATAGCCACTAGGGTGACCAGAGGTATTGATCAAGAAGAGAGCCTGAATAGGCAGCAATGGTGGTTTCCAACCTGAGCCCCATGCAAGCCTGGTTAAGCAGGCAGTGGTGGAAGGGGTACAAACTGATGTTCCAGGTGCTCAGAGCCTTGACCTAGGTAGGCAGCAGTGACAGCGAGGCAAGATCCTGTGCCCCAAGCAAGTCTATCTAGTCATGTCCAGTAGGAGTTTTTCCTTCCCAAGATTGAAGTAAATACTGTTGTCTCAAATGATCGTGGTGGAGGAATGGAGAAAGAGTTTATAGGCATTATAAACCTATGGGCAGTGGGAAGGGTTTTGGAGGGGAATGCATTAGATTGAGTGGGGTTAAGATGCCAGGTGTGCTTCATTAGCACGTGGTAGCACTGTCCTGTCAGAAGAAAGGGAACCTAGTACCTAATTATTCCATGGGCAGCTGGGGGGTGGGGGAAGAAGAACTCCAGGTATGGTTACAGTCACAGACAAATGTCATTGACTGAAAGCCAAAGCACCATTAGCATGGGGAAGTACTTTTAGAAATCCCCAATACAGGGTTGGGCCTGTAACTTCCCTGAGGGCTACATGACACTCCTTAGAGGATTTGGAGTTTTCCCAGATCAGACAGAAGAGGGTATCCAGCAGAGAAAAGGGAATCCTTCATTTAACACTGGGTTCAGAGGCTTTCCAATAATGCCAGACTTTAACCTTACCAGCAGAAATTTCCCATCGTGTGCTGCCTGCAAGATATGCTAGGTCAATTATGGCATATAGCTCATGGAAGTAACCAACCAATATCTGATTCGACTTATGACACACTCTATGATATAAAACCCATACCTGATACCGTTTGGGGGATAAAGAACCTGAGACTAGATACTTCAGGAACCTGGGATAAGATCAAAAATTGTTCTAAAAATAAATAATAAATAAGCATTATAATAACTCCTAATGATATTCTGTTATACTCACAGACCAATGCTTGCTCAGCCATTATTAGAGAATCTTACTCCTGCAGGAGATTAGAATAAATACAGTGACCTACAGCCAGACATTATACAGAGAATGAGAGATCTTAGAACAATCAGACATAAATGAGATGTCTCAACCAAATCCCTCCCCTCAGGGCTCAGAAAACTCAAGAGAAGAGGATGTGGAAGAGTGTAAGAGCCAGAGGGAATTCCAAACACTAAGAAAACAAAACCCTATAAATGAACATGATCAGATCACAAATGAATTCCCAGAGACTGAGGTAGCACACACAGGGGCTACACAGGTCTGCACCAGATGGAGTCCTAGAGCTGAAAGAAGTATAAACATGCCTCAACCTTAATCCAAAAGTGAACTCCAACTGATAATCATTTGCAAACAAAAAATAATTTTTCCAAGGGAGTCTCACTGGGGAAATAAACTACTCTTTTTTTTTCTTTAAAAAAATTTGTTTGTTTATTTATTACTTCAGGTTACATCTCCATCATAGTACCCTCTTTCCACCCCTCCCAGTCCTGCCCTCCCACCCTCTACCCCTTATCTCTTCCAACCCACTGCTCTGGAGTGGAGTGTCCCTACATATCTGTCCCCTGCCCCAGTTCAGCAGTCATATGAGGGCCAAGAGCCTCCTCATACACTGGGGGCCTACAAGGCAGCACCACTAGGGCAAAGTGTCTCACTGATAGGAAACAAAGTCTATGTTCCTGTTCCCTTTGGTGCATTGGATGTAGCATAGTTATGCTGTACTATATGGCTAAAATCCGATTATAACTGAATAGATGCCATGTGCATCTTTCTGAGCCTGGGTTAGCTCACTCAGGATGAGCTTCTCTATTTCCATCCATTTGGCTGCAAATTGCATCATTTCATTGTTTCTGATGGCTGAGTAGTATGCTCTGCATCCTTAATCATCAGAGAAATGCAACTCAAGACAACTCTGAGATTCCATCTCACACCTGTCAGAATGGCTAAGATCAAAAACTCAAATGACAGCACATGCTGGCGAAGTTGCAGAGAAAGGGGAACACTCCTCCATCGCTGGTGGGAGTGCAAACTTCTACAACCACTATGGAAATCAGTCTGGAGATATCTTATAAAACTTGAAATAGCTCTATGTCAGGACCCATTCATAGCACTTCTGGGTATACATCCAAAAGATTTCACACCAAACCACAAGGACATTTCCTCATCTGTGTTCATAACGGCCTTATTTGTAATAGCTAGAAACTAGAAACCAGATATCCCTCAACTGAGGAATGGATTAAAAAAAAACAAAAACAAAAAAACAAAAACAAAAACAAAAAACTGTGGTACATTTGCGCAATGGAATACTACTGAAACAACAAACTACTCTTAAGAGCAAGCTGCTTGTCCAGCAGTAGATGGCCAATAGAAAATAAACTCAAGGTCATCTTTAGAAGTTTCTTGTCTCATACTGTCATGTCAATGATTTTATTTTATTTTATTATTTTTATTTTACTGTATTTACACATATTTTATCTCTTTTATGCTACAGGTCTTTTGCTTATATATTATGATTTCAGTTTATTGTTTATTGTTTTTACAGGACTCCTGAGTGTGAGAAAGAGTGAATCTCTTCATCTATACTTATTTAATGTGTCTTTTCTTGTTTTCTTTCCTTTTGGATTGTTTGTTTTGTCATATTCTGATCTATTAGATTTTGTTCTACATTATATATTATATTTAATATATTGTTTTATTACTATCCCTTAGGAGTCTTTCACTTGCTTGTTTCTTTTTCTAATGAGAGACAGAAATGGGGTAGATACTGATGGGAAGGAAGGTGGGAGGAACTGGAAGAAGTATCAGGAGGGGAAACCATCTTCAGGATATATTATTTGAAGTAAAAAATGCTATTTTCAACAAAAGGAAAAAATAAGCAAGTTGGTGGGAAATTCCATGCAAGTCTCCTTCATACTACTTTTGTCAATCAACGTTGGCATTTGTGTTGTCTGTTTCCTTCTGTGCACCTTCTTGTTTACTTCCTTTCTCTAGTGAGGAAAATGCTTTGGCATTTTTGCATTGCTTATGTTGATTTCTGAGTTCCTCTTAGAATATAGCTCATAATAAGGCTGCATTAATGTTCTAATACCTCAAAGGAATTCTATATTTAAAATTATATTTCTATTTGTGCTCATTAAATTGAATATACTTCTCAGCAGTTAATAGATGGCTTAATATGTTAAACATGAAATTATAGCTAAACTGAAGAACAAGATAAAGAACTATCTTTATCTTTATTTATCCCTGACTGGCTAAATAAAGTTGCCTATAGTAGGACTGGGCAGAACAGAGTTAGGCAGGGCCAAGGTGCACATATTTGGGGGTCTGAGAAGCACCGTGAATGGGAGAAAGAAGGAGGAAGAAGAAGGAGCCCCAGACTATGGGTTAGCAGGGAGGATGAGAAGCACACATGGCCAAGAGCAGCCTATTCTGAGGACCAGACCAAATGAAACATGTGCAAGTATTTTTGGGGACTTGGCTGGGAGTTAAACAAGACAGAATAGAGGGTTAAGACCTGCCCAGCCCCAGTGTTTGAAGGTTTATATTAAATCTAATATGTTTCCAGGTGTTTGTTTAGTAAACAGTGGGTTAAGGGATAACACTGTAGACTTAATAATTAAGTAAAAATGATAAATATTAATAAATCATTCTAGATAAATCAAATATAACTTATTGACCTTAGTGTGACTGGCAGATCCAGGATCAGAGGACAAAAGGAAGTCAAAGGAGCCTGTAGAAAGAGATAAGAAAAAGACAAATTTGAAAGACAATGTGTGAAATGTTCTGGAGAATTGTGTATCTTTAAAGCAGTGTGGAATTCACCAGTTAAAGAAGTTATGAGTCACAGTGGCAGTAGCTAAGGTTAGACCAGACCCAAAGGAGCTTCATGTAGTCTTTCTTTACAGTTTGCTCTGAGATGATTAGGGCGGTAGAAGAAGTCTAGGCCACCAGGAAATGTGTTTGTGAGTTGGCACTCCAATGATGCTCTGAAGACTGCATCAGTAACAAAGACTGAATAATGAGACTAATTAGGGTACTATCTTATTTAGGCTCTTAGAAAAATCAACTCTATCCCACTAATGTCATGAACTTTCCTGCTCTTATTGTCTTCATTTATAGTTTTTATATTTGTTTAAAATAAGGGAGATGTTGACTTTTGTCCTTTTAAGTGCACAGGCTGAGACTGGACATTGTTGAATATCTAACTACTTCTATGGTCACTTTTCAATAAACATGTATATCGATTAAAGGTAAATGATCATAACAGAGCAGTAAAGTGATGGGGTGCTGAAAGCTACTTAGAAATTATCAGAGGTTCTGTTTTGCTCTGATACTAGTTTGATCACAGAATATCTAGTCAAATCAGACAGTTGTAGAACCCTTGATGCCAGATGGTGATAAGAAAAGATAGGATGTTACAAAGGTTTGGAAGCAAGTATTCTCACCTTTGCTACTCAAACCTCATTTTCCATCTCAGACATCCACAAAGTCTCAGCGCCATGGAGAGGAAGCTACTCTGGCAATAAATCCATGGACGTCACTCTCTGCTTTGTTACAGACACAAGTACCTGAGCTTTCCTGGGGATCCTTTTTATCTACGCTAAATTTGTCAATAAAACATTTGTGTCTCAATGTTTATTGATCAAGCTGTCTTTGGACTCTTGATAAAATAATATTTGTCATATCATTTATCTGCTTCAACTTCTTTTTATTATTTGAAATATCTGGCATCTCTGTTAGGATTTCAACCAGCCCATCCACGATGAAAATTCCCCTTCTCAATTTCCTACCAAACAACCATATTGCAACTTTTTATTTAAAGAGAAACTCTTAACCTACTTTTCACAAATCTGCAGGGTGTTTGCTACACTGTGCTGTTACTGCTTCCATGAGATAACAATACAAATCTGTTAGTTAACTGAAAACCAGAGGGCAAGAGACACTGCACCACCCACACCAGATTTAGAGACAATGCAAATTTGGAGTCCAGACATTACATTCTAAAAATGAAACTATTCATTAGCGTAGAAACACATTAAAATATTTGGTTCTTGGTTCGTACTGAGAGGTACCAACTGGAGTAGACTTTGAAAAAAATAATACAACTCTATTGCATAGACTTAAATGCTATTCATGCAAAACCACAAAGGCTATTGTTTAATGTGTAAGCTGAAAAGGAAAACACAGATGAAATCTTGTGTATAGCATTTTTTTGTATAATAAAAACAATTTCAGCCTTAGCAGCCACAAGCTCAAATTAACTGCTGTAAGCTTGGCTATGTTCTTTAACATAGCCATGTCAAACGTGAATTTATGATAAACATGTGAATTACAAAGAACCCTAGTGTTCCCTCTCACCCCAAAACATTTCCTGCTTAATTTTGGTAGTTTTTCCCTTCTGACTAGCCAGATCAGGGATATTAGTTTTTCTGAATGGTACTTTGGGATGCTACTTTTATCTTTTTACTCATTTAAAAAATATTTATTTCCATTTTCAATTGTGTGTGTGTGTGTGTGTGTGTGTGTGTGTGTGTGTGTGTGTGTAAGGAAGGTCAAATTGTTACACCTTCTGGAGCTGAAGTTACAGAAGTATGAGTTGTTTCAGATAAGTGCTGGGAGATAACTTGGGTCTCCTGAAAAACTAGAATACTTTTAACTGCTGAGTCATCTTTCTAGTCCTTTGCTCATTTTTATGGCCTCCCATAAAAATAAAATACTTGACTTTAAGAATGCACCACTGTATGTCCTTTCCAAATGCCATCAGTCTCAGAGATGACTCACACTTTTATAATGGCTCATTTTGAAAGAACAAACTTATTTAAAAGCCACCCCAACTCATTACATTATAAATAGTTTATAAAAATAAATAAAATTACATACTATTAATAGAAACTGATGGCCCCATGGTACTCTGTACTTTTCAAAGTGTCACCAATTTGCATTTTATATCCAGCTAAAGGGGAGGGGAGAATAGAATACCAATAGCTCAGGCACTAAGATCAACAATTAATAAATGGGACCTCATTAAGTTAAAACATTTCTGTAAGGCAAAGGACACTGTCAATAGAACAAAATGGCAGCCTACAGGTTGGGAAAGATCTTCATCAACCGTACATCCGACAGAGGGGTAATCTAGAAAATACACAAAGAACTCAAGAAATTAAACACCAACAAACCAAATAATTCAATTAAAAAACCGGTATAGAGCTAAACTGAGAATTCTCAACACAGGAATCTCTAAGGGCTGAGAAGCACTTAAAGAAATGCTCAATGTCCTTAGTCATCAGGGAAATGCAAATCAAAATGACACTGAGATTCCTTCTTATACCTGTCAGAATGGCGAAGATCAAAAACTGAAGTGACAGCATATGTTGTCGAGGATGTGGAGGAAAGGCAACATTCCTTCATTACTGGTGGGATTGCAAATTTGTACAACCACTTTAGAAATCAATCTGATGCTTTCTCAAAAAGCAACTATTTTAGAATAGTTCTATCTCAAGACCCAGCTATACCACTCATGGGCACATGCACCAAGGATGGTTCACCAAAGCACAAAGACATTTGTTCAACTATGTTTGTAACAGCTTTATTCATAATAGCCAGAAACTGGAAACAACCCAGATGTTCCTCAACTGGAGAATGAATAAAGAAATTCTGGTACATGATTCTATTACACAATGGAATATTACTTGGCTATTAAAAAACAAGGACATAGTGAAATCTGTATGCAGATGGATAGAACTAGAAAAGATCATCCCCTAGGTGAGGTAATCCAGACCCAGAAAGACACATGTGACAGGAACCTAGCGTAATTGTGACCCCAAAGGCTTTATCCAGCAGATAATGAAAAGAGATGTAGAGATCCACAGCCAAACATTAGGCAGAACTCAGGGAGTCTCATGGAAGAGTTAGGGGAATGACTGAGACAGGTGGAGGGGTCAAGGATACCACAAGAAGACCTACAGAGACAACTTATCTGGGCCCAAGGGGGGGTCATAGAGACTGAAGTAACCAAAGAGCATGCATGGGCTAGACCTAGGCCCCCTACACATATGAAGCTGATGTGCTGATTGATCTTCAAGTGGGTCTCCTAACAATTGGAGTAGGGGCTGTCTCTGACTTGGACTTTGTTACCTGCCTTTGGATCCTTTTTCCCTAGTAGGCTGCCTTGCCTGGCCTCAGTGAAAGAGGTACCCCTTAGTCCTGATGCGACTTAATGTACCAGGATGAGCTGGTACTTTGGGGGTGGAGGGGGTGCTCCCCTTCTCTGAGGAGAAGGAGAGATGGAATGTGGTAAGTGAGTAGGAGGATGGGACTGGAAGGAGAAAAGGGAGTTTGACTGAAATTGAGATATAAAATGAACAAATGAATAAATTAAGGAGAAAAAACCTTGAGGGGAGAGAGAGGACTGTGACAAAAAAGTCAAGTCAAGAAACAGTTCCAAATCTCAGGGTTTCAAAACCCAATGTGGGTTAAAAAAAAAAATGGGCTAACAGTGGCACAGATTTCAAACACACATTTCACGAAACTTCACTAAACCGTACTGGTTGTTCTGACACCTACATCTGGCTACAGATGCTTTCACTGAACCTCTAGCTTTAGAGGACATAGCATTATAAGTGTGTGTTTACAAAACATCTGCACAAACACATTGGGGCACTGACAATGGAAATCTGGTGCCCTTGGCTACCAGAACATGATTTATCATTCCAAGCATTAATTCCTATAAGTGGCATCATTCAGGGAAAAGAGAAGTCAAAGTGTCCAAATGCCAGAAGGTTTGATAGGCTACAGTGCTCTCTCTCTCTCTACCTTGAAGCATAAAGGTGTTTACATTAAGGAAAAAAATAATTAACCTGTCAAATATGTCATCTTAGATTCACAAAGGTAATAGATTCTGGCTAAATACAATATTGCTTTCCAGAAGTGCCTAGTGTCATTTTTTTTTTTTTTTTTGCTTGTTTTAAAGCATCACGGTCAGTGATGCTAGATGCTCAGGCATTGGAGTATTATTTCTTGTACTTACATAGGAGAGTGAGAAGTAATTTTCAATATTTAGTAACCTATACTAATCTTTAAAATACTACCCAATACCAGATAGGAGAACCTTTTGAATTTCTGGCTAAAACTTCTCTTTTTGGCCTTTGTTTCCAGCCATTTGAGCAATGAATGGCAGACACCTGGCCATCATCAACTACCAATGAAACTTTCAAAGCTTTGTCCACTATGCTTTGCTGTCCTTGGGAGGCCAAAGAAGAGTATACAGCCACACCCTTCCCATTGTAGCTGTTCCCTTATTTTCCCTGCAGTCCTTTGGCTCTGCAGACTATTACTTCTTCCTTGGTCCTCAATTCTCTGACATTTCATACAACTCTCTTTTGTGGCATTTGTGACCAGTTTTAACTGTTTATGGGTTTCCCTTTCCTATCCAGTTGGTTCCTGAGAGACCGACATGGACACTACTTGATTCCTTATTATGTGTCCAGCAACTGAAAGAGCCCCCAACACATGGAGGCTGAATGTATGTTTGTGAAATTGAGTCAACTCTTCGAGGAGGAATATTGAGTTAAAATAGCAGCAAGGAAGACATTACTAATACTAGTCCTTCCTGGGAGCAGAGTGCTACTAATTTTTATTTTAGAGGCAAGTATAGGAAGTGCTTGAGGGTACTAAAAGTAAGAAAAATGAAGAAGATAATTTAGATAATTTATGCCATTTCCTCTCAATAGACATTTCCAGTTTTAGAGTCTAATTATACAATGCAAGTGAATCTTTTTTTTTTTTTTCACATTTCACTGCTGAGGTAGCACTTGGCCAGCAGAGGGAGAAAATATAATGCCAAGCACAATCAGCAAGGTTTAGCTCTCTGCATAATGTGATTTCTGTAGTTTTAAATTATAGATCAAAATATGTATGGCTTCATCCAAGATTATAGAGTTATCCTAATCATCTCTTCCAACCCCCTAAATTTTGAAGTCAGAGCCTTATTTTTATTTTGGTTGAAAGAACTCAGCGGTATATTTTATGTAAGAGTCAGTAAGTTCTCATGTGAAATTAATGGGAAATTATCCCTTTCAGAGAGAGAGCTGCAATTTCTAGACTCTCATTCTTTCTCTCATTGCACACTAATGAAAGTAACTGAGATATGTACGCAGTAGGTATTTGGTCGTATGAATTTGAGAGTTGTTGGCCAAAATTTGATGCAGTGCCAAGAAGAATTATCTTTCCCCTGCAACACAGAATGTACTTATAAGATTGAAGAGGGTGGGTAAGTCGGCAAAGCATGTTTGTTTATGTTGTATTAAATGTTTTATGCATATGTGTGCATGCTTCTCCAATCTGCTAAATTAATCGTGTGTTTACCTCAATAAAGCAAAATCCATAAATACGTAATATAAAATTCATACTGACAAAACACATGAGATGAGGTTGATGGCTCACATCTGAACTTGACTTTTTATAATATAATTCACAACATTCATTAGTGTATTCCAAATACAATCAGATCATTGTAGCAATAGGGTGCCTAAATGTTTTTTTTTAACACCTATTTCAAAGTTCTAATACAGGACAACTTTTAATGAGAACTAAATAATCTGAGGAAAATATCATTAGCATCTATAGATTATAATTGTACCATAATCTCATTATTTTGGTTATTATGTTGTTTGTTCTTTTGCTTGTTTGAAGACAAGTTCTCACTATGTTGCCCAGGCTAGTCTCAAACTTGGGAACCTCCTGCTTCTGCCCCTACAGTGACGAGATTACAGAGATGTACCACTAAGCCTGGCTGTTCCTCTCCTTCCTAAACCATGCTCTTTTTTTTTTCAGATCAAGTTTTATTCGAGGTTTGCTCTCTTAAAACATATCCCACACTATGCACAATCTTATAATATTTTAGTGATTTCTGAAAATTTGGGGACTGTAAATATTTAAATTTTAGATTTTATTCAATTATAAGAAGTAATACAAAGAAATAACACAAAATAATACTCTGTTTCTCCTGACAGTAACAGCTAGCAAAACTATAATGTGAATTGACAATCAGCATATCAGCATTAACAAAGTGAGTATGTTCATGTGTAGGTCTCCATTATTTTGTTTAAATATTCAGACTACCCCCATCATCTTCTAACTATCATAATCTTTGCTCCTTTTCTATAACGTTGTCATTCAAATTTTTATTGCATTTATTTGTTGTATGTGAGAAGAGTGTATTGGTGTGAGGGACTGCATACAAGCCATAGTACAAATTTGGAGGTCAGAGGACAACTTAAAGGAGTAGGTTTTCTCTTCCTACCTAGTGGGCCTAGAGGATTGAACTCAGGTCATCAACCTTGTTGGTAGACACCTTTACTCACTGAAGCAGCTTGTTGAACCAAGAGTTCTAAATAAATTTTAAAAAATATCCTTTGTAATCTTTGAGAAGTGTGTCTTTTTCATAGTCAACTTGATTCACTGGTGATTGAATGTTCCTTTTGTTGCTCAAAATGAGATACCAGTTTAACTACAACTTAATGAAGAAAATTAGCATAGTTTGTGTTTATTGACCATTGTGATTAAACTTCTATAATAGTTACATGAAGGTTTCTGTGTGACTCTGCTTTTATTTCTCTAGAATAAATGCTGAGAATTACATGTGCTGTGTCATATGGTTAATGTTGGTTTAGTTTTAGAGAAACTGCCACAAATTTCCAGAATAACTTATCTTTTTTATATTCCTGCAGCAGTGGATGATCCAATTTCTCTGCAACATGGTGTTATTACTTTTTATTTTAGCCATTTTAATATATGTTCCATCGATTTAATCTATACTTTCCTAATGGCTGGTGATGTTGAACATCCATCTTTTTGCTCAACTACCATCTGATATCTTTCTTTCATGAAATGTCTCCTCATTCATTTTTCTCCCAATGGTTTCCTTCCAATTTTTTTAATTGACTATTTCCAGTATGTTAAATAATCTACATACTAAATTAGGTTGGTTGCTAGAGTTGAATTGTTTTCTATTTCTCTGTAGCTTATGTCTTCATTTTTAAACAGGATCTTTCAGAATCTTTAAGACTTTTATATCATATCAAATCTATTGTTTTCCCTATATGGAATGTGTTTACAGAGGATACTTCAAGAAGATGCCTAAAATATCTCAATGATTTTTTTTTACTGCATAGTTTTTATAATTCTATAGTTTTTGTTAAAGTATGTGACCCAGTTAGAATTAATTTTTGAGTATAGTATGAGTCTTAATCTGAGTGGTTTTCCTTCTTATATCCTGCCCCTCTTTCTCCTCTTGCCATCCTTCTCTTCATATCCCTTCTCCCTCCCTCTAATTTTTCTCTAGGATTCTAATTACTTAGCTCAGTTTTTAAAAGGATCATTTTTATGATTCTTAAGTGTGTGTAGAATTAAAATAGAATAGATCCTAAGACTGTAGCTTGCTTATACCTGAGATCCCCAACGTACAAGACCTTATGATTCTTAAGTGTGTGTAGAATTAAAATAGAATAGATCCTAAGACTGTAGCTTGCTTATACCTGAGATCCCCAACGTACAAGACCTTGGCCATAGCTCTTAGCACCACAAACATGACAATAAACATTAACTAATTTACATGTCTATGGATTAATTTCTTACATTGGTATCTACAGATTTATTCTTCAGCCAATAGTGTAGCCTTGATCACTACAACTATATAGGAAAATTTAATAAATAATGGGCCTTGAGATAAGTAGAGGGATCATAGTAAAAAAAAAAACCGTAAAAGTAGTTGAAAAAATTGTGAAAAGTTTTGGGTGGAAAGCATTAAAGGCTAAACAAGATCTTAAGCAGCAGAGACTGAAGGAAGAGGTATGTGCCGCCTGTGTAAAAAATGGGCTAAACAAGATCTTAAGCAGCAGAGACTGAAGGAAGAGGTATGCACCGCCTGTGTAAAAAGTGGGCACCTCAGCCTCATTGCTTACTTGTGGGCACTTCCTTTTAAATATTGTCATGTAACACCTCCTTAGTGCACCACACTGTGTGAAAAATCTCATCACACACACATACACACACACACACACACACACACACACACACACACAGAGAGGCAGAGGCAGAAACAGTGACAGAGAGTCAGATACACACACACACACACACACACACACACACACACACACACACACACA